>JACDJE010000957.1:614774-797980 GCA_016647715.1 Pavo muticus | reverse complement strand
CATGGCCCCGCTGCCTGCGCGCGCGCGCCGCCCCGTACCGCGCATGCGCCCGCCCAGCAGCTCCGCCCCGGCACCGAGCGGCGTCGGCCGCGGTGCTGCGTGGCGCCTGGTTCCGTCCCTTCGATCCCTGAAAAGAGGTTCTGGGGCGGATCTCGGTGGTTTTAGCAACTGAAAATATTAAAATTGACTCAGACTCAGCGGGTGGAGGTTCTGTGGTCACCTTTGCTGTGATTCAACCCGAAAATACGGGACTTCGCACTGTCCTTTTTCAGCAGAAGACAGTTGTAGAGGCAGCTCCCTGTCTGCACTCAGCCTGCACCCATAACTCATCCCTTAAACACAGAATCACAGAATCCTTAGAGTTGGAAGGGACTTCTGAGGGCCAACTAGTCCAACTGCCCTGCAATGCACCAAGACACCACAGCTCCATCAGGTTGCCCAGGGCCTTATACAGCCTCATCTTGAAAGCCTCCAGGGTCGGGGCATCAACCACATCACTGGGCAACCTGTACCAGTGCCTCACCACCCTCACTGTAAAAGATCTTTTCCTTATATCTAACCTAAATCTACCCTGTTTCAGCTTGAAGCCATTTCCCCTTGTTCCATCACCACAGACCCTGCTGAAGTTCTTTACTATGAGAGTGGTGAGGTGCTGGAACAGGCTGCCCAGGGAGGTTGTGGATGCCCCGCCCCTGGAGGTGTTCAAGGCCAGGTTGGATGGGGCTCTGGGCCACCTGTCTAGTATTAAATGGGGAGGTTGGTGGCCCTGCCTGACGGGGGTTGGAGATTCATGATCCTTGAGGTCCCTTCCAACCCGGGCCATTCTGTGATTCCCGTAGCTCCCCTTCAGATACTGAAAGGCTGCTATCTCATCGCCTCAGAGCCTTCTCTTCTCCAGGCTGAAGTGCCCCAGCTCTCTCAGCCTGTCCTCTTAGGAGAAGTGTTCCATTCTGTGGATCATTTCTGCGGCCCTTCTCTGGATGCGCTCCAACATCTCCTGTTCACATAAAGATTGCAAGGCCAGGCCCCAGCACGCTCTCCAAAGTGGTAAGGAAGGGCTGTAGCCCAAGAGCTGTAATGCTTTTGACCTTCATACCTGAAAAAAATTACAAAGCCACACTGTCTCAGACATGAGAAACTTTGCTGTGGTGAGGAATGAGGGAATAAGATGAACTGGAAAATCCTGTCATTCGCAGGGGCTGGGCGAGCCAACTCAGTAATTGCTTTTTTCCTTCCACCTCTAATGAGAACCCAAGCATTCACCAACATGTATTAAAAGCACTCAGCCTCAACACAACGTATTTCATTCCATGAAGAATAGATACTAATATAAGGGTATCCGTCCACACCATGCCTTGCAAAATGTCCCCTCTCTGCATACACAGGGCTTTTCAAAACACCAGAAGAGAACTGTAGTTTGAATGTGCCCGTGTCAGCAGTGTGGCAGGGCTCGGTGCTGCTGTACGCTCTGGTGGTTCTATCTGGTGTTAACACTGCACCTGACTTCTCTCCGATTTGTCAGCCCAGACATCAGCAGAAAGGTTTCCCAAACGGAAGCCTTTGCTCAGGCAGCACAGAGGAGCTCAGCTTATCAATACAAGTTTCCACAAGCTTCAGATTTTAATGATGTTTTAAAAATAAGTTTTGTTGGGTTTTTTTTTTAAGCTTTTAGTTTAAAGCTATCAGAGAACAAGGGAAAACAGCGGCTTCAGACTCCAGCCATCCTATTATTCTGCCTGGCTCAGCCTACTCACTACTTTGCTGCTATTATTCACTAACACTTGTTGGTACCACAACACCACATCTTATCACAAGGAGAACGAACCACCAGCTGTCCTATAAGGCATAAGAATCTCAGCTTCATTTCTATGGAGCACTTGTATTCCTCCTGCTGTACGTGGGGAAAAAAAAGAGTCACTTCTGTTCTCTGTGGTTTCAATTCAATGCTGACTGAAGTCCAGGGCAGTGGTGTAGGATCTGTAAAATTCTACTGCCTGTTTTCTGTGCTGCTTCTGAAAAAAAAAAAAAAAAAAAAAGGAAAAGAAAAAAAGAACACCCAGCAGGTAGCAGAGAAAAAAACATTCACAGATGTATAAAGCAACAGGTTTTTCTAGAAGGAGTGAAAGCCTATCATTATTTTAGAATTATATGTATCATGAAAGTATGGTAGTAAATTACTGAAGTACTCATTTCAGTTTGCAAGAAGGCACTGGAATCAAATGCCCTTTTCTTTCACTTCAACATCCCTCATCATTTAATTCTGAATATGTGTTGCTTCACAAAAACACAGACTTTCTAATGGGCAGAGCAGGCACACGGCCTTACTGCTGTCTTGTCAGGCATGTCTTCAAAAAAGTACCACAACCTTCTGCTTTAAAACCCTCTGGAATTTTAAAGCCTTTTCCACATTTGACACTGAGTGATAACGAGTTCTGAATTCTGTGATTGTTTGTCTCTCATTATGAGAAGAGGCATTTGAATTACAAACTTGTAATGAACAGCAGCTGAGGACTAAAGAGGACCACTTTGGTGGCATCTCATTAAAGCTTTCAAAGACATTCTCAGAGTTCAGATAATGTGGAAATCTGATTTGTCCATGTGGATGGACAGCCGCCAGCACCTCAAAGTGCTTACAAAGAAAACCCCTCATAAGAATTCTCTACAGCAGCAAAATGCGCTGACACGGCAGGACACCGCACGCCTATGGGAGACAAGAAAATGGGCAGGTTTATTTGAAGCTTCTCTCACAGTAAATTGTTTCATGAAATATTCATGCATACATATGTTAAAACAAAGCAGCAGGTCACACTGTGAAATGCAGTCACACAACAGTTACATGCAAAAATTCAGATTGGCTGTGAAACCTGATTTTGTGCCTTGTGCACACCTTAACACATGGATGGCAACCAGCCCCCAGAGCTGGTGTTCTCCTCTTGATGTTTTAGCCCATTCACTGAATAAAGAAACAAACCAACTGTAATTCTTGCAGAAACACATACACAGCCACAGGAAACAGAAGAATTACTGGGTCCCAGCACAGACATAGCAAATGTATCTGCCTGAATCAGCTGATCTTACTCCTTAGCCCCATCTCAGAACTTCTCCTTTTCACTGTCCACAACCCTATATCCTAAATCTCTCCCCATCTCTCAGCTTCATACTGGCTCTTATTTTTTCCTGTCATTCTCACAGCTTTTCACAGCTCTTTCTAGCAATTCAGCTTGTCCCAGTATCTCAATTTCATATTTATTTCACTCTCTTCAGGAAACCACTTCTGCAGTCTCTCTGATAGTTACATCTCATATGATTACATACATTTTTACCACTTTAAGAACACTGAGGAGTGCTGGCTCCCAACAAACACACAGCTGCTGCGACTTACAACTTACCTAAGGGAAAGCCATACCAATCTCTGTGTTGAGAAGCTAGAGAGCTGAGAGGTGATGTAAGGAAAGTGATGAATCAGTTTTTGTTCAGTGAACAAAAGAATCACAGTTCTCTCCCCAGATCCCTTGCCAGTGGGGCATAATGTAGAATACAAAGAATTTAAGTAAATAAAATAAAACTAATTGGGCTGAACAGTGGGAGAAGAATAACGGTCACATTCAGAAATCAGAGCAGCACACAGTAGATGGGTACAAACCTCCACTATTTATAACATCTCACAGTGCCAATGCTAAGTAAATAACTTGGAAAAAACTCATGTGAGGAAGCTATACAAATATTAGTCCAACTTCCACCTTACTAACAATGAAGCCAAGACAGAGACTGACTGTACTAGTGATAACTTGACAATGTGTTTCATTTCAAACCAGAGACGTTTCTATGTCTCCAGCTGAGCTGCCAGCTACTGAAGCACACTGCATTATTGAACACTGGAAACTCTCACTGTTTTGCCCATAGTCACACAGTGACTCAGAATCAGAGCTCGCATTCACACGTTGTTGTTCCTTGGGGCACAGTGATGGCAGCGTCCAGTAAACCATGCTGTCTGTTGTATTACGTTTAAGAGGCCAGGAACAGCAGAGAAGGTTTGTGCACAAATCTGCCTTAGGCTGGAAACACTTGGACATGTAGACTTGAAGAGCTGGACATTCTCAGACATCATTGCTGCTACTGCCTGCTTAGAACAAGTTTTAGGATTCCTTTTGTTTCACCCTAGAGCATCCCAGACATGGGGTACATCGGGATGCCAGGGAGTGGACATTTGCTTTAAGATTTCTGCACTGCTTTTCCTTCTTCCTTGCTCTGCTAGAACTTACCACAGTGTAAACCCAAAGAGTACCACCACAAAACAAACTTTTCAGTACAAAGACGCTGCTGTTTGGGCTCTATGTTGCAATTATATGGTCTTAGTTAAATTCCGTTAACACTTTGCACTTATTAATGTTAGGATTGAGCACCACCATGTGTTTTCACAGCTGATTTAAAGGACATATTTATCTGAGCCACATGAACACCACCCGAATCAGAGCATTTTTCAGCAGTGCCGAGCACAAAGCAGTCCTAGTCATGGCTCAGGCTTCAGGATACTAAAACATTTCATTTCGGGGATGATGATGATATCATTTACAAACACTTAATAGTTTTTTCACACTCCTCAAACAAGGAATAAAACCAAAACCAAACAGAAAAACAATTAATGCCTCTTCTCAAATAGTTTTATCAAGGCCAATTAGAAAATTATTAGAAGGTATCGAAAAGATTGTAAGTAGAGAGCTGATCACATTACAGCCTCATTTCTGTAGCCTGCATTTTTAAAATAGGCCCGCAGGGTGCACAGTTTTATGACAGGGTGTGACTTTAATTTCTACTTGCAACTTTGGAAGCTTTCCAGCACTATTGTAACTTGCTGCCTCAGTGCAGAGGACAACTGTCTGTCATGAAAAGAAAGCCCTTTGTGACTAGAATACACACACACTAACTGGTTTTACAGAGATTTGCATGCAGTCAGAAGCTACACCTGACATGAACAGTCAGTGGAGTCATCTCCCACTTGTATTGCTTTTCCAGACACCGGAGCACTTTTTATGCTAAAATCTGAATACAGAACAAAACTCAAAATCCGTATCCAAGCAGAAAATGCATAAAATTAATTCCCAGTCAGAAGAAAAAAGGACTGTGGTAAACCAGGCTTCTGTGCAGCTTCTGTTTATACGGCACCTTGCTCAGGTTTGCAATGCAGTGCTAGGGACAGTTCTTGCAGAGCTGTGCTCACCTCTCCTTTCCTCTTCCCTTTCCTGTCACTGAGCAAAAAAGGAGTAATTTTCTCTACAGAGCAAGAACTAAGATGAAAGGACCGACACTTTCACTTTCCCTCCCTTACAGATTTAATTCCGACCACAGACACCAACAGGAACTGTGCTCTGTATCCATCCCACCTGGTTTTACGTAAGAATTCAGTAGACAGTTTTCTTTCCTTTAAACTATTTCTGAGGAGCAGAACACCTAAATGCAAAAGCTCATCTTTGTACAGTTTTCTTCTACACTCGTCATCAATGGCACAAAGCGACTACAGCTGCAGCCAAGCCCTGAGAATCCCAGCAGCCCCCAAGGTGGGACCATTGATTCTGCCTTGAAGGAGTCAGCTAAGAAGCTAGAAAGGATTCCTGGGCATGAATAAATCTCCTGTGAAGGTTATTAATGAAAGAGAGAAGCTGGTGGCAGCGAGCTGGGGGCTGCAGACCCTGCCAGGCCACTCGCTCCGTGCCTCCTGTGGATTTTACCTCAAAAACAGAACAAAAACAAAAATAAAAATAAATAAAATAACGAATTCCTGCCAGAACCGGAGAGCAGCAGCCACGAGGAGCAGCAAAACGACCCCTCCTCCTCGTGTACCACTCTGACTCTGACACATCTCGGCGACTCCCGGCACACACAGACCACCGCGCAACTCCGCCTGGTACCGGCCCGCCTCGGCGCAGGGTCGGCCTACACCAACAGACCCCGGCCAACACGACTCGGCCACCACCTGCCGCCGAGCGGGAACGCGCGCACATCCGGCACCCCTCCGCTTCCGGCGGGCTCCACTTCCGCTTCCGGTGCGGCGGATCGCGGGTCGGTGCCGGTTCCGTTGCCAGGGTGAGGGGCCGCATCGCGTTGCCGCGGGTGGGGCCGGGGCTTGCGGGCAACACCGCTGCAGTCGCCGTGGGGGGCCGGACCTGAAGTCTCCGTGCGCGGTAGCACCGGGCATTCCCGCGCCGGTGGTGCGGGGGCCGCGCGCGTCTCTCCTGGCCCCGGAACGCCCGCGGCACACCGGGGCCTGCAGCGGCGCGGGGCCTCCGCTCTCCTCGTGTCACCGCCGGGACAGCTCGGACGGGACCGGACTCCAGCCAGAGACCGCGGCCGTCCCTGAGCGCTCCGTCCCCGCTCCGTGCTGCAGCGTGGCTCTCCTCACCCGCGGGTTGGGTTTGTCATGCCCACGTTTTACGCTGCCGAGTGAAATACCCAGAAACGTAGAGGTGTGCTGTCTCTCTCCCAAATCTCCCAAGAAGAGCATTTTTTCTGCCTCAGTGCCCTTTTAACTGTAGGCTCTTGGTGGCCCACGGGGCTCTGACAATGTCATCCATCTAATGATGTAAGCAACTAGAAGAAACTTTGTTTCAGAACGTTTCAGTTTCCCTTCTATACAGTCCAGTCCATAGAAACTTTGAAAATCCCTATGACTTTCTCTTTGGTCCTCATCATTGAGTCACAGAATGTCTTGGGCTGGAAGGGACCTGAAAGATCATCTAGTTCCAGCACCCTGCCTTTAATCTGTTGTCCTATAAACATTGATTCTGGTGTCCATGCTCAGTTCCATCAGTGTTTTGCACTGAATAAAGGTCTTTCTGCTTGGTGTTTCTGATAACCTTCATCCTGACAGAACTATACTTCTGCAAGGACTGGCAGCTGATGAGTGCTCTGCTTCAGAGAACTGAGAAGTTTCCTTACTGCTTTTACTCTGTGCGTTTGCTTGCAGAATGACTTCAGGCGTGTGGTACAGATGAGAAAGCAGGCCACAAACTCTTCTTTCTAAGCCTAGAAAACTTGGTCTGAGGTGTATGGACAGAGATCATTTGTGATAATGAGCTAATACTGTTTGCTGATATGCAGCCTTAACCTCAGTTGGTTCTCTTAGTACTTCTAAGACCCTCTTTCACAGAATACTACTAATTCACGGGATAATACTATTCCCTATCCAATTTGGGGATATTTGGAGATATTTGAAAAAATAATAAAAATTGGTTGTTCTAAAATGTATTCAGTTTGCTTTCAGGGATCTCAGAGGAAATAGTGAGGAAGAATGGCTTTTATTGTCCTCAGCAGGCAGGTTGTATCCAGTCCTCCATTTCTTACCTGATTTGAGCTCAGTGGGTATGTCTGAATAATTACTTGATTGCTCTTAACAAAGGATATCGTGTGGGCAGGAATTATTTTGATGAGAGCAGGTAACTGCTGGGAATGATGCTTGAGAAGACGGGGAGTCAGACTTTTGGGTTCTGACTTCTTTTGGAATTGCCAGACCTGGATTTCTTGGTGCAGTGTATTTCTCAAAGGTGGACACCCTCAGGTTTGGCTGTTTTGTTTCCATGGCTCTTCTCTCTTTACTTTTTGGTCAGCGATCTTTTAAGGACGTTCTCACCATCAGTTGTGCAGAGGCCTTCTCTGGATCTCTGACAGTTTGAAATGGCCTTTTCATATCCATTCCTGCTTCCAAACTTTGACAGAACAAAACATGCTTCTCCTTTCCCAGAAAGCTAAAAGTCTTGCTTCTGTTTTTAGTGTGGGAATGAACTGTTGAAGATAACTCACATAAATGATTTGGTGTAAATTAAAGGTAGTTGTAATTATGATTATTTTGTCAGCACTGCAATGAAAGTGCAGTTCTTGCAGCATAATTGCACTGTGTAGGTGTGTATTTTGGCTTTGCTTTCAAACTGCTGCTTTGATATTGTTACAGTGAGACGTGACCTGAGGCGTATTACTGCAGCCATTGCACAGATCTGAGTGAAAGCAAGTAGAGAAAGTGATCCACTTGAATTGTTGGTTCAGAACTGGGGTTTTGTTTGTATTTTAGGTATTTCTTACTTGCTGTTTAGTAGCCACGTATGTAAGGAGTGGTTTGATTGTGAAATTATTGCAAAGGACATTTCTGAGATTTGAAATGACTCTTCTGATGCTGCAGTGCCCTGCTTGGGTGCTGGCTGTGCTGCGAACAAGCTGCGCCTGCACAGAACACACAGCAAGGTGCTACAGCAGGCAGTGAATGTGCCACTGCTAAATACCTCAAAGTGGAACTCAGAGTGCTGCTCTTTCTCCCTTAGTTTCGGCGTTTTATCAGCATTTATCAGCTGTGCATGCAAAACAAACAGCTCTTTGATGTACAGTACCACGAAAATGTAAAAACAGACTGTAAGGTTTGTCTCCTGAAAAAAAAGAAACCACTACTCCTATTTTTTGCTTACATGATGATTGCATTTTCCTCCTCCAGCAGATCTTTCAGGAACTAACACTGAACATATGCTTCAAGGATGTCTCTCTCTCTCATAATAAAATGGGGCGGACAGGAGTACACGATAACCTCGCTATCAGAAGAGGACACAGTGTTGGATCTGAAGCAATCTCTTAAAGGCCTTACTGGAGTGTTACCAGAGCGCCAAAAATTACTTGGACTTAAAATGAAGGGTAACTATATGTGTTTATTGTTTGTTTTGGATGCGCGTGGGATATTGAAGGAAGAGCATCCTCTTAGCTTAGTCAGGATGTTCGTATTAGCAGAGCATCTACCTCCCAGATCTAGCTTTTGAATGAGCACACGCAGAGGAATTTGATGCATCACGATGTAGTTTCTTACTGATACATCTAAATGGTCATTTCTAATGGGTGATGTGCAGCAGGTGTACCTTAAGCATTTCTCGTTGTTAGTCAGACAAGCAGCCTGCCTGTGATGGAGGATGACAGTGCATGTTGGAGTGTTCTTGTGCTTCATGGGTAGCTAATTTCAATTAAGCATGAAACGTTCTGACAGCTTTCTAAAGTCTCTCTACTCAGTTTGAAAAGAAAAAGGAACAAACCAAACAAAAAAGAACCACAGTAAAGCAAACAGAACTCTTATTGCATTATAGGGAAACCTGCGGATGATGATGTTAAGCTTGGAGCTCTCAAGTTAAAACCAAATACTAAAATCATGATGATGGGCACTCGTGAAGAGAGTTTGGTAAATATTTTGCTTGCTTATTAGCTTTATGAGGGGAAAAAAAAGATTGTATGTCTCCTCATTATGATTTTAAATCATTGAAAAATTAGTACTTCAGGAGATCTCTGGTATTTATGTGAACTTCTCTGTAGAACTTGGGTAGCATTAAGATCCTGTGTTGTTTTGGGCTTAAAGTACAAACCTACTACTGTGATATTCTCCCTTACTTCTGAAATCTTAATCATCAGCATATTTGAGCAGTTTTTCTACTAGTGGAGTAAAATGACTTTTGTTAATCTTCTTTTTTTGTCCGTAATGTACAGTAACAGAGTCTGGACATGCACTGTTTTCTTTTAGTGATCCCAGTTATCTTTCATTGTTATTCCCCTAGGAGGACGTCCTGGGGCCACCTCCTGATAACGATGATGTCATCAATGACTTTGATATCGAAGAGGAAGTTGTGGAAGTAGAAAACAGGTCAGGAATTCTAGATATCAGAAACCAGTCCTGTTATGGAACGTGCAGTATGCATTTTAATTCACTGTAACTTTTTGCACTCTTATATTAGGGAAGAAAATCTGCTAAAAATTTCCCGCAGAGTTAAAGAGTACAAAGTGGAAATTCTGAATCCTCCCAGGGAAGGAAAAAAGCTGCTGGTGCTAGACGTTGATTATACACTATTTGGTGAGACCTTATGCAACTTGTGGGGTTGGTTTAAGAGAGCGGTTTCTTTGCCAGTTCATGTTTCTTCATGTTTGATTTACAAATATACTTCAGTCATTTTGGCTTGTGTTGTACGGCGTGACTTCGGTTTTGTAACGTTTTGAGGTCTCCTGCTCGTAGTTTAAGCAGCATTGGCTTTTGTAAATGTTGCCTATTGTTGATCTTAGTGCAGCAACTATTTATTTTCTCCAAGGTGATGCAAGAAGTAGTTCAGGATTTTATCCAACAAACTCTTCTCTTGACCAGTGTGTATCTCAGACATGATGACGGCAGGACGAGATACTGTTGTAAAATAATGATCTCTGTAGGCAATTGATTCCTCTTTTGGGGATGACAGAACAGCTTCAGACTGAATTTCCAGGTCAGCAAACATGTACAAAACAATGCTTTACCTGAAAATTCTGCCAGAGTGGTTTTCTGAGAAGCCAGAATTTTCCTTCTGACTCCATTCTCTGGGCTGTGGGTGCGTCATGGCAGTTTGGCTATAAACACTCCATATCAGCTTACCTTTTTGCCTTATCTGTAACTTCCTTTTGCGTGGCATTTCTTTACAATCTGAGATGAAAATTCAGCCTATGACAATTCACACTTCTGTTTACCTGTCTCCTTCTAGCAGAATTTAACAGCAGTTTTCTAATTGGAACAGGCAGTACTTGCATGTTTGAAATAGGCTTGGTATGTACGTTCACAAGATTAACTGGACTAAGTTTGCAACAATCTCTGTTCAATATCTGGGCTGTTAGAAGTTGGTTAAGATGAACAGATGAATTAATTGGCTGACTCTTTAGACTCATTAAAGATATTCAGACCCACAGCTAAGCACACAAATTCCTGTAAAGATCAACAGGTAAATATCCTTTCTTCTTTGCACCTTTAAAGTAGGAATGGTGCCCTCCTGTAACTTCTTTCATAATTTCAAAGCTCTCCAGTGCTCCTCATGTGAAACATTTCAAGCCCCTGGGTGGACAGGACAGTCATACTTGACATCCTACACTCCATAATAAATTTCTGCTCTCTTGTATTCTTTCTAGACCACAGATCTTGTGCTGAAACTGGGGTAGAACTGATGAGGCCATACCTTCACGAGTTCCTGACATCTGCATATGAGGATTATGATATTGTCATTTGGTGTAAGTTTCTGTACTCGGTGCTAAGACTTCATTAAAAACTATCATTTGGAGCAGAGACTCCAGTTGGGAGGTTTTTACATCGCTTTTCAGTGTGAATCACGAGATGTAAAGCAGTACATGAACGTTCAGCTGTAATGTATTCACCAGGAATATTGCTGTTATGAGTGGATCTGATAACAGTATAAAGCTCAATATCCGTTTACTGAATGTCACTTTGTACAAACAAACAAATGCTTGAAATAACACAATTGTAAAATCAACATTCAAACACTGCTGGGTAGCTTAGTTCTGCAAATTGTTTCAGTCTAGACAATAAGCCATAGCAATAAAGGACTGGAAATGGACCAAACTCACATGTCTGTGGGGATGGCTGATGCTTTGCTTTAGCACAACTTCACTTCCTGTCTGACAGCTGGAGCCAACATAAGATTTAAACTTGTTTTTACAAAACTTAGCTTTCAGAGTCTGAAACAATGCTTCCACACATTCGTAGGTCAGCGGGCAACGTTGATGCCTTGTCCTTTCTCAACCTTATGAATTCTTATAATGCTTCCAGGAGAAAACCCTATGAAGACAATGTGGTTCCTCAAACCAGATGTAGCCTGTTCTATGGCTCTCAAGAATGTAACCCACTAACAACTGATCTAGAAGATGTTTTTAAACACATGCAGTGCTTAATCCAGTTTTCATTTGAAAGTTAATCTTTTCCATATTAAAATAAACTTCCATGAAGGCAGGCTGTCATGAAAGCAGTGAACCCTGAAAGCTGTGACAAGGATGGGTCTTTCTGAAATGAAGTCTGTAAAACAGATTGATACCTACACAGTTTTTTGCTTTTTTATTTTTATTTTTTTAATCTATCAATGACATACTGATAAACAATTCTCTGGTTTATCCCTTTTGTTTCAGCTGCTACTAATATGAAGTGGATTGAAGCTAAAATGAAAGTAAGTTGTTCTGAAAAGGTGCAGTTTGTTTCCAATCTAGCTTACTGTTCATCTAGTTGGGTTTACGTTGAGTGTTCTAGAGAGATTTAGTGAGACTGTATTAATCAAAACCCAGGTTTTCTAAATCTTTGTAGTCACTTCAAAATACCTTTGACACAAAACGAGATAAAATCTAATTTTAGAACCCCACACAAACTATCAGAGCAGTAGGTACTAAATTTAGCAGAGCTAAGCAGTCCTTGCTTTCATCTTAGCTCTAATTATAGAGTTCTAATCTTAAGCATAACACAGTTCTTTAAGAGCATGGACAGATGTGGCATGCTGGAATAAGTTATCAAGAGAAAACTCATCGTATTCATCCTGCACCTCTTGCAGCTGTGTGATTTTGTTTCTTCCTCTGCTTTATTCAAACATCTCTAAAAGCTCTTCTTTCAATCCTGGTTTCTTCCGTACCTAAATTGGGCAACCAGCCAGTTTTGCACAGCTGACCTGGTGGTAAACACATTTACAGCCACGCTTAGCCGTGAACCTAATGAGCTTACTAAGATGTGCTGCTGCACGTTTGGTTGCTGGGTTGTTTTTTGTTTATAAATCAAAGCTTGTTTCACAACAAAAATTCCAAATTTAAACTTTGCCTCACTTTTTTTATATGGACTTTTTTCAGGCTGTAACATAGCAAAGAATTTTTAAATGTTGTCTGTTTCAAAACAGTGATTTGCAGTGATTTTTTAAAGCAGAAATCCTTCAGAACGATCTCAGAAATGAGAGCCTTTCATCTGAGCTCTGAACTGGGATTAGCACAATTACAATCGGTATTGAGACTCGCAGACGCTGTACTTCTGTACCAGTATGCCTTTCTGTTTATGTTTTACCTACGAATCAAGTGTATTTTATCAATAAAGATACTGTAACTACAGTTCTGTGGCACAAAACTATGACTTCAAGCTAGAATGGGTTTGTGGCTCAAATATTCTTGAAAGAGCTTGTAGTTGTTACCATGCGGTTAATCCTCTGGCTGTATCAAAACCATTGTAACAGATAGAGGTAAGTGCAAGTGGGATGAAATAGAAAGCTAATTAACCAGGCTTTGCTCCATATCTGTCATAGCTGTCTGAGCATCACATCTTGCATGTGGGATTTACCATTTAAGGCAAAAACCTTTGTTTTGCTGCAGGATCCGTTATAGCAGCAGGATTAAATCTAGTGGAAGACCATTGTTCTAAACTGGCTGTTTACCCTGCACTGGTCACCTTTCCAGCCCTTTCACGTTAGCAGTTCACAACCTCCCCATGCCTACTGCTACATCTCAGTTGAGATTCCTAACACTAAACCACAACTGTTGCTTTTCCTTAAACTGGTTGCACCTCTACAAGTATCACTTTTTGTCTGGGAGCAACGATCCCAGCAATACTGAAGTGTTTATTTTAGACTACAAAGCAGAAACAGCATTAAAAAGAGAAGTGTCAGATAACTCTGTTTAGTCTCTTATTCTCCATCTATTTATGCCCAGAATTCAGAGGATGTAGAACAGCTGTTTTTCAGTATAAGAGGACATTAATCCTGGTATTTAGCACTTTTCTTTTGCAAGATTCACTTTTCCATTATAAAAGCAATCAGTTAAGCGTGGCTATATATCTTCAAGACAACTGTTACAGTGGATATTTTCTCCACATTATGCAGCTTTGCACATTATGGCTGTCACATACATCAGAAATTAAAGCAGCAATGTCTGTCACATAGTGGATGTCAGTAGATTTTACTATGACTTCCCAATTCTGAAAAAGATTTGAAATGGAAATGATGCCCACTCACCTTGTCTAAGGTTTGGGTTTTTCCCTAAACCAAGTTATTTTTCCTTTGTTTCAAGAGAGATCAAATCCTTCAGGTACAAAGTGAAACGTTTCTTATTAGCACTGACCATCTAGGACATGTGTGGAGGAAAGGGTAACAATGAACTGCTGTTATGTCTTTGATTGGCTGTGACTGGGTACAGCTTACTGGAAAAAACAAAGAGCAGAACATACATGGTTGTTTTCATAGGTATAAATATTGAGACACACAGAACTTGTGGAAGACTGTGCATGAAGGCACGGCCAGAAGCTCTCTGTATTTTGCCTCTTCTCTAAAGTTGTTTTAGTTTCTATGCTGACATCAGATGTTACATTTCTGTAGTAAACACTGCAGAAATACATTCCTGTCAGCCTTTCCTCTTGGTAGAGTAGTGTCCTCTTGATTCCCATTGGGTAGAAAAATAAAAACCACGTACCTATTTTTAATACATCTCTGCTCATCCTCATCAGCTCACCCTTTGACAGTGTATTACAAGTGTGGTTCCAGCTGTACAGCAGCAAAATTGTTATCATCTGAAGCTTTAACAATTAATCGTTGTGATGCAGGAGCTTGGTGTGAGCACTAATGCAAACTACAAGATAACCTTTATGCTGGACAGTGCTGCCATGATAACAGTGCACACTCCTCGAAGAGGACTAATAGATGTAAGTACAGTTTTTTTCCTCATTTTCTACGTTCAGATTACATGCTATCATTCTCCATTGAAATATTTAACAATAAGGTTATGCTGAAGTTTTCATGCAAGAAAACTAACAATATCTGAAGCACGGGGTTTTTTTCCTACAGAAATCCTCTACAGTTTAATGCTTTAAGCAGTTCATAAGGACAAGACTGCTTTAAATCAAATAATGACTGTTTTTAGATCTCTTTACACCTCTTATTAAAGCCCAACTACATGATAATATTTCAGTCCATTTGAGTTTGGACTTCAGTTCCTATAGACTGATACTTTTATCTACTGCGTACGATCTGATTTACCAGGGTTCTTTTTACACCTTATTTTTGCAGGTGAAGCCTCTTGGTGTTATCTGGGGCAAATTTTCAGAGTATTACAGCAAAAAGAATACCATTATGTTTGATGATATCGGCCGAAACTTCCTGATGAACCCACAGAACGGACTCAAGGTAACATTAACTGCAAATTTTATATATTACTTTTTTTAATATAATTTAAGTAGTACTTTCTCATATTTTCTGCTTTACATTAAAGTAAGACTGTTCTTAACTAGCAAAGATGCATATTTTATTGTACCTTTTTTATTTAGATTGCCCTTTGGCTGGACTAGCCCTTCCCTAACTGTAGTTTTAAAGCATTGATTCCCTAAATGAGCTTTTAAGAGACTTCCAAAGCACTGAAATTGTTATTCCTGCTTACATTGTACCTGCAAACTCTAATCAATGTGGACGTTGTTGACAGGCAACATTAAAATGTGAAGTCGAATCGTTAAGAGTGGTTATATTCAGACAACAAATCAAATAACAAGCTGCTGTACTTCATGTTAGCATGTCAGCACGATAGTAAGCGTTTTGTTCCCCAGTGGCAATTAATACCTGGAGCCACTTTGACTGCAAAACAGCAAATATTTCATTTTATAACATTGTCAACAAGTCTCTGCTCCAAAACTTCTAACCATCAGGGCTGGCTCTGAATAAGAATACCACTTAAATTCTGTGGGGCTACAATCGGTACTAGAAGAATCTCTGCAAGTTTCTTTAAAACGAATTCAGAAACAGAAATCTAAGATTGTGTTTCTTTGAAAATACCCCTGCTTTGAGGAAGATGGCAGTTGTTGATGGCTGCCAAGCTGGCACTAATTGGAACTGTACAAAATTATGAGAAGCAAGGATCGTGCTGGGAGAGGATTGGCCAGAGAGCTCCCGCTAGTTCAGGTTTCAAAGATGTTTGTCCAAATGTTACTGACAGAGCTGCAGACAGGGACGTTGAATCGCTAAAACAAGGCACAGGTATAATGTATTCCAAGCTTAAAGCAGTTGTCAGACAAGCTTTACTTCTGACATCTCTTGTCACAGAAGCTATGATTGTAGTCAGATGTGTTTTGTTGAAAAAAAGCATCTGGTTCCAAGGATGCCACACAGCTCATAGCACAGCTGAAACCCCCTCAATTCCCCTGCAAAAACATCTATGAAATCATGTTAGAAAACGTGACAGCCCATCGCAGATCGATTTATCATTCTGACTGACTGCGAGGGAAAGGCTCAAAGAAATACCAGATTGACAGCACAAATTTCTTCCTGGTGAGCGTGCAAGACAAAAACCCTGAGATCCAGATTGCATCAATAAAAAGGCAAATTGGAGGTGACCGCTAATGGCAGATTCTTTTCTTCCTCTTACCTAAAGGAAGTTAAAATTGGACATAGCACTGACAGTATTTTGACTACGTGGTAAATAGAATTGTAAGCATTTTTCTCACTTGGAGCAGATGATGATAACCACCTTTTTTTACTAGATAAGGCCTTTTATGAAAGCACATTTAAATCGGGATAAAGACAAGGAGCTTCTAAAGCTCACTCAGTACCTCAAAGAAATCGCTAAATTAGATGACTTTTTGGAGCTGAATCATAAACACTGGGAAAGGTAAGAGCAAAGTCAAAGATCTTTCTTCTTTCTGTTCCTGACCCCGCTGTGTTTTGCTTCGTGTCATCTGTAGGAAGACCAGAAACAGCTGAGCTGGTGAACTTTGACATGACTTAAAGCCACCAATGTCATTTAGTTTGAGCAGGATTTTAAAAAGGCTGTGGTGTTGAGGCTGCCTCTCTGGGAAGTTAAGGGTTCTGACAGAATGGACCTTCTTTTTCCTGCTACTTCAGAGTTCAGGATCACTGAAGCAGTTACGCTTCTTAAAAGGAAAAACAATTTCTGAAGAAACCTGACCCTTGTAAACTTCCTTTTTCCACCCCTACAAAGCTGGGCTGTCAGTTCAGACGTCACGTCCTCTGCTGCGAGGTTACTTCTGAGGTTTGTGTTGTTAGGGTGGCGCTCAGGCACTATCCTGATGTGTGGTACTACAGTATTCACCAGCACTGAAACATAAGTGTTACGAATGCAAGTTCTCCAAATGCTTAAATTAAGCACCACTTACCATCCTAATTCTTGCTGTAGAATGACCAGCTGAAGTATTTAGGTAAAATTATTGTGTTTGACTTCATGCATTAGCCTGGATCTTCAATACATGTAAAAAAGAGCGTGGACGATATGCTATTGGAAATACACCCATTCTGTGCCTAAAAGAACAGCCTTGCAAACTTAATGTTCTTTTAATTTTTGTTTCTGATTCGACCAGCAAGTCAAATGCTAGATTTTAGAAGCCCTGGAATTCACTGGATGTTTCACAGGGTCACCTGAATTACTTAGATATTTTAGGGTATTTGCAAAGTCTTCAGTGCATCGTGTAGTTGGATTAGTGTGATATCTGTGGTGGTAAGGGAGCTATGAGATCAGGCAACAAGCATTTTTAGAGCAACTCCAATTCTTGGAAGGGGCTGGTGGAGAACTGTTCTTTTCAGCTTTATTCAGGTTCTTTAAAGTCTCGAATTTATTTGAAGGAGTCCCATATGTAATGTGTATGTCTCAGGGGTTCACAGAATCACATTTCTAGGCTTACAGTAACTACTTTTCAGCTGATGTAATTTTCAGCCTCATAGAATTTAATATATTTTGATTTCCTTCCCCTCTTTTGTTCATAACCTCATACAGTTTAACTAAAAATACTGAGCCATTCCAAGATAATCCATCATGGAACTGAAAGAACGTGAAATGAGATCAAGTCATAAGTAGTATTGATCACAGTCTAATTTCTGGTTATTAATAATTAGATTTTTAGTGAAAGAATCATAGTTTGTGCATATAAGAGATGGATGTATTTGTGTCTGCTTATTTTGGGTGAAACTATTTTTGCTTCTTTCAGGTATCTTTCAAAGAAACAAGGACAATAACAGTAACAAAATTGTTTAGCACTGAATCAAAGGGAACTTAACACAGATCATTGGACTTTTCCTTGCTTATATGCTAGCGTATAATAGTGCTGGACACTGGATACAATGCCAGAACGACTGCTATACTTGGTCTTCCAGTTGGATGGTTGTGGGTTACTTTTAGTTGTTGTTTTGTTTCGTGGTGGGGTTTTTTGTTTGTTTTCTCCTGAAGATCACAGCAATAAGCTCAAAGTGGGAGAAACAAGTCAGTTACTTTTTCTAACATTCAGTTCTACAGTGTTACTACAGATATTTTCCTCTCCTTTTCTGCTGAAGTACAACCATAACTGTTAAAGACCAAAACCATTCTGAAACTAGAAAGAAAAATTAGACCAAAAAAGTTGAGTAAGGAGCCAATTTTGACAGTGTATGAATTGTATAAGCCCTTTATTCCCTCCATCTCTAGAAACAGTGTCCCTCACCCATCCCAGTATTTAAATCTATAAATTACAAGTTGTCTAAGTTTGGTATGTATTAGTATGTCAGTGTTTCTCTGTGCAAGACAGTAAGATGGGAAGGTACCACCTCTGTGGCCAGTTTCTCCCAGTGTGTGAACTTGTACTATAAAGCAGTGTTTACTGGAAAACAGAAGACTGAAATTTGAGGGAGACGATCCCACTCCTATCTGGTAACTGAAAAGCAGTCTGCCTGAATAATTCTCATACATCAGACAAAGGGTTTAGACCTCAGATGGGAAAGTCACATCCCTAACAAAGCATGAACAAAACCCTTGTTCTCCTCTAGCTCAATCTTGTCAAAGTGCAAACACTGTGTTTAAATACAATATCCAGCCATACTGTTCTTAAAATGTCATTTACTTGCGCTGCTTATGCCTGCACTATAGAAGTGTGATGTGACTGCTGTTTGGCATTACCAACACTTGTGCATTATGCAGTTCATGTATTTGAAAGAAGTCTGACCCTTTCAAATAAAAATGGTATATATTGTTCTTAAGGAACTATAGCAGTTGTGTAAATAATAAATGCCTTTTTCATAATGTTGCGTCCTGTGCTGTCTTATGTATTTGTTTCACATAGTAGAGAATCCATCGATAATCTTCATTTTGAGGTGTTTCTTCAGAACCCAGAGACACAGATTTCCTATCAGTTGTTAAATAGACCAGTATGTGCCGCTGCAGATTAGAGCACTGGTATGGAATGGCAGAGTGCGTAGCTGCATGGGAAAGGAACCTTGACAGCAAATGTCAGAACGTCAGGACAGCAGACACAAATGAGCTGTTAAGATGAGCACGTTAGGCTCCGGCTCAATGACCTGTCAGAAAATATACAGTTTCTTATCTGCTGCTCTTTGTGGTTTAGTGCCAACTCAAGCTGTGTTTTAAACTAGTAGACCTGAAACCTGATGCATAAAAATCTTTTTTGGCAAGTGTGGAAGGTAAATTTCTGAAGTTTTGTCTCCTAGAGCTGATTTCTGATCTGGATGGCCGACTCACTTGTGTACGTAGGTCGCTCCGAAAGTAATGCCTCCTATTTATTTCCATATAAACTACAACAGATAAAAAGAACACAATAACACTGTTTGATGGAGCAAATTCTCACCTACAGAACCACTAGCTACGCATTTTCACCAGCAATGAACCAGAGCCTGCATACCACACTCATTAAAACCTGCACCAGCAGAGGTGACCCACTGTTTCACAGCTGCCATGACAACATTATTGCTAGGAAAAATATTGCCCATGCAGTCCATCTTTCATCATCCCAAACAGATGAAAGTCAGAAGGTGCCTATATGGGGTGTGGTAGGACAGTCCAACCAATATGCTCCATGGTCTTCAGACTGGTATGGGGCCTGGTGTTATCGTGCTGCAAGAGAAAAGTCGTCATCTTCTCTGGTCTGACTGGAAGTTGAAGCCTTCAGCTTAGTCAGCATCATGCTTCAGCAGTCAAGAGTTGATGGTTTGTCTGTGTGCCAGGAAATCTAGAAGGACCACTCCTTTCCTATCCCAAAATACAGTGCAGGTCACTTTACCCACTGAAGGCCGCATCTTGAACTTCTTATTCAATGGAAAATTCACATGTCGCCAGTCCATGGATTGTGCTACATCCACTGTTTGGTCTCCATAAACATTCAGCAAGCACCAGTGAATGTCAGTGGGTGCCATTTTTTCCTCATGGAAGAATTCAGTAACACACCTTTTCTTCATACACACTTCCAAGTCAGATGCCGCTGTGTCAGTCTGCCCCTCTACTGCCACCTGTCACACAGCAACAAAACGTAACAGAATAATGGTGGGAAGGTTCAGCCTCTACTGCCATACCACCAACATCCACCTCTCACCTTGTGGGCCAACATAGTAAAATAGGAGGCATTACTTTCAGAGCAGCCATTGTACTTTGAGTGCAGATATACTCTGAGGTGTGAACTTTCACAGGATCGATACACAAAGTACTACACTAGAACATGCTGAGCCAGGCAGCTAGAGAAGACAGAGCCAAGGGAACGTGTTCAAAAATGCACTCGTATCTTCTTGTTCATAGATGGCAAACAAACAGAAGTTGTATAGTGAAGAAGTGGGCCTCCTTTCTTTTGCTTTGTACATGGATAAACATTACACATTGAAAAAAGATCTGGTTTTTTGAGTAACACTAGGATTGCATCCCAGAATTCTGAAGTGCTTAGTAAACTGAAACAGATGTGCACTCCTTTCACACATCTCATAAGCTGATCTGGAACACATGAGAACAGCCTGCATACGATGGTAACTCATGACCGTTACTGAGAAGTCGTTATGGTTTTTATGACTGGCATTGTTTCCTCTATCATACTTTGTGTTTGAAGATTGGTCTTGCAATTTGAATAGAAACCTGTGTGTCTCACTGGCTCTCAAAAATGCTGCAGTTTTCCTCAGCTGAGAGATTGAGATATATGAAATGATAAAGCTGTGCATAAGTCAGGTGCTAAACTGACGTTCACCAAATCCCACAGCACCAGAGCGAGGGCTCACTCGTGTGAATTGAAGCAGCTTAAAGCCATTATAAGAGGGGCAGGTAGTGATCCCCTGCAATTCGTTGCCAAGGGTTGGAGTTGAGGCAGCTGCTATCAGCAAGTTCAGAAGGGAATTCAGCTCTCACATTTCTACGGTGGGACATTCCCAGGCCTCGCTTACATTATAGAACATCATCTGATTTTGTGCCAAACCACCAACATTTACAATAAGGAAAATGAACACTATTCTAATTAGCCCTCAAATAAGGTTGTCATTGCTCATGGGCTCAGAGGAAAACAGCCATGCTGACATTGCTTCTCTGTTTTGTTAGAGAAGGCAGTTTGACCTGCTTGTGTTTCCAAAGCATGGATGAACACTGGGAACAGCTATCAGTGCCCTGCACCTCCTTAATATTCAGTTCCCCTTTTTATTTTATCGGGATCTCTGAGAAGTATTTGATCAACTGTTTTCACAATCTGTTAAACAAAATAGGATTAAAAAAAAATCAAAGGAAGAATGCAGCTTAATGATAGAGTTCTCTTCGCTGTTCTGTGGCACTCTGGAGGAGCAATAAATAGACCAGTCAGAAGTATTCCAAATATTTTCATGTGTCAGACTGTACCGGACTCCCAGTACATGTCAAGTATTTTGTATGGTGTTCTGATTATTCATACCGAAAGAGACAGTCCATTTGGAAATGAAGTTATTTCTGTAAGCTCTGGATATCTGACAGCTCTAATACCTCACGGTGGCGTGAATGCTCATCACCGGAGGTACACAGTGACAGCTGAAGCCAAGAACTGAACTGCAAATTCAGCTCCACAAATCCTGCTGCATGACTGTGAAATTTACAGCTAGTTGCCAATTTTTATTCCTGACTTGACATGTGACTGACAGCAAATGGATGCCAAAAGGTTTAAGACTATTTTCCACTCTGTCTATTCGGGATGTATTTAAGACTGATGTGAAGAGCACCGAATACTTCCTCCCTTTCAATAAGATGAAGCCCATGCAAAAATGGTTTCAGAGGGCAATGAGAAGCACTCTTGATTCACTAAGGCTATTAAAAACTAGAAGCTCTGGATGAAGAAGTGCAAGAGGGCAGAATCCTCCGACATTTCAATATTGACAATGCAGCAGTCATGTTGGGTGCTACCCAGAATGAGTGTGGGTGACCACGGCACCCAGATGAAGTGGCTGATGGATTGATGGAGAAAGATTTGAGCGGAAAAGGTAATGTTGAGGAAGAAAATACAGGGCTAGAAGAGAAAAATACTCATCTCTCCTGCAGAAGACATGACACACCTTCCAAACACCATGAGTTTCTTATATGGGTTGTATTTAGCAGGATCTTGTGACAAATTTAAGTTGCAGAGCACTGTACTGCTATCCACACTTTAAAAAGGGCCATTTACTAATCAAGACGTTAAGTTTTAAGTACAAGCTAACCTAAATGCCTCAAGGTCTGGAAGAACTGCCTCATAATTAGAGAGGAACTATTCCAGTTTGGTTCAGTGTTTGTAGAGAATGGTGAGAAATGGCCGCTGTGGCTTACAGCACTGTTCGATCCCAACTCCAGACCACACTGCCTGCTTCAGACCCTCATTTCCCACAGCCCAACTGTACTGTGCACCCCAGATCTCCTATGCTACAATCCCCAGTTTTCTTTAGATCCCTGATACACATAAGAGGCCTCAATCTCACCATCCACACCTCAGTCCTTTCCCAGCAGCGTTCTGCAACAGGATTTCAAACTACTTATACACTGATGAACTTTCTCATACATCCCTGAACTTCATTACTTATGCTTATTCATGAAACGTGCACATCTTTGGAGATTCTTTGATGCTTTTGATACTGCGAGCACTCGGATGTTCATTTAGTTCTCAGAGGTGCATGCAGAGCTCAGCACGTTTCCTTGCCTCACAGACACATGCAGTGCCACACCACTGATTCCCACATCTCTCCTGGTGAACAGTTTCCCCACCAACCCATTTGCTATTGGGAAATAACAGCCACAAGCCAAAAGGAGCTTGTTCTGAAACTGCAGAATGCTTTTAGCACTATGGGTGGGGTGGTGGGCACAGCACAGAAAAGTGCATCATTAACACTTGATTGAAAGTTATTTTTTCCTGTCAACTGTCTGGCTGGAAATTGCACACTCACTCTGCTCACAGAGCATTTTTTTTCCCCCCCAAGGTGTTTGTGTATGTAGATAAAAAAGAGCAGCTCTTTTCATACAGGCAAAGCACCTGTATGAGGTGAGGGGACCCCTTTCATCGTCATCATGTCAGGGGTCCCCTCACCTCGTACAGGTGCTTTGCATGGCTGTGTCTTCGTATGCCATCAGCACAGCAGTCTCTGAATGCTCTGCAGGAGGCAGTGTTGTGGCATTGTCAGAGTGCTTTGATTTACACTGTGCATTATTGATGCACTGCAAGTTAGGAGCTCCCTTAGCTAGCATCTTTGTTCCTCAGGTGTTCTGCTCTTGTTTGGGTCGTACTGGAAGAGCAAGCAGCAGCACAGGAAGCACATATTTAACAAGCAGTAATAGAACTGTAAGATATGATGCTTCCTAGGGGAAACTGAGCTGGCTCTAGTATTGCTTTTTGCAAGGCTTACTAAGTCCTTACCCTGCTCTCTATATTCAGTCCGCATTTCACTACATATCTGGGGATGCAGTGTTTGTGAGCAGCTCACACCGCAAGCACCAGCGGAATCTCAAGCACACGCCCCAAGTGTAGCTGATACCAGTGGGACTGCTGGGTCCCTCTGCTGTCCTAGGGATGGGTATTGCTTCAGTTGGGACCAAGATGCATACTTTCAAAAAAGTAGAATAGATTGGAGATGAAAATGAGGCAGTGACAGCATTCTTTTTAAATCTGATACGTCCCTTGCAGATGTGTCTAGACAGAACAGCTGTGTAGAAATGCCTCTCTAAAACAAACAGTAACATTAAGAACAAGAGAATCTAATTCTGAGCTGCAGATAAAAGTGGATTTGTAACTTGATCTGAACACAACCAGTGAACAGTAAATGAGTTGGGACAAACACATTCAGAGCTACTAAACCACTTCATTTCAACTGCAGCTGGAAGAAAACAGGCTAATAACTGAAAATCCTGCCTTCCTTAAACGGAATCAAAACACTTCATTTTGTAAGCGCGTTCTCACTTTCAAACAGTCCTTAAGAACTCAAGCAACCTTAAGTGATTTTTCTCCCCTTAATCTGATATGATTGGTTCAGTTGGTTCACCGAAAAGTACCTAACACCTCCCTGAAGAGATGTTTTACTTTAGACAAGGTGAGAAGCAACCAAGTTTAGGCAGGTTTGGTTCCACCACCAATAAACTACAGCGCATGTGTTTATGGAATGGAATTCACACAGCATCTGCACAATACTCATGCAACTGATTAATGTGAGCTCATCAATTATTACACTGACAACAGCAATCTGACAACGTGAAGATGACTGTATCTGGTATAAAACTTCCAGGTGCTCTAAGATACTTGCTCAATTCAACTTGCACTGCCATTGCAGAGCCACTTGTTGCTCTCAGAGGCGTGGAAAGAAGAGCTGAGTGCCAATGCCGGGAGCGCTGGGGCTCGGTGCCGGTCCTGGAGGATCTGCATGGTGTTAGGATCCCAACTGCACAGCTCTGGGGTCAGAGAAGAGCAGAGTCAGGAGAGGTGCCCGGCCCCAGCCTGCAGCTCACCCAGTGCGGTGCTGGTAGAGCTCACAGCAGCCAGTGAAATGAGAGCAGCAAAATGATCTTGTGAGATCAACATATAAAATCCCTTAAAGGATGCATAGCCAACATGGATAATTACAGATCCACAGAGCACAACTCAGTCAAGTACAGGGCATGCTTCCAGAAACTATGGAAGGAAAAGTCAGTGGCACCTTGAAAAAAAAAACTCAGGTCATGCCAGACCAGTGCCAAGTTAGACTATTAAGGCAGCAAGCAGGGCAAGCGGAGTGCTGATGGCTGAGCTCCTAGCAGCAGCTGATCTCTCACAAGGCTCACTTGATCAATGCTTTAACAAGGCTCAGGCAGAAGCCATGGGCCAGGCATGGGATGAGTGCTGTAACCAAGTGGCTGAAGCCCTGACAGCTCCGGAGGAGCTGCGCCCTTGGAGGCAGGAATGAGAGCCTGAACAAGATCATAGAATAGCATGAACATAAACAATATTCATTGAATAGAACAACCCAAGGTGGAAGGGGCCCTCAAGGATCAATGAGCCCAGCACCTGTCCCCTCATAGGAACACCCAAAATCCAAACCTGATCATTGTCCAGACACTCCTTCAGCTCTGGCAGCTCAGGACTGCGCCCACTGCCCTGGACAGCCTTTCCACGCCCAGCGCCCTCTGGGGCAGGACCTTTCCCTAGCCCCAGCCTCCTGACCCTCCGCTGACGCAGCTTCATTTAGGCCTCTGGCAGAGTCTGAGAGCACGATGATGTTTATCACGGGACAAGACTTACTTTGTCTTGTCCCGTTGCTCAGCTTGCGCTCCAGGAGCGTCCCAGAGCCGCGCAGCGCCGCTCGGTCTACGGCAGCACCCAGTGCCCAACGCCGGTACTGCACCGCCCGTCCGCCACCACGGGGACGGGCACGGCACCTCTCCAGGCCCTGGGGGGATGTCACCGAGCCCCGAGCGATGCTGGGGTAGCCACCGGTCACAAGAACGACTAAGGAGCTATCAAGCAAAGAGCATCTACCGAAGCAGAGCCGCGGGACGAGCAGCTCTTTGCTGGGGCAGCTCAGCGCCGTGCCGCCCTGCACCGAGCTGCTTAATTCACCGCAAGAGCAGCTGGGCTGCCCGCTCCCGGAGGCTGTCCCGAAAAGCACCACCGAGGGGCAGCAGCGGCCTCGGGGTCTCCTGGACACCGCCCGGCGGTCAGCAGGGGGAGCCCCATAGCCGGGAACGAGCGGAGTGCCGCTGACACCACCGCCTCCTGCAGGATGCGCCCTGGGCAGCGCGGTCACCGCTCGGAAGGGCTTTCCGAGTCCCTTCCAGCTCCTTCTTGAGAAGTTATCAACTGCTTGCATAAGGATTAGGGTATGTCTTGAGAAGGAGAATGACAAAAGTCCCTGTAACTGCGGAGCAGAGCATAGCTGATGTTTTTATCACAGGTTACCCTGCAGAAGAGGGCACTCTTTGGGAAGAAAGCCAAAACTGTTACAGCCGGCCCTTCCCACAACATCATCTCTGGTCACTCCCAATTAACAGAGTAGTTTTAGATCAGAAGTACCACATTACGCAGCACCTACATTTCCCACCTTACCCCACACACTAGTCTCAAGGGCCAGCCCTGCTGCAGGCACTAATGCTGCTCCTTAGGGCCAGCCCCAGGTTGCTCAGGGCAGCGCCCCAGGCCCAGCAGATCTCAGCTGTGGCCTTGTCTTTCAGACCCAGATTGAGGCTCTATCCCTGCTCCCTTCAGAAACCCCTAGAGTTGACCTTACTGAAGCTCTGGCCCCCTCATGCCTCATAGGTTCAGAGTATCTCAAAGAATCCTATCACTGGAGCTACAAAGCAAGTACTTCTTTAAGTGACACCCACCTTTCTAAAGGCATACATCTTATATCTATCTCCCCTGTTCTCCCTACATGTATTGTGGGGATACATACACATCATTATAAGCCTGCTCCAGCATTTCTGGAGCAACATTATAGGACACTAACACCAGCCACAATTAGTGCAGCTACTCCTATGAGACGCTCCTACACCACACTACTTATTGTGGGGAGAGGAAAACACCAACAAACTCTTCCACTCCCATTCCAATACACAACCCCCTTACCTTCTCCTTGCTTTGGAGTCCATAAAAGAAAAAACAACCCCAATGTTTCCCCTGGGCCCCTATTTAACTTCACCACCAACAATGGGGTGGAGGGATCTGTTGGCTGATTCACAGCATCTGGGAGCCCTCTCATCACAAAGCTCAGCTGTTCTCTAATCCTTAAAGGACCCAACACACACAGATACCCTTCTACTGTTTCCTCCAAATGTCACTTTTTATATCTTTTCAGTGCCTTGCAATAGATTACTCCCTCCTGTCTCCTGAGCAATCATTTCTCTTGGCCCCACAGCTCTGCCTTCCCTCCCTTATCCAGTGATAGAAAGATAATGAAAAACGGGGGTTGAGGGCTGGAGCACTTGCTGAGACAGGTGGGCTGAGCGGTGAGGTGGACACTTCAGGAGGATGCCGTGGCTCTGTAAGGGGGTTCCTGACTAGACAGAGCTGGGCTCCCCAGTGGTGCATGGCTGGGAGATGGGGCAGTTGGAAGGAAAGAGGTTGCAAATGGAGACAAGGCAAAAAGTCTTCACCATGATGACAGTCAAACTCTGGGACTAGCAGCCCAGGGAGACTGTGTGTTCTCCACCCTTGGATGCTTTCAAGTCTGGATGGGACAAAGCCTTGAGCAATCTGCCCTGACTTCAGGAGATACTCTTCCACAGTCCCAAAGTCCCTTCCAATCTGTCCCAATCCCCTGGGAACTGGAACAACAACCAAATGCTGAGCTGCCTGCCCAGCTGGGTGGTGGGAACCCTGCAGCAGGAACCACCACCCCACATCATCCCGCAGTGGCTTGAAAAGCCTTATCAAGAGCTGTGAATGTCAAGGGAAGAAGTAGGACGAAGGATTCCAATGAGTTGTGACAGGGACACAGGGCTATGCTGGGGAGGAGGCACTGGTGCACAGCAGTTAAATGGGCCAGGAGTCAGGGCACACCATGGTGTCAGCCGCATCACCAGCAGAGCAGAGCTTGTGATGGAGATGTGGAGATGCTGCTTCCCCTTCATCATGGTGCTCAGCTGTGAGCAGTGCTTTTTGTTCAGTGAGAGCAGCCATGCAGAGATGTAATTCTTCCTTTATTTCACTGCAGAGTGGCTGTGCCAGGTAGTGGAGCAGCCACCGTGGTGCTGGGACGGTTCTCACCCAGCCTCGGCCCTTGGTCCAAGGAACTCCCTCCCTGGGGAGAGGAAGAGCTGCAGAGATGCTCTGTTATCTAATAGAGGAGAGATCTCGAGTGTTTCGTGACTCACTCATCTTTCAAAGCTGTCAAAAAAAAAAAAAAAATTAAAAAAATCCCACAACTTAAAACGTGGAGGAAGGAAATTAAAGGAAAAATACCAGCTGAATGCTTGGTTTTTGGTTCACTATGTGCCCAGGACTGCAGCTGGACACAACCGAGAGCTCAGCCCAGATAATTCCATGCATGTCCCAAAGAATCTCCCCCATCCAGGCCAGAGGGCTGTCTCACTGTCCCTGTGTTCAAGGGTTACAGCCAAGTGACCCCAGTCACCCTGGGTTGGGGGCTGGGAAAGCCATGGGGGCACTCACACCACTCCCTGTGACCGAAGGCGCTTGAGGGCTCTCCCCACCTGGGCAAATTGCTCCAAAATGGCTGTGCCATTAACAAGAGCTTCCTGGTATCATTGTGCTTTTATACTTCCAGATGCAATTGCGTTCCATGATTGCAGTTATGAGTCGTTGGGTGATTGCTGAGATCTGCTTTGCGTGTATATAATGTCATCTGCATTGCACAACACCATGGATCCCCACATGCCATGTCTTTGCCTGAGCTCATCTTCTGCAGTGCCTGCTCCTGCTCCAGGCACTTGTATGCTTGTTAAGGGGAACAGCTGCTAGAGGGAAGCGAAATGGATGAGACCATCAGCCAGTTCCTGGGGCACTGGGAGATTTACATGGCTAAGCCCAGCTGAGGCCAAGAGCAGCTCTGGTTATGGTCACTGCTGACACCACCAGTTGAGGCAAGGAGGGGAGAGCCACAGTTCTCCAGCCTGCCACAGTGTTGCTGGGGATGGTGGTTGGGTCTGGAGGGGTACAGAGGTGGTTCTATTTGCTGTTTGCACTGAAAGAGCAAAATGCAGGCTGATTATAAAACAGAGAAGTCTTGCCGCTTCTGTTTTCTTGTGATCCGACCTTGTTATTTCAGCCTCCAGATCAAAAAGGATTAGGCATGGGGATGTGTCGTAAGGTTTTTGGAGTTATCGAGAGCCATCTCAGGCATAGAAATGTCCCATATCCCCCCTCTCATTAAAATGTCTCTTTCCATCTGAAAAACTGTATTGAGATACAGCACTACTCCAGAGCCACAACTTGGCTCGCAGGGTAACTCCAGCTGGAAAGGGTATGCAGGGCTCATCCTGATCCAGGCAGCAGAGAGGATGATAAAGGTCCTCCCACAACCCCGTGGGGTCTTTTGTGATCAGTTGTTCTTCTGCAGGAGGTGCTTTTTCCTCCCCTCAATCTTATCCATGTTCGGGATGTCTAGCTGTTGTGTTTACTAAAGAAACATCTGCATTTGGAACAAAGCAAATTGTAGCTCTCCTTGGCTACAAAATATAATGTCCCAATTCACTTCAAAGCCTGCAGCGTGGCACCGCAGGCAAACACTCAGCTCAGTCCAAATGCCATCCAGCAGCTGAGATGCTCAGCGGATAGGTGCTTGCAAAATGAGTTGGCTGACCTCACGATAAAATCTAAAGCTCCCTTTGAAACTTAAGTGTTTAACATTAAGTGAGTAGAGTCCCATTGATGTGCTGCCAACGTTTTAACGAGGGGATGCCACAAGCATTTCCCTGTGTATGTTTTGTACAGTGAATGGGGAGAGACTATAGAGTTTATTTTCTCTGGCTGGCACAAAGAAGGATTTTCCAGCCAGCATCAAGGAGAGAGAGAGCAGCAGTGTGAAAACTAAAGAAAGAAATCAAGTTTGTCTGCAACTGCAAACTAATGCTGGTGAGTTTACAGTCTTTGAGACAAAGTCCTCTGTTAGGATAAACAAGGAAAGCAAAGTCTTTGCGCTTCTGCCTAAAGCCAGCCTCCCTGCCATCTTCCCGGTGCAGGCTTAAATGCACCAACACTCCTCAGCCTCAGCCTGTTTGCTTCTGCCTTCCCAAGCAGATGAGGTGTCCACAGCCACACCACTCATAGCTCTCTGCCACCTTCATGCTCACACCTCAGCGAGTGGGACACATATGGGGAGGCTGCTGAGAGGCAAAGTTGCATGCTGTCACCCACCCATGGGACAGTCAAGCTGGGTGGCCATGTGTCCATTTGTTTAGAATGGGATGGAATGGGATGGCATGGCATGGAAGAGCTGTGGCAGTGGCAGGGAGGGCAGAGCTGTGGGAATCATTGCTCCTGCTCAGGCAGCATGGTGCCTCCCGGTAGGAATTCTATGATTCTATGATTCTAAGATGATGATGTAACAGCACAGTGCGGCAAACATTTTAGCTGCTAGCACAGCTGCATGGAAGGCTTATCTGGGTGTTATGGAAAAAGGAATCCAGCCAAAGAGGTGTGCTGAGTTTTATTTTATTGAGCAGAGATGGCAGAGACAAGGACAGCTGCTGCTGTGCCCAGGCTCCTGCGCCTGCAACCGACGAGGATCAGTGCTTGGTGCTCAGGCTCAGCACTTCCCCATGTGCTTCAATCGTATCTTCCCTCCGCTCCTCCTGTAAAAGGAGCAGTATGGAAACAAAGCAGTGCATGGCATCCAGCACAGACACAGCAGCTGGGACAGGGAGCTTGTCCCTCTGAACAAAATCATTTGCCTGACTCTGGTACCTCACAGGGGGCATCAAGCCATCTTTCCCTCTTCTCTAATTTCCCTTAGGATAAGGCAGCCTTCAGAGTGCAGGATTGATAAGGATAAATCAATTTTTTGCACGCTTTCAGTCCAGAGGTGTTGGCTCCTATTACAGCTCCTTTAGAGGAGACAGGAGAGGAGAAACTCCAGTCCTTCCTCTGAGATTCTGTGTACTTTTGCACTAAGTTCATTCAGACTTTCATTTCAGCACTTTCCCTGTTCATTGCAGGGTGTTGGACCAGATGACTTTTAAAGGTCCCTTTCAACTCAAACAAATGTATGATTCTATGAGTCTATGACTTTCCTCTAATAATTTGCCATGCATAATCCTCCATTCCTCCAGACACTTTCAGCATCCAGAGGTGTGGACAGGGAGAGCTTCAGCCTGTGGCATACAGAGGAAAATGTGCATCAATTTAGCCCATGCAGAAGGTACAAGCAGGTACAATGGCCTCCCAGACCCTGTGCCATCTCTGTATGGTCTCTGTGTAGCTATGAGCATCACACTAAGCCTAGAAATGAATCAATATTAAGCTGAAATATTCCGAAGCACGGTGGTGAGGAGCTGACATTTGAACGAGATGAACTTAGTGGTCTTTTCCAACCTTAACCATTCTCTAGTTCTATGCTTCTATGGCCAGGGATTGCTCTGTGTGAGGGGAGCAGCAGTGTGGGGCTGGAAGTGGACCATCCCTGCGTGGATCTGTATCCCACTGCCCCACTTACAGCACGGCCTTGCAGAAGGCACACTTGTTGCCATACGTCACGCCATCCGTGCCGCAGTGAGGGTTGGACTCCCTCGTGCAGAACACACTCCTGTTTAAGAACTCTTTGCAGATCTGCAAAAGAAATAAAAAATAATAACAACAATAAACCCATCGGGTTTTGCTTTCCAAACAGGAAACAAGATCGCTAATGTGGTCTTCTTTCTGCCCAGAGGCCTAAAGCAGCAGTGAGGCACGGCCTGCTTACTGAAAAACAAAGGCCTGTCAGAACTGGCTGAAACGAGGGAATTTCTGTGGCTGAGGAGGGAAACTGTCACCACTTGGGAGCAGCCCTGGTGTCCCAAGAACATGAGTGGGTTCACCTGGGCACACAGGGAGAGCATCAGCACTGATGCAGCCCTGCATCACCACACTGCAGCATGCAGCTCACACCACCGCACAGTCTGGGGCTGCCATACACAGGGGTCTGGGCATGGGGTGGTTGGACTCGATGACCTCAGTGGTCTTTCCAACCTTAGTGATTCTATAAAACAAACAGGCATTTGGACAAGCCCCAGTTATGGATTTAGTTTGAAGGAGTATATCACTCTTGATATCACATTTGTTTTGTGGAGGAGCAAAGCAGACAGAAGCGATACTGCAAGCACAGCCCTGTGCTGGATCAAACCATGGGGAGCATGTGCTAAACCAGCTAAATCATCCCCTTGACTTGTTTGCTATTGTGGCCATAGCTATCACCCCTGTACTGTGTGAGCACTCCGAATTGGGAGCATTGGGGCACCTTCGCAAGACCCACCTGCTCCCACCAAAACCAAAAGCAGTTCAGCATGCACCAAGATCTGTTAGAAAAGCATTCTTCTAGAGCCAGGAGAAAATGCAGATTCAGAAAGCAGAAAGAGCTGCACTAACCTCTTCAATGTCTTGAGCTGCTACACCTAGAATTGAAACAAACAAACAAACAAAGATTTTATACACATTAGCATTATTTTCTGAGAGAACTGAAGTCACAAATCCCTTTGCAAACTGCAGCACAACACACACCAGGTTTTCCCTCCTCTGCCATTCTGTGTGGTGGAGGAGGGGTAGGAAATACATTATCGGAATTGCTTTTCAGTATTTTGCTATTTGAAAAATGTTACTAAAATACCATGTAATCAGTCATTCAGCTGCTAACTGCACCACAGACACATAAACCCATCTCCCTGGCATGCAGCCACCACCAGGGAAGCAGGAAGCTATGTGAGAGCTGAGCCTCTCTCAGCAGAGATTTTAAAGCTTCATTGAGTCTTATGGCTTTTAGGCTCTTGCACCTCTGAATTACAAGGCCAGTACGGTAACAAAAGCACACAGGGGACATGCAGAAGGAGACCCTGCAGTCAGCATCAGAGCCATCTGCAGTACGGCACAGCCCTGAGGCTCCCAGAACAGCCTCATCCAGACGAGATACAAAGGGATAGCCTGGCGTGATCTGGGGCAGAACACGCAGTGCCAGACAGCAACAGAGCAAAAATACCTGCTGCAGGCACAGGCTCTGGGCTTGGAGACAATCAGTCCATTCTCTTTGCTATTTCCAGCCTGCAAATTTTGCATGGGGCTGGGTCACAGCCACAGGATGGATCCTGTGGTGTCAGTGACAGGGAGTAGGCTGCACACAGCTCTGCAGGAGCTGGGGCACATTGCAATGGGGCATCCCTTGTTGTTAGGGTGCAGGCTGGGAGCATTGCAGCATCACACTCAGCGGGACCAGTATCCACTACCCCACCCAGCTTCTGCCTGCTGTGATGCCTTTCAGTGTTCGATCCCTGCCATTGGTGTATCTGTCACATCCTCAGCTAGGCTGAACGGGGAAGCCGCCATTAGGGCTATCTGCATATTATTTACAAAATAGCTCATTAGATAATTTTTATAAATATTACATGCAGCTACACAAGACTCTGAGAGAATGTCTCTTGGCATCTGTTTATTTTATTTGAGATCACAGAGTTTGCTGCTATTCTGCCTGGCCTTGGAAAGAAGCTTTAGCACTCTGACGGAACCCAGTCCCAATTAAGACTCAATTAAAGACAGATGAATATTTCATAATTAATGATGTGTACAAAGTAATTCACCTCTTTTCTCCACGCACAGCCTGCAATTTTCTCAAGTGAATTCTTTATTCAAATTATTCACAGAAAAACAAGTATAAATAACTCTTGGTCTGCAGTCTTCAATAAAGGCCACCACAACGCTTCCACATTCGGATCAGCCGGACACGAACAATTGAGAACACCGACGTGCCCTACGCACCCCCAACCCGTCACCAGCCTCCCCAGTTCAACAGAGAGATGTGCAAACCTCAAGACAAATAAACGCTGGATCCTTTCAATTTGCCCTCTTTGTTCTGGTTCCTTGAGGACATTTGAATTTAATTTTCAAGCTTTCCTCTGCAACGTATTTGGAAGCTGAAACTTTCATCTAATTACGCTGCCACATCTCTGAGGAAAACACCAACTACCAAGTGCTTAGAATCAAAACAGGAGCTGATGACCCTGAGGTATGAGTTTCTTCTCTAACTGGTTCAGCAAAACTCTCCAGCAAACATTTCTACCAAAACTCATAATTACACTCTGCTTTGGTGCATTTGCTGAACGAGCTGCTTACAATTTGCTCATTCTGTCTCCCAGTGACACCTCCACAGTGTTATTCACTGCGGAGGCACACGAGGAATGGAAATATGTGACACGAGAAAGCAAGTCCCGCAGATATTTTCTACTTGCTCAGCTTTCTCTTCAAGCCTGTCATCCGTTGATCAAGGCTCTCTGAAGTTGCTCTTGTCATAAAGTTTCTTTCTAGGCTACAGAAATGTAACTTACCCGAGAAGAACGACAGCAGCAGCAGCAGGCTGAGGAGCACCGAGGTGCCTGTTGCCTTCATGCTGCTCTTTTAGTCCCCAGCAAGCGACCAGTTTGGGAGGTGTCTCAGCCACAAGCCCACAGCGTGCTCACAGCCCTGCCTCTGTGTATTTATGTACCTATCCGCTGCTGTCCTCATTCCCCACCTTAATTGTGAGAACTTCTCCACTTCGTTTCTAGAGCCATTATTGGTCCTGGCCATGTTTATGGTGCTTTAGGAATGCCGCCCTGTCCACATCAAACCTAGAAAGGGCTAATTACATGAGTGATAGACTTGGGCCTGTAATATCTTTTTTTTTTTTTTTCTTTCTGAGTAGTCACAGGATTCTCACAAGGGTGAATTTTCAAAGTGGTGATTCATCGGGGAAGCTGGTAATTTTCATTCTCTGGGTCCTCGCTGAATGCCAGCTCCAAGGCTTTGAGCACGGCGTGATGACACTCACCAGACATTACGAAATAAATCACAGCATGAGAATGTGTTGTCTGTGAAACCAATTATGCGTTGTTCCCTGGCTATTTTTGAGGACGGTTCTAAATTTGTTGGGTTGGGGTGGAGAAGAACACTGATGCTCTCATAGCCGTGTGCAGAGTCCCACATAGGACAGCCGCCTCTCCTCCCTGAACTATTTAAACTATAGCTGTCAATGTTTTCCAGTTTTCACATTCATAAACATATGCTAGAGCTCTGCTTCCACAGCAAGCATCAATTAAAGGAATTCAGTGGGGTACCAGGAGACTTTCACTCTATTTCCAGCTGATTCTGTGTAAAGAGCATAGAATCACAGAACTATTAAAGTTGAAAAGACCACTAAGATCATCCAACCATCAACCCATCTCCAGCCATCTCTCTGCCAAGAGTAGCATTTAGTTGCACCACTTGCAAAATCTCTCTTCAGACAGGAGCAGCCTTTAAAATTTCAACATGCTTTCCTGAAGAAACAAGTGTTATGGGAACAGTCTTTATAGACAGATCTTCATATTCATTTCCCCAGCAAATTTTGTAACTGCAACCTACTGTACGAAGCCTGCTTTTAGCAAGGGGTTGAACTTGATAATTTCCAGATTTTCCCTTTCAACCTCTATGATTCTGTGATTCCAACAAAATTTCACACAAGAATGGAAAGCAAACAAACAAAAAAAAGCACTTTAATATATTTTTCTAGCAACCAAGGATTTCCCAAACATCCTCAGCTAGCAAGTGAGAGTTTCTGTAGGAGAGCAGTGCCACGACCGCCCTACACCTGGGAAAGCATTAGAGTTTGCAGCTCACTAGACACCATAAAACCCACATAGCAGAGGAACCGCGATTGACAGGTGAGTTCTCAGATGTCTATTAGGGTGAGCTCACAAAACAGCCTCTCATATAATTTACAAGTCCGTCAGCCGCAACGCCATTCAAAATCAGGCTTAGTTCTGCCACTTGCAGAGTTCCTTGTTTGCCTTTTCTAGCTCCAGACACTGCTTGCCGCCCCAGCACTAATACCTCAGCTCTTTATCTATCCAAACGTTTCATTTGCTACAGCATAGCTGACTGGGAAAAGCCTTAGAAAATGTACCACAGGGACCAGTCCTTTGCGGGCTGAGAGGAAGAGACTAAATTAGCAAAGTGGTGATTATCCTCATCACTCCTCTTTGCACTTCTTATAACCTATGAAGTGGGCTGCTTGCTGCTGTAGGTGGAGAAGTCCAGTCTCTCTGATTTCTCAGAAAAATAGGAATGGAACAGGACCGGACAAGACAAAGGCACCTGGGATTTGCCTTACAGAGGAATGGGTATGGCTGGGCAGAGCCTCACTGTTACCTAGCCAAGTATTTACCTGCACTGGGCCAACCTCTGGGCTTACTTGATAAAAACCTTTTCCATTTTCTGAAGAGTTTTTGTCTGTACAGCCACATGCTCTGCACTTGCCTTTTGCCCTCCCTTTCCCTGTAAGACATCTTCTTTGAGCTTTTCCAAAGCCTTTTTTTGCTCCTGACGAGGTACCAGGCTTGCTCCGGCACACTGTGGAAGAGGCCTTCCATGGGATAATGCTGTTGGAGGCACCTTCCTGCTCTGACCAAAACTCTGCTTCTCTGTGATAATCCAACAAACCTCCTGGCCAACAAGACATTACAGCTGAGCTGTGTCCTTCACTAAAGGTCTCTGCTCACATTCAGTAGTGGCTTACGCTATTTCTTTTCCTTTCTAGGCAGATTAGCAGGGAGCACACTCACGGCTCTCCAGTTTGCCTTTTCTCACCAGCAGGCACAGAGGCACACTGTGGTTTATACTGCCTGTGCTAATAGAATAAACATTTCAAAGTTCCATCCGTCTTCCTAGGACAGAGCACTGCCCTGACACACCATTAAAGGACAGCTTCTCATCTTCTGGCGGGAAGCACCCATAAGATTTCTAGGTCAAGATACAGCCTATTTCAGGAAATAAAGCCAGAGAAAAGCCTGGAAGTCACAGATTTTGTCCTCAATATCAGCCTGAACAGCTGAATGTCTTCCTACGTAATGAGAGAATGGGAGGTGGAGAAAGGAAGGGGAAGGTGGCATGAGTGGAGGCACTTGGGACTTTTCGCCTGTTGTTTGCACACTCATTCCTTGACTCACCCAAAGAGATGGCACATCACTGTGAATGCTCACATGCATCATCCACACATCACCTTTCATTGCAGATAGAAACTACCTTGGAGCTACCAAGCACATCTTCTGTCCTTTCTTTTCTAGGCCTGAAGAATCCCAAACCTTTTCCTAAAGAGTCCTTTCTGTTTCCTCTACCTCAAGCATTCCCAGTGCAGCTTTTCAGATCTCTTCCCCAAGAAGCCTGAGCCCAATCTAGTTTCTCCTCTGGTCCTCATTAGGCTCATTACAGCCTTGCCCAGCTGGCTGCAATTTTCTGCTGATCAGCACACTCTCAAGGGGCACGCCCTTCAAGGAAGCAACAGTTCCTAATTTTCTTCCCTATGAGATAGTCTCCTCCCTTTGCCATAAGCCTCCTTATAACATGCTGCCAGACTTGCCCATTGCCCAGGTGTATCGAAGCCATGTTTCCTCCACACCAAGGCTCCATGCTTAAACAAAGCCACGTCCTGACTCTTAAAACAAATCCATTTATGTGCTGTAAGACACAGAACTGGGGAGAGCAGCAGTATTTTATAGCAACGTTTCCTCTTCTGATGGTTTGGAATGGGGTGACGCACTTTCGTGAGGGCTTAGGCTTTTGTGTGATGGGTGTTGCACTTTGGTCTTTATTGTGGTTTATTTCAAAACTTCTCCTGCCTGACAGATAAGTGCCTAAAAGCCTGAAGACTTTTACCTCTGCCCTGGAAAAAATAATAATAACAATAAATAAAAAAACCACACCAGTCCATGGCAAAGAGAGTTGCTGGCTTTGATTTACTAACAGGTCAAGGCAGAAAGCGATGTACAGCAGGAAGCAGAGAAGAGCGTGTTGGAACTGCAGGCTTTGGAAGTGAAAGATGAATGAAGGTAAAGGTTATGTTCCAGCACTCAGCATTCTCCACGGTGTTGGAGAGAGAGAGATCCATGACTCTTCCTGCAGAGAAAGGAGAAGGCCAAAATCACTGACATGGAAGGCGGTTTTATAGCCCTGATGGTGCCACTGCTGACTTCACACGGACAAGCCAATGCTCCATGCTGTCCCAGTTACACCTTCACCTCTCTCCTGATTCCCCAGGATCTGCAGTGCGTGGGGAGGGCACAGCAGAGGGAGCGCTGGGATCAGGCTGGGGATGGGGACGGATTTACCAAGGGGATAACAGGAGCACAAGGGCTCCCTGGCAGCTTCTGCCTTTGTACTCCGGTGCAGCAGTGATTTCATGGCTGTGTGGGGAACACTGTACTTACAAAACTGCAATGCAGAAGAAGCATTTGTTCCCATACGTTACGCCGTCAGAGCCGCAAAGGGGCATGTACTCTTCAGTGCAGTAAAGATCAGTGCTTTTGAATTCACTGCAGTCAATCTGTAGGTAATGGAGCAAGAACATATTGAGAAGCCTTTGTTTGCTGTATTTTCCTACATGAGTGCTTTACGTTTATGTCATGGCAAAGCAAAAAGGCATTTTTTCAGATGCAGGCCCTTGTCATTCTAGCAACTCTGCAAATTCTAATGTGCTTGCCTGGCAGAGCACAAAGTGAGAAGTCAGAGGGAAAAATCTACTAAATACCCTCAGAAGCAGTGACACAGCCAAACCAGTGCTCCCCAGCTGGCTGCGCGCTGCCTGCTCTGCTCTGGTTCAGAAGCCAGCAGAGAGGGGCTGCCAAGAAGCAGTGTGTCTCAAGTGGCACAGTATGAAGTCCACCCACCCAAGCAATGACAGCTGATGCTGCACGAGCCCCACGCTCACCAGCAGCAGTGAGCACCTCTGGCACAGCCACCATCTGAACTATGTTCTCAACATCAACCCCTATCAGGAGCTGTGCAGGTGAAGCTGACGCTGGAGTCAGGGATTTTGTTCAGCATCCCCTGACCCTGGCATACTTGAGCTATTTTACTCAAACCCTTTTTCCAGGACAAATACACCAGCACAGTGCAGACATTGCTATTACATAGTTCTGACTCACTGAGTTTGTGTTGTATAATGTATTATAACAACAGTTCATAGTGCAGACTTTTGAGCTTTACCTCAGGGTGTTTTCCAACAATGAGCAGATCTATGTCCTCTCCATTCCTTGGGGAAGAAAGCAAGTTGAGATCAAACCAGCACAGCACAACCACTCCAGAAGCCTCAATACTCCCCAAACACCAACACCCAGATCCCAACACCCAGGCTGTGACCCACCACTCACGCCACTGCCGAGCAGAAGCTGCACTTGTTGCTGTAGGTGACCCCGTTGGTGGCATAGAGCGGGCTGTACTGCTGGATGCAGGCCGTCCCCAGCCCACCAGTTGCTCTCATGTAGCCAGTGCAATCAACCTGAAACAGCCACAGAACAACACTTTAATCAGCCCTGTGTAATGGTGCGTGATGTGAGAGGTATCTCCCATCCCCAGACTCATGGTGAGTGGGGCTGTACGGAGATGTGAGCTTCCAGCCCAACACAGTGCGGGCAAGGGAGCACAGACAAGTGAAATTCTGCCTTTGAGGACATGAGCCCGGCAGGATCCTGTAGGGTGTGGGTTCACAAAATGGGTTTTGTTGGTGTCTTCTTGGGGCTTTCCACCCCAAATGCCACCATGCAGTATCTGTGCCTAACGTGCCCTACATGGCAGCAACTGCTGCTGTGAAATGTCTGCTCCACTTGAAAATGGAGCTGGCGCTCACCTCGGTGTTCCTGCCATTACTTTGAGTGTACTGAAGTGAAAATTGTAGCATTATGTTAAATTGCACAGCCAGAGTGTTTCTTTACATTATCTCTCTAATCTAAAAATAGAGACACTTCTCCACTTCGTGGTAGCTCCATGTATTGATAAACAAACCTCAGGGTAGATGTTCTGATGGAATCCTTTTTTTTCTGTTACAAAATTATGATTTAGACAAAATCCAGACTTCCTTGGGGAATTTCTTAATTTCAACAAACTTCTATCTAAATCTAAAGGGAACTATTTCAACAACACCAAAGCATTATTGAAATCAAAAGATTCTGTTTTTAAGTCAGCTGTGCTACACAAGATAACATCTCAAAATTCACCGTTGAAACAGATTTGCGTTGTTCAAAATGAAATGAATACATACATATATCTTGAAGATCTGAAATTCTTCCTTTCTATTACATTTCTGATGGGTTTGGAGCTGTACATTTTAAATGCATAATTAGTGCTGGGAAGGCATTCTGCCATCGCTCTGCACAGTGGCTGAGCTGGGTCCATACCTTCACACACCTCCCGTCATGCTTCTTGTCAACCGTCCCACTCCGGCTAGGAGAGAAGGAGAGGAAGGGTTAACCTGGTGGTGCCATGGAGTCACCTCACTAATCAAGCCTCTCCACTCCCAGCCCCACTAATTAATCAGACTCAGGAGTTTTGACAAGGAAGAGACACAGCCTGCACGCTGGGAAGACAGAAACAGGAAAAATCGAATCCACCCGTGATTAGTCACAATTCAAAAGGCTTTTGTCTGCCACCTGAGCCATCACGATGGGTAATCGGGCGATCCGTACTCACAGGATTTGTCTGCAGAGCGAGCACTCGTTGGGGTAGGTGATGTTATCGGTGCCACAGACGGGCTGGAAGATCCTGGGACAGGCGAGGTTCCCGCTGCCTGACAGCCGGTACTCACTGCAGGAGGCCTGGGAAGAGCACAAGGGGGACAGTTCTGCAGGGGAAGGAAGGGTCTGCTCGTGTCCATCGTGTTTACCACGCATAACCATGCTGCAGGTGGTCATTTTATTCTCTGTCACTCCTCCGTGGTGAAGAAGTGGGAGCAAATTACACTGTTCCTTACAGTATGCATGAGCACAGTTTCACTACTGAGGCTTTTGGCACGGCAGACACGCACGGCTGATGAAAACGATCGGTCCTTAGGGAATCAGGCAGGGGAGATATGGAGGCAGTTAGTGAAAAGCTGTGCAGATTTTCTGCTGGCACGCTGTGCCACGCCAGCTCCCACTCTGCATTATTAATTGCCAACTCTTATCACCAACGTGATACGTTATCTTTCTCTGACAAAGATGTTTTCTTATTTGCTGGGGGAAAAATGTCATATAATTCCTAGGGGAACTTTTTCTTCTTCCTTTATTTTATTTTCTTTTCTTCTCCCTCAAGACTCCCTTAGGATATGGTGTGAGTATGGATTGTTCATCTATTCATAGAAACCACAACTAAATGATGCAGAAGATCTGCTACTCACCCACCGCTGACCAGAAACAATATCTGGAAAAAACAGAGATTATGAAATACAAAATGTTACAGCGTCCTTGATTAAAATTCCTCTGGAATTATCGATTTCCCTACAGAGTCGTCACATAGTTTTCTTTTATCACTGAGAATTACTTGTTTCCTAAATATTTTATCCAGTTCAAATAAGTTATATCCTATGATTTAAAAAAAAACAGCAATTTTTGGTGAAAATATAAACTTTGACTCACTAAGGAAGAAACAGGGTATAAATTTTCTCTCTCAAGTGCTATGAGACTTACTGAGGATAATGAGTTTATGTCAGACAGAGGCATCCTGCTAGAGTTATGTAAATATTTGAGCAAGGATAAAGATCACTAAAAGAGAGCTCATGTTTTACCAAACCATCGCTTCTCCAGCAGGCTGAGTTCTCTTTTAGGATTCTAAAGGCATCCTGAACCACATTTAGTTCAGTAGGAGTAGAGATATAAGCAGAGAATGTAACAAAACCAACTTACAAGGAAAGGAGCTGAGAAGCAGTAATCCAAGGAGGGCAGCAGCTCTCATTGCCTTCATGGAAGAGGTGGCTGTGCAGCCTGTTACTTGCAGACCTGTTGCTCTTGAGGTCAGCAGAGATGTTTCTCTGCCTTCACACTCCAAACTTTATACATCCATCACCCTAGCCTTGTGAAGTCATCAGGTAAAGTAATTACTTGCTCTGTAAACTAAAAAAAATGTATTGATTATTGAGTTGAGCCCTAAAGAATAGTTGTTTGTTAGAGAGATGCACAGCAGAATTAGACAAAGATGTGAACTACACCCAGCTTGTTAAGAAAGGCGCCCTGCTGTACAGTGAGTGATTTATGCTGCCCAAACAACAGCACTGTCTCAATACTTGATGTTGTGAAATTACATATGGAAGTTGGCAAAGCAAAAAAGCTAATTTGTTGAAAGCGTTTGAGCTCGTGCACGCTACATTACACACGCTACACCGTGTTTGGGCTCCAGAAGACTTCTAGGGCACAGCAGAATTGGACATCCTCCGCTTTTACAGAAGCGAAGTCTGGGGCTTGGCAGGCAGCAGCACCTTTTGAAGATGCTGAGGGCACAATGGATATCTCCACAGTCTCCTTTGTAGTTTACTGGAGCACTTGATTTCTCACTGAGGGGACTGGAACAGTCATCACAACAGAAAAGTGTTACCTAAGACTTCACAAGTTTAAGAGGCACGTCCATGTAGAAGGAGGAATTATTCATCTGTTGGCAATCGATGTGAACCCGATTAAGAAACATTGAGAATAGCAAACCTTAAACCTGAACGTTGTTTCATCTCACTGGCAAGCAAGAGGTGTTTTGTGCAGATGAAAAGGGCTTGCTTAATACTCAGGTAATGCATAAAAGCATTGCAGCCACAACAAACAGAAGGTGAGTCCACACATCCCCCCTTCTATTACACCACAAATAATTTAGAGTGTCACATTCCCTAAAACATATCTTTCAGCTAAGTGAAGAACAGGGGTTTCACTAAATGGTTCAACTCTGTCACAGATGTATGGCAAAACAAATATCTCATAAAACACATTTTTGATTGAAGGTTGTAATGAAAAAGGAGTGAGGTATGAAACACATTTGTGCTTTAGAAAGAGCCTGATCCACACACGTGGCTTAAAGGCAGCCTACGTTTTAAATAGGAAATCAGAATTGTTTTTCCCATTATCCTGGGAGGTGTTCAAGCCTTATCATGGGCACATAAATCGTAAAAATGCAGCTGAAAGTGTAAGGAGCTGCAGTCACAAAATAGAGCTTGTAGGCTTTGGCCTGTTCATGTCAATGAAATCATTTTCCTGAAAAATAAATGAGTAATGTTCTTTGGAGCTCATTCACAAATACCAAGAGTTGAAGGGTTCCTTTCAAAGCTGTTTCTGTTGTATTCTTAGCATCCTGAGCGACGTGACTGTCAGATTTCTTGAACTGATCAGAAGCGTATTTGGAAGGCAAGCAGTAATCAGTGAAGCATTAATATTGATTTTTCCCCAGGGACAAGAATGCCTGAGCTGAAAATGAGGCTTCCTCAGAACTTGCACCAGCCATCAACAGAGATCAAGGAATGGCTTAGGTTGGAGGGGAACTTAAAACCCACCCCATTCCAACCCCTACTGTGGGCTGCTCCCACCAGCTCAGGCTGCCCAGGGCCCCATCCCACCTGGTCCTGAGCACCTCTAGGGATTGGGCATGCACAGTTTCACTGGGGAGATAGCACTGCTGCTTCTGCACAGAGGCTACAGGAGCACAACCCATCCCTTCTTCAATCCTATGACCCCCCACCCAGGTCTGACAGCCCCAGATCCTGAAACCTGCACTGCTTCTCTCTGTCCTCCCAGGCTGAGCTCCAGCTCCTTCTTGTAGACCTTTAATACATGGTGGAGAATGGTGCCATCCTCCTGTGTAGCCAGCACCTGTCCTTGATTAACAAGCTCCCTCTGGGAGACCTCTGATCCTCTGAACACCTGCAGAGCCAGCCAGCCCTATACCAAAAGCTCCAGCAGGGAGAGGAAGAGGAGTAAGGACAGAGTCTTGCTACAGGGTCTATAAAACAGGATGAGATAATTGGTAGCGGTTAGGGCAGGGCAGCTGGGCGAAGTGTTACGTGGGATTGCATAAAGAGCTTGATTAATAAGAAACAGAAGGGAATGGGATAGAAATAATTGCTGATCAGCAGATGGATTGACGCAGGCATTAGGAAGAATGAAAAACAACTGTCTCAATGCATTTGGAGGAGTGAGCTTCAGGAAATGCCATACACATGTTGCGAATGGGAAGAGGAAGATGAACACACCTGCCCGAATCCCTGTGTGTTGCTGGAGTTTCATGATGGTGGTTCAGTAAAGTGAGTTTGAGTGCAGGATTATTTCTAGCCTTTTTTCCTACAGATGTAAGATCTGTTGAAAAGATCAAATAAAATTCTTTCAGATATTTCAAGTTCCAAGATGGTAATTGTATTCAAGAAGGTTATAGCCATGTGAGTGGGAAAACACTGGCAGTCACACGATGCATTCCCTTGTGCTTAAGTAGATTTCCAGTAACCCTGGAAATTCTCCCCAGTTTCCGACTCAGCGTTATGCCATCTCATATCAGTGCTATTTTCTGAGAATCTTCTCCTCTGCTCTTGAGATTCTCTATCTCAAAGAAATCCATAATCTACCATGACCTAAAAAAGATTTTCATTAATTTTCCCTGCGCTGGGCCGAGCTGCTGCAGGGATGAATGCGCGAAGCATTTCCTTTCCCCTTCTGGACCCACTGCAAGATGGAGAAAACACATTGCTGTTACCGGAGCGATGCACACGGGGGCAGGACTGGATCTGCTATGAGGATGGGAATTCAATTTAGAGCGAGTAAAGCCCCTGCTCTAAGCCGCGCTCTTGTGATATTTCTCCTTGCAGCTCAGCTATCTGATTGCTGCCTGCGTATCTCCTGCTGCTTAAGCACAGATGATATCTCAGGGAAGAAGGGTGTCTGGAATTATTTGGCTTATAGCAAAGCGCTGAGGATCCGGCCCAGCGCATCCCAATCCCTCAGCTCCATCGCTGCAATAGCTGTGACACAGCCAGGCCCCAAAACAGCATCTCCAGGTGGTTTTATTTTAAAGCATAATTTTATTTTTCCCCACATTGACAAACCATTTGTGCTGATGAAGCCCTGGGGAAAAGCTGCATCAACAGCAAGGTCTAGACTGGCCCGAGGTGTGTTCTGGCCAGCAACAAGTAGAGAAATACATAAAACAGAAGAATCGATATAAAATAGAGCAGAACAAAATAACTGCATGCAATGCGTTAATCAGTTTGCGGGGTAATTGAATGGCATTTCCTAAATTCACTGACACCAGATAATAACACAAAGTGCTGAGGTACCACTAAAAACCGTGCCATAAAGCACCTCGGCAGGCAGACAATGTTTCCTGCCTGGAATTTCCTGGAGGGAAAGTTAGATTAGTAATGATGAGAGGATATTGTGTTGTATTGTGTCAGGATTTTATAGAGCAGCAACAACAAAATAATAATTGTCAGCGATGCTTGTGACAGAGCCTTGTCCTCCTCACCATCCCGCAGAGCTGGGCCTGGTGCAGGGGTGGGGGGAATGCTGGGGTCCCATGCTGCTCTCCACCACCTCCTCAGCTGTGCAGCTTCATGGCAGGATGGGATATTTGTCCCATCTCTGCTCACGGTTTCTCCTCTATGACCTGGGTTTTGCTGTTCAGAGGACATGGCCCCTGCAAGTTGCACTTTGGAGACCGCTGGGACCCTGAGAGCAACTGGGGTCATCACTTGTCTCCAAGACAGCAAGGTTCCTTGAGGCCCTCCTCATCCTCATCGCCCTCCCCATCTTCACTTTCATGCCAAACTGGGGCTTGGCACTGAATGGTTGCAGAATTAGAAAGAAGCTGTCTCCCTTAGGAGAGCTGCTCTCTCTGCTCTCTACAAAGTGACACATTGTCACTTAAGATCATTAACTATTTGACTGTGAGCCCACTGCCCGTACAGCACGCCGCACTGCCAGCACTTTGGTGTTAATGAATAATAAATTAACACTATGACTCTGAGCCCTTCCTTTCGTCAGCCAAGATTTCCAGAGACCCAAGAATCTCAAAGGATTCTCTACAAGCGACAGCTGACGTAATTAACTACAAGCAGCAGCTAAGTGGTGGGTGAGGTGATAAACGGCTGTGGCAGCTCCTGTGTGCGGTCCTCTGAGCATCACGTCGTGTACCGCATCCCACCCCCAACGAGCACCGTGAGCTCAGATGCGGGCAGGCAGGCATATCTGAGAATCATAGAATCATTGAATGGTTTGGGTTGGAAGGGGCCTTAAAGCCCATCTACCCCAACCCCTGCCATGGGTTGGCTGCCTCCCACCAGATCAGGCTGCACAGAGCCCCATCCAACCTGGCCTTCACCTCATGTCCAGGGATGGAGCACCCACAGCTCTGGGCAGCAGTCCCAGTGTCACACCAACCTCTGAGTAAAGAATTTCTCCCCAACATCTCACCTAAATCTTCCCTCTTTTAGTTTAAAGTCACTCCCCCTTGTTCTATCTCTATCCGACCATGTAAAAAGTTTGCTCCCCTTCCTGCTTGCAAGCTCCCTTCAAGTACTGGAAGACTGCAATGAGGTCCCCTCTCAGTCTTCCCTTCTTGTTGCTGAACAAGCCCATCTCCCTCAACCTTTCTTCATAAGAGAGATGCTCCAGCCCTCTGATCATCTTCATGGCCTCCTCTGGACCCCCTCCAACAGTTCCACGTCTTTCTCATGCTGGGTCCCCAGGCCTGGATGCAATACTGCATGTGGTCCAGACAAGAGCAGAGCGGAGGGGTGCAGTCACCTTCCTTGCCCTGCTGCCATCCCTCTGTTAGTGCTGCCCAGATGGGAAAACATCCCATCCTCTGCTTTGGGAGGCAGACCAGGTGGCTACAGAAAGGCTTCCCACACCTACAGGTACCCACCACCACTTTATTTTCAGCTTCTGAGGAGTCAGACAGTGTCTGCACAGGATGCCCTGAACATTGCACTGGGTCTCATCCCCAACAGTGGTTTTCTTTTGGAAATCTGGAAGAAAGCAGAAGCTCATGGCCTTTTGGAGGAGTTGATTTCTTCATAAATCAGACAATCCTTTCTTTCTCTCTGTAATTTACCCATTAATACCCACACCCCAGGGCTGTTGCAGTGATGCAATCACACAGCATCTTTAAAAAAAACAATGGCGTGATACGTAATATGAAAGCAAGACCTAAATGCTGAAGGTTTTTTTTATTGAGCATAGCTTCAGGCTTTATCAGGAGCTCTCAAAGTTCAGGATGAGGCTTTGGGCAGCATCCGCTGTAGGGGACACAGCCAGGGAAGGTTCTCCTGTCCAAGCTGGAGCCCGGTGGGCTGTGATGTGAGCACTGTGCAGGGCACAGCAAGGTGAGAGCCCAGTGAGTTCTGCAGAGAAAGAACTCAGGGCATCAGAGACAGAACCTCTGCGCTTCTGCTGTGCACCCCTCCTTCTGCTTAAGGATACATCACAGAGGAACTTAACCAAAACAGAACATTCAGAAAGCTATTCCAGCTATTTCCTCTTATTACTAACATTCAAAGACATGATAAAGACTTAATTTAAAAGAAGAACAAATAGGCTGTAGGAAATAGACTGTATTTGCTGGAAGCGAGCTCTTCAGCAAATTACCTAACGTGGAGATGAAGATCTCTGCTAAATGTTACTTCTCTATACTTGAAAGAAAGGAATCCCTGGTAAACCCTCCCAGTCTAAAAAAAATGTTGCCCTTGCTAGTAGGAGAAGAGGAGAACACAAAACAAAACAACCTTACATCTCCACCAGTCCCTGAGGTTGATAAGACAGTTGAAGTTCACCACTTAGTTAGCGATTTATTTTCGTACACCCAGAAATGCATTGCAGAATAAACATTTGCTGGCATATGTTACGCCATCAGACCCGCAGTGTGGGATGTACTCCCGAGAGCAGAAATTGCGGGGTACGGCGCAGGCACTGCAGTCGCCCTGTAGATCGATGCAGCCTTGTGCTCACAAAAATACCCTCAGCAGCAGATCTATCAGCAGGGCAGCGCCAGGAGACCCCCCCCAGCCCTGGGCTTCCCCCAGCACCGACCATCAGCAGATGTCAAAGAAGAGCTTAAGGACGGGGCAGGAATAATGCGGTACATTCCTGCAGTGCCCTTTCAGCCTCCAGTGATGTAAATCCCGTGTAAATACCTTCAGTGCTGCTGCAGTAACCGTGACAATAACTTGGACACCAATTGAATGCTGCACTGCTTATTTATTTATTTATTTATTTAAACGATCAGATGAAAATGGCCACTTCACTCAGTAATATCTGTAGCAAATATTGCTCAGACCGTGGGATGACTCAGGGCTTTCAAACGCTCGATCACAATGCGATTAGTAATGATTTATATGAAAACTGCCTTGAGGAAAGAAATGATGGTGAAAAAAATTGAAAGATCCGTCCCTTACCTTCAGTGCAGTGGGATCTGGAAAAAAGAAGGGAATAGGAAGTGTGACACAAATGCAATTCATCTCCTCCGTTAGTGTTAAAATCCGTGAGTGCATGTCCTGAATAAACAACTTTCAATTCAGTGTATGACTCTCAGACAAAAGGAATTTCAGGCACAACGTTGTGCCACGCTGAGTGTTTACAACAGCAATTCCGTACTACATTTTTTCTCAGGAGGGTTACAGCCCGGGTGGAGAAGGATGCGAAATGAAAGAGAGGAAGAGAAAGCAATTTTCCGTGATTCACAGGGTGAGCAAGGACAGGTACTCAGAGATAAGCAAGTTGCTGGGGAAGCAGGGCCGCAGAGTGGCGGCAGCTCCTGCATGCAGCTCCACAACAGCACTGAAATAACGGGAGGGCTCAGCGAGGTGTAACTCCCCCAGTGCTGGTACAGCCGCTCAGCCTCTCCAATTGCATCGCAGTTCAGGATGACTGCAAGAAACGTTCAGTTCCATTCAGTAAAATAATTTGTGATTCTGTAGTGTTTCAGAGGTTCAATAGTGGATGTCGGAGTCGCCGGGTGGTACCACGTACATGTCACTGCTTTCATTATGCATAAACTAGCACCGAGCGCGGAGCTGTTCCCACAGTTGTTCTTACCCACTCAGTTCTGTTGCTAAAATATTACCCCATAAGTGATAGTCTTTGATGTCAAGTCTTTTCAACACCATCTCTCTAGGAGTAAATAAGTCCTTGTAGAACACAGCTCTTTCCAGTCTGAGGATGTTTGTTGTGTTTTTACAGCCAGCACTTGACGAAGCACAGAGCAGGAGCACAGCCACTCACCTGGGCAGCAGCAAAGGGCAGAAGTGCATCATGCTCATGGAATGCGGCCCTTCTGCCCTTGGATGGCAACCTGATCTGTGTGTGTGTGGCTGTGTGCATTCACATTTGGTTTATCCACCCTTACTCTGAAATAACCAGCATTCCTGCTCTGGTGTCAGGGTTGTAAATCTTGATGGCACTTACAGAGGTGAGCCACAAAGAATGCTCCTTTATCAACAGCAATCGCAGGTTTAAATATGTGAAGTACGCCCTTGGCTTCATTATTTCCAGTGAAGTGTGTGACAGGTGCCTGCTGAAGGACCATGGAAAATTTCTGTGGGCAAAAGGGCAACTGTACAAACCTGAAGAGAGAATGCTGCTGGATTTCCTCCATGTGCACGTTATCAGTGCTTATCTGCATGCAGTGCTTTCTCAGTGTTGCTAGCAAAATGTTGTTGAACTGAATTGAATGTCTTCCAGAGTGGAAAGTCTTAATGGTTGCGTTTCACCCCAATAGAATCACAGAATCATTGAAGCGTTTGAGTTGGAAGGGATCTTTCAAGGCTTTCTGGTCCAACCCCCTGCAAGGAACAGGGACACCCACAGCTCCATCAGTGCTCAGAGCCCCTCCTGACCTTGGCTGTCTCCATGGATGGGGCACCACTACCTCTCTGGGCAACCTGTGTCAGTGCCTCACCACCCTCACTGTAAAAAATGTCTTACTTATGTCCAGTCTAAGTCTCCTCTCTTCTAGTTTGAAACCATTTCCCCTTGTCCTATCAATAATACATCATCAAGTCATAGTAAATTCAGGAAAACTCTGAACTGGGAGAGAGAGCAAGAGGGGGACCAGGGGCTGAAGGGAATCCTGAACTGGACAAGTGATGGAAGAAGTTTTATGGGCATTTGCAAAGAACTAACAATTGCTATTTTCCCTAAAAGCCATTAGCATTGTGGGGTAGATTTGCAGCAGACTGATAGCCTGATGATGACAGAATGATATGAGGCCCACAGCCTGGATCCCAGAAAAGTTCAATCCGAACTGGAAATCACTGCTTCATCCATCTGCCCATCTCAGCATAAATCCTTCGTTTTACCACCAAAGCATCCTTCTTTTGAATGACCTCATTCCATCAAGGAAAAGAAATGCTTAAGGGAGGCATTATTTTTTATAATTTTTATTAAAGTTTCTCTCATGTGGATCAAGAAAACATCAGTTCAATACACCAACAAAGGACAAAAGCAAAATAAATTTCACAGAAAATGTGCCAGTGACAGAGGTCACACTTTCAAAAGCAGATGGATACTTTGTCCTCGGATTGCAAAACACTGCTCGGATACTTGGGCTGGCAAGGACTACTGTGAGAAAAGACCAGTAGGCAAGAGCAGAACTAGACGTAGGAGGGCATTCATCTTAAAACACTTGGTGGTCGTTAAAGGACAATTCCAAGATGAGAAAAACCTTGCAGCGTCACTTGGAGGACCCAGACATGTAGGCAAGGAACACTTACATGTCTGAAAAACATGCACCTCACTAGCAGCTATGCCCGTGGGTATGGACCATGTACAGGAGGCCGTGGGATCAGCCCTGGGTTTGGCCACCACCGCACCCTGAGCTGCTTTCACTGCTAATGCTGCGCAGGGAAAGTGCACTGCATGTACCACAGAGGAGCTCAGCCAGCATCAGCAGTTCGTAGAAGTATTTCAGCTGTCTAAAAGGGTCTGAACACTAATGGAGGCTGACTATCGTTTATGTGCAAAGTCACACAGATGAGGTTTATGCATCTGTATTTAATTTTCTGCCTTTTATGACAGAGATGGGAGCAAGATGTTGTTCTTGTTATACCCCAGAGCCATGAGCATGGAACATAATGAGTCTGGTATCACTGTCCAACAAATCAGAAGAAAACATTGCATGAGACAGAGCATTAAACAAGACAAAGAAGTGTTGCTGATTTAGTTTATTGAGAAAGAAAATTGGGAGTGAGCTGAGCTCCCCAGAGTGCGAGATGAACCGAGGTGAGACCTCTCGCTGGGATTTGCCAGTGGGGATCCTGTGGTGAATTCTCTCAGCACTGATACTCAGCATTTTCCAAAATGGCTTAAAGTGAGAGTCCCGTTGCTTTCCCTGAAAGCGAGGAGAGGAAGAAGTGGGTTAGACACAGAGCCACAGAGCCACAGCGCCCTGCCTGCTGCACTCCATCCTAGAGAAGGCAGGAGATGGGATCCTGCCCAGAGCCCAAGAGCTGGCAGACTCAGCATCTCCTCAGCTACCTGATTATTAAGAGATGAGTGAAATCGTTTAACCCCTTCTGAAAACTATAATGAAACACCAAATTTGATTTTCTTTGCAGCAAGCAAGGAAAACTTCCCTTAAGGTTAATGGTGTTCAAAACATCCATCCTAACAAACCAGACATGCTCTGGTGAAAAATAAAATGAATAGCTGGCGTGATGCCTGGTGTTCTTTTCTGCCCCCAAATCCTGGTCAGCAATCAGCAATGAAAGCAGGAACTGTGCAAGCTGGTGCCTGTAGGAGGCAGCCGACAACGTGAATGCAACCAGGGCTGTACGTACACGACTGCATTGCAGAAGTTGCACTTGTTGCCATATGTTTTGTTGTCGGAGCCACAGAGAGGTCTGTGTTCCAACGTGCAGGCAGGCTTAGGGTACTCGCTGCAGTCAACCTGCAAAAACACAATTGTAATGTGGAGGATATGAAGGAGTCAACAGCTGAAGAGCTTCAACCCCTCCCTAGCTACAGCTGCAGTGCCAGTGATAATGATCTAACTAAAAATAATTAACTTCCTTGCACGATCTGATATAAACTGGATGTCCTTTCTCCTATGCTAGATTTAATAATATAAAAATAGAGCATAATTTCCTGTGTAAGAGATGCATATCACAATCCGACTGCTGCATTTCTGAGCTGCAGCAGCAGCTCGCTCTGTGAACGTGCTGTGCTTACAATCATGTTGCACTGTGTTCCTGACCTGTTCAGGAAATTAAATGGAAAAAACATTGGTGTCTGGAGAAGAGGCAGCACTGATACTTTTATAATGGTCCAGCATCTCTCCCACAGGCTTAAAGCAAAAATCAGCACTTATCTGGGTACTTGGAGAATAGGATTTGTTTGTTTGAAAGATGAGTACTATGTTTGCTGAGGGACATTGTACTGGGGAAAAAAAAAGACACAAAAAAATAAAATAAAAAAACCCCAACTACCACGTATACAGGTCCAGAAAGAGGCTGGAGAATTCCATGGGAGAGAAATCCACTGAGGCTTACCAACTGCACAGAAATCACACCTGGCTAAGGTCCATAGCTGTAGGTTGGAAGGGCGTTTGGGAAGATCTGTACATACTCACCCCACTCTTACTCCCTCCTACTCAATTCTTATCAATGCTGGAAGAGTGGACTCTGCATCAAACCATCACGGTTTTGATGGCCCATTGGTCTGACCCCCTGAATCTATTCTCAGTTCTTATTCTCAGTTCTGCCCTCATGGGTTGTTTCTGCTTATGGTCTTTTACTGATCCCTTCCTGCGCAGTCATCCTCTTCCCTTCCTGACATTACTGTGGATAACGTGTATTACGTGTGTAGAAAGTGAAATATTCTCTGTGCTGAAGCACAAGTGATGTTCCTGAGGCTACTACAGATGCTGACCACGTTTCCCTTGACGTCACTGGGACCAGAACCTGCTCCTTCATTTCATTGTGCAACTCACACTCACTGCAGCAAGTTCCTTCCTACATCCACCATCATGCTTCTTGCCAACGCTGGTCCCCCGCTCTCTGAAAGGAAAAAAATTCATGTTAGGGAGCTGTGCCTGCATCCTGCTGTGCTGAACTCCACATCCCTGCAGTGCTGATGGGCTGCAGATGCCCAGCCTAGTCTGTGCCCACACTGCTCAAGATACCAGCCCTGCAAGCACGCCTGCCTCCCTGGTTTTCACAGAATAATAGAATGGCTTGGGTTGGAAGTGACCTCAAAGGTCATCTAGTTCCAAAACCCCTGCCATACTTCATGGGACTCAGAGCCATGGGCTCCCCCCATACATAGGATGGTACCTGATGGTCCTGAAGACAGAGATGCCATTGGTCTCTGACACTCTGGTTCAACATATGAGGTGTTATGGGAGGTGATACTGTGTGCCAGAGTGTTGCAGTACTGCATGATGCAAAGGACAAGAGGTGACAGGCTGTCATGGTCTAGGAGGTAGGTTGTTTTACAATATAGGTGCAGCAGAGGTTTGCTGCTGTCCTCTGCAAGACAATGTGTGCCACACAGACCCTTTTAACTTAGTTAACCCAGGACAGAGTGCTTCACCTAAGTCCCCACCCAGCTCTCTACTTCTCTCTCAAGATCAAAGGCACAGTTCTCTTTCTAATCACAAAGGAAAACAGCGTCTGGTTATCGGGGAGAGGAGGGACAGAGTCCAAGAGCCGTACAGAAAAAACCCCATTGGAAATCCCAGTGTTCAAAGAGTGGCTGCCAGAAGCGCAGGACCCATTCCTGCCAAGGGAGCTCTGCGCAGTACTCACACGTTGTGGGCACACAGCAGACACTCATTGTCATAGGTGACTCCATCAGTACCACAGACGGGATTGAAGGCCTTGTTGCAGAGGATCATCACTTTTCCTTCCTCACTTGTTGTGTTGGGATACCTACTGCAATCCATCTGTGGAAGGAGCACACAGCAAAGCGCTAGCGAGGGCTTACAGTGACCACGTAGACCAGGGGAGTGCGTGCATTGGGCCTCCTAGGGTGCCATCTCAGCAGGAAAGAAATGCCTTTTTTGTGTTACTGTGATGAAACTTCACCTGAAGATGGTCAATACAAGATTCTGACATCTCATATGCCCTCTTACTCAGCATTTAAATTATTTATTGGGCAAGTCAATAAGCAGTTTTGGCTGCACAAAGGATGAACTTGGTTTCACTTACAGGAACGGCTTCCCTGCATTCTCCATCATGCTCTTTGCTGATATTGGTTCCATATTCTCTAAAGAGGGAAAACAGACATTAGGAAGCTCAGCAAAGACTTCTTGTTACTGGGAATATGCACCTAATGCAATGAAGTTGAGTCTTGCTAAGTCATCTTTGTATATATATATATATAGGTATATATATTTGTATTGGAGAGGGTAGTGCCATGCTCCCCGACCAGCCAGCACTGAGTGGCTGGCAGGGATTTAAAGACTCTGAAATCTTTAGGGCTGTTTTGGACCATTCAGACTGGAGCATCTCTCCATCCTTTTGCTCCTTTTTTGCTGGGATGAAATATGCCCTAGGGGCTGTCATCTGCCTCATCCCTGAGATGGAGGAGAAAAACCTGAATAAATTACATCAACAAAAAAGACACAGTAACCAAAGTGATGTCTAGGCAACGGAGTGTCACGCAGTGATACTCAAGCTTGCTCTGAAAGAGTTGACATAAGTGACATGTGACAGATCACTGTTTGTTGGAAGGGGGTGCTGTCAGGAGCCCTAAGCACAGCTGCTTGCTTGCAGTATGAGCTCTCTCTGCAGTACACACATGTTGTAGGCACACAGCAAGCACTCGTGGCTGTAAGTGACTCCGTCGGTACCGCAGATGGGGTGGAGGTCCTCGCTGCAGACCAATACATCTTTGCCTTCCTCGTTTGTAGCGTTGGGAAACCTGCTGCAGTCCACCTGACAAAGAAACACACAGCAACAGGACAAAGTGACATTTTGTAGTTATATCTCTCATTTTCAACAGGGCAGTGACCAGATCCAGCCTCCTCTCCATGCAGGGGGAGAGAATTGGGCAAAGGGGTTACAGCCATGCAGCTCCCCATATGATAAACCGGCAGGGATTTATCATGCCCCCCAGGCACCATTTTGCAAAGCCCGAAAGCTGGCCCCTCCAGTGCTCTTCTATTGTTACTCATTCATTCTCAATATACAAATGTTTATTCAAAAGAACAAGTCTAACAACCTGGGGTTTGGAAGCTGTAGTGCCTCACAGTACATCTTCTCTTCTTTTAGTAGGCTGCTTTGGGGTAGTTTTTATTGCTACAGTCTATAGCCATCAGTCTAGAGCTGATAATATGGATGAGGCTTTGAGCAATCTGGTCTAGCAGGAGGTGTCCCTTCCTATAGCAGGGGGTTGGAACTAGATGATCTTAAAGGTCCCTTCCAACCCAAACCACTGTATTATTTCATAGACCATATGATCAACTTAAAGCTTAGATCAGTTCCGAGTTGGTCAGAAATTAATTCATCCAGCAGTTTTATATCACTGCTACATTACTTACATGCAGCATAGATGTAGAGCTCAGAACTGCATAATTTAACATTTTACACTGTGGGATCTGATTACAGTGATACTAATTAAGAACAGGGAAAAAAAAAAAAGAGAAAAGAAAAAAAGGAAGACAGAAAGAACTGTCTTACTCACCTCAACCCCAAAGGCAGCATCTGGGGGAAAAAAAAGGGACAAAAATGTGAAACAAAGGCAGCCTGATCAGTGAGACCACAGCCAGCTGAAATGTACATGCAAAATTCCAGCACAGAGAACCAAACTGAGTGATTTCCACCTATTCGATCCTTGAACTAAGTAAACAATGTATGATTTTTTTTAATGCTGATAAGCATAATTTGGTTTGTTATTGCTGGCTCATGAAACGTGTTCTTGAATAGCTCCGTTCTTAAAAAAAAAGTTAAGAGATAGGTAGATTTATTAATTGAAAAAGGAATATCTTTTCCTTCCTTATCTATTTACACATCCGTTTTGTCCCTAGAAAACATCTATCACGTATCTGGAAAGAAACCTGAGTCAATACAGATAAATGCAAATGCAAATAGTCACATACAGGATAAGCAAACATACACAGCATCTGTTGTCAGGGATATACATTTTAAAGAAGCTGAGTGTAAGAAATAAACCACACTTGTCTTTGACTTTGTAATTTCATGAGATGTAAATACAGAAGGAGAACATCAGATCCTGGCTTGTTTGCATCTCTTGTTTCTCCATTAGCAGCAAAAGCATTGCAGGAAATCTGCCAGGTTCCTGCACAGAGCTTGCTTGTGCTGTGACTATATTTTCCTGACTAGTTCCTGGAGGTCTGACCACCTTGTTATGGCCTCGTTTCAAGCATTTATCCATTCTCTGTAACTGTGCAGCAAATGCAAACAGCGTAGCAGTGCTGAGAGTTTAAGAAGTGTGTTGGGAACACAGAACCCAACAGACACCCAGCACAGCAATAATCCGTTTAATACCGATGTGCTGAGGCAGCCTTTGCAGGCGCTTTGTAGGGGAGCCTCTCTCTGATGGTCACTACCATGTTCTGCTAAGGAGAGCCAGCACTGGCAGGCACAAAGCCTCTGCAGCACCCTGGGAGTTACTCACCTGGGAGGAAGCCACAAAGCGCAAAAGAGAAGAGCACAAAGATGCCTGCCATGGCCATGGTGAGGTACTGCCTGGGTCTGCAGGCGGCTGCCGGTGCTCTGCTCCTGAGATGGTCCCCCCAAGGCTGCCTGCAAATATATACAAACACGGTGTCTGAACTGCTGGACTGGAACACGCAGCAGCCAGCTGAATCTGTCAGCGGCACAATGAGACTGGTAATATTTATTGAGGTCCTGACCTCCAGGTAATGGTCTGCGTCTCCCAGGCAATTGATTTTGGCTGGACACTTGGTTAATAGCTTGAGACAAGTGTCACATGCTCTCAGTGGTCAAAACCAAACAAATAGCCTTTTGGACAAAAGAAACTTTTAAGGACTCTGGTAGAACCCTAAATAGCACAGAATGACGAGGGGAGTAAGGGACAGGTCCTTCATTCGTTTCTGCATCCACTTCTCCCAGCAGGGAACAGCTAAGGCTCAGGACCATTGTGCCTGCAGCTCTGCTTTCCATGCAGTTCTGCATTCTTGGATATTCACCTCTAGGTGAGAGCACAAGCCAGGGAGGCTTTGCCACCAGCAGAACTGATTAACCACTGCCAGGTGAAGCTGGCAGCACCGTATCTAACCTATGAAGTTAATGGTATTTAGCACTAGTTTGATAAAAGAAAGGGCTTCTTGGCGGTTTCACTGCTTAAGTACAGAAGAGCTTGGTAGAAGACTTGAAAGCAAGGTAAATTCTGTCAAATACCACTAAAAATGTCACTTGAACCTTATCAGCAGGGAGCACTTATTTACAGACCTAGTCACAGTTTAGCGAATTGACTCAAAGTGTTCTGCCAAAGCATCTTAAGAACAAATGACACAGAAGTTCGGGGAACTTATTTACATTAGGGCACCAGCTATGCCTGAAAGTACAGTTGTCCTTTCCTCCTGCAGACATTTCAGAAAATAGAGACAGAAAAACTGGGACAGGCTCTGTCTCTCACCTCCAGCCTTCACACCATCCCTCTCCAAGTGGCTCTTTCCTAGGAGGAGGTCTGGAGCTCTGCTGTTTTGGTATGAGTGGCTTTGCAGCCATACCTTTAACCTGAGTTTCTTACCATGAATCCTTTCACAGGTCCAACATGGTGAGAATACCTGTAATATTTTGCCATGGAAGATAAGCACTGGCACATTCTGAAGGATGCAGCATGGCTGTGCATATATAGGTACCTATTATAAAATGTATTTCTACATGGAAATATGGGTTTTCTTCAAGGGGAGGCATTGAAATAATTATTCTGCTGCGTTTGTTTCTATAAATTAAGGGAACGTGCATGAATATTTCAGAAAGATTTGGCACAGCCTCAAGATATGTTGTCCTTATGTGTCTTATGGAACGCATCTCTGGGAACCAGAGATTTTCCCTAGCACCTACAGGAGTGCACTACAGCTCCTGCTGCACGGAGGGCTCATTGCCTTCATAAGCTCACGGCTGCACAGGAGGGAGGTCCACATCCATCTTTCTGCATCAAACACGGGTTTTGGCACTGCTTGGGGAGCACTGATCTCCCTTGAGCTGCTCAGTGCAAGCCACAGGAACAGCACCCAGAAATCACTCTGTTCTCAGTACAGGGAGCAGAGTCCCAGCATAACCTCCTCCAGCTCCAGCTCCAGCTCCAGCTCCAGCTCCAGCTGGCCCTGCCTCTGTGAACAGCATGGGAAAGCCCTCGGCTGGTTTGGCTCATGCTGTAGGACAGGTTGCTCAGCGCTTAGCTACCCCTAGAAAGGATTTCATCTGCAACCCTGCCACTGATCTCCTGCTGCAATCCACTTAATTGCAAACTCTTAATCCTCGAAGTCAGGTGCAGCTTATGGCTAATCGCTGTTACAGGGAAATGCTCCTGTGTGCAGAAGTCAGCACAAGGGCAGAGATCTGTGAGTAAGCAAAGGCAGGGACACGTCTTACAGTGCCACGTTTCATGGTCCTGAACTGCAGAGGGTCAGCAGGCTGACACCAGGGCAGGACTTGGCCAGTGTACAACATCCTTTCTCTCTTATCCAAGGAATTTCTTGGTTTACATTTTCCATTACAGTTTCTGGTTGTGATGGTGGTGGTGTTTTTTCCTAAACTAATATTGATGTCATATTCTCTGCAAGACTCCATACTGAAGGTAGGACTTTTTTCTTAGCTAGTAACACACTGACAAATGAATTACAAAACATTTAACTGCACTTTTCCCAAACATTCCTGGGCTTTGTCACATTATTTTGATTAAAACTTCTGTTGTGAAAGGGGGAAACAACAATAAGTAGTCATAGCTCTTTCATGAAGCTGCCTCAAATCACTCCAAAATGCCTGCTTAATGTGACTCAAACTGCTATTTCCATCTTTGTCCTTCTTCTGGCCATAGAGTGACCACTATCTGACCTGAGCCACATGCCTGGAGAAATCACTGCAGAGCCAATGGCAGACCCGTCCCTCACCTCCTGCCCAAAGGCACTGTTTGAAGTAAGCAACCAAGCAAATAAAAATCACTGATACGACTGAAAGGTATCTCTAGGAAAACATATCCGTGTGTTTATGAACTTATTAAATAGAGTTTGATTCAGGTAGCACCAGTGAAGGCTTTCCTGAACTGAAAGGATCCTGTGCAGAACTTTGTACCCTGCAGGGGAAGATGACACAGTTCCACATTACTCGGGTGATGAATTAAATGTTCCAGGCCCCACTGCAAGGACAGGCATTGACATATGAGCACACGTCCAGCAGAGGCCAGCGGGCTGCTCAGGGCACAGGGCAGGAAGGGGGGGTGGGGGACATGGCCTTCACCCTGGAGAAGGGGAGAGTATGGGGATCTGCAGCTCCCTCATGGGGTTATAGGGAAGACTCAGCTAAAGGATGACATTCTATCTGAATTCAAGGGAATATTCCTGTCCGTGAGTGGCACGGGAAGCAGAGTGGCTGTGAATCTCCTCCATTGGTGGCACAGACAATCAGGAAGGCACACAGCATCCTGAGCCGTCTTTGAACCTGGCCCTGCTTTGAGCAGTAGTCAGGCTGGAAACCTCCAGAGAGCCCTTTCAACCTGAGTTGTTTTATGTGCACAATGCTTGTACAGCGCTCTCTCCTAGGGATAATTTTTGTTAAAGAAGAAACATACAATTTCTCCAAGACCCAGGAAAGCAGCCCCAGAGCTTTCCCACAGCTTTTGCTGAAGGGCCACAGTAAGAGATACAAATGGTTTCCACATTTCTACAGGTAACAGCCAGAAACCATCTGCATACCAAAAAGAGCACATTGCAACCATTGCAACCCAGGTGTCTGGGTGAGGCACTTCGTGCTCCCCACCATCCAGCAGCACGTGAGTCCCCAGAGCAGCAGCAGCAACAGGGAGGTGGTGGCTGTGCCCCTCGGGTTCCAGGCAGCCACTCAAGTCACACAGAGCAGTGCTGCTGAGAGAAACTTACAGGCAAAATGAAGAAATGCTTATTGACAAACAAGCAGGGCTGGCAGAAACCCATTCAGTATAGTTGGGATGAGTAATTGCTACACACTACTGAGCAGCAAAGATCAGTCCTAAAAGCCTTAGGAAAAATCTCTTGATCTCTGGGTAGCTGCATCCTACAGCTTATGGAGGGTGAGGTGTCCAGGACAGCACTGCAGTATGAAGGCGATGGGGAGACAGGTTACAGCCTCCCATGAAGCACAGGGATCATCTCTGCACAGCGAGCTGCCAAGTCTCATTAATTCAGCACGGGAACATGCCTTCAGTGCTCGCTGCTCTCGGTTCTGTTTTGTAAGATTGACAGAAACATCTATGGACCACAAAGTGTTTTTGACAAGGAGGTAATTAACCTTCGCTGTTTACATCTCCCTCTACTTGGTGAGAAACACACCGAGTCTGTGCATTTTGGGGAGGACTGGCTGCAAACAAGTGGTGCTCCAGATCTGAGGAAGAGGAGGGCTGGAATAACTTCTTTTTCTGAGTCCTATCTGGGCTTTATGTAACAGAGGAAGGATTTCACTGAGTACACAGACAAAGCCTTAGACTCCAGACTTCAGGATTAGCCCCATTCTGTGAACGTTTCCCCCTTGCACAAAACACATGAGAGGAAGCAACCAGTGGTGCACAGTGATGGCTTCCAGAGGTGCCCCCATTGGTGCCACAGTGACCCAGAGCCACCCCGCTGCCCAACAGCCACCCCAAGAAAAGCAGCATTATCTCATCCCCGTGCAAAGTTTTCTCCCTCTTGGAAACCCCAGAAAGAGGCAACACAGAACAGGGGCAGTGAGAGCCGAAAGCTGAAACGTGCTCCTGGATCTCAGCCAACACGCTGGCCAAAATTCACCTGGAAAACAGTGTTTAAAAAACAGACAAACGAAGCCGGCTGTTTGCGTTTGTGGAAGGAGAAGCAGGAAGCTTCAGATTTGCAGTGAATGATGGTTTGCCTTTTAAGAAGATCTTGTAAATAAAAAAGCAACAAGGGGATTTTCTTTCCAAGGGAGATGGTGCATAGCAGTTTCGTATTGTTCAGAGTGGCTGAGAGTGAAAACACACAGCTCTCCCTGGTGGGAAAGAGAAGAAGGATGGAGTGAGAGGTAGCATGCATCATGGTGCTATAGCCTGGACAGTTTGCTGGAACTGAAGGAACTGGATGGAGAGGGTTTCTGTAGCTGACAATTAGGTCCATAAACACTGAACAATTGTTCCTTCGTTATTAACAACAAAAGAAAGTGGAACAATCTAATTTATCCTGCAGAGCTGAGTGTTAATGAGATCTTGGGCTGATTCCTTGCAGCTGGATGCAGGCGAAGCACCATTGGTGCTGACAGAGAGGAGCACATGGCTGGATGAGAAGGTTTTACTATTTATAAGTTACAGTTATAAGATAGAAGTATACAGCAGGACTCATCTCTGAACTACTGCTTTGGCAAAGTAACACTGTTACTCACTTAATATATTAATACATGCGCGATGACTGCTGTGCTGTATATGATCATATGGTCCCTGCACCTCCTGGCACCATACCCCATTTGCAACCTGACAAAAAATCTGCTATCAGGAGAGCTGAACATGCTGGTATCCACAGAGGCTTTGTGAATTTCCTTTTCTGGTCTTGAAAAAGGTTACGCTGTGCTCTTCTGGTGCTGTTGGAGAAGGTTGTTTGTGCATGCTTCCATAGCAAAGAAATATTTCTGCTGCTTCTTGTCTCGGATTTTGCATCTTTTTGCCTCCTTTCCCTTCATACATTTGAATGCAGCCTGTGGAGAATAGCAGTACTAGGGAGCTAGCGTTAAATCGCTGCCAAATAAAATGTCAACAGAAGGTGCATGCATCGCTTCTGTCCATTCGTCCGCTGCCTGCTCAGCATCCGCTGACATCATTTGGGATGCTGCCACCGATGGCATCCGCTCCTGCTCCCTGGGGGCAGTGCTGCTGCTCAGCCCCACCACGCTTCTTGTCACTGCGTGTTCCACAGGCTCTAAAAGAGGGAAAGTCTTCCATCAGAGATCCAGTTTGCCCATTTTCCCAGAAGGTGATGGATGCTGGGAATGTAAATACGGCCCGCAAATGATGTGACTGAAGGAGAGTTCACACGAGTTAAACACTGACAGTGAAGTGGTGTTAGCATCTCTGATATAGACCTGTAGCAACAACAAGCCTATGACAGCTGAATGAGCTGCGTCATCTGGGTTTCCACTCCAGCTATTTAGTTTTCTCTTCTAAATCTTCATGATTTCCACCCGAGCACGAACAGCAAGAGAAGAAGGAGGAAAGGGAAATGAATTGGAGCAGCACAGGGAGAGGCTGGGGACTGAGGGGCTGGCACTCAGAAAGCACGTTCCTTCCATCGGAATGACACGTTACAGGCACAGATCCCACATCCATTGATGTAAGTGAAACCATCTGTGCCACAGATCTGGTCCAGGGGGCCCCGATGCCATCCTCAGCAATGGCCCCTGTCTGAGCCTTAAAGGGAAGAGAGAAAAAGAGCGTAAAGCAGTCCATTTCCAAACATTCCTCATTCTTCAAGGGGACTGAATGAAAGTAAAGTTTTGCTTCTATGAATGAAAACTAGGCAGCAAGAAACACACTGTGAGGACTCCCTTTGTTCGCCGACTCACAGCACGTGTAAGCTTATAGGGCTGCACCTCAGCTGGTGGAAATGCAAAGTCCCTTCCTAAGCTGAGCAGCTGGGTGCCATCTGGGGGCAGCCCCTCTCACTGCTGCTTCACTCACATCTACTTGCTGATCAGTGCAGAGCGTGCAGCCAGAGCCCAGAGGGTGGCAAAGAACCAAAGAAAATGGCATCAAATGATAACAACAAGAGAATGAGTATCTCTGAGTGTGAACATAATGAGGGATGAAGTGGGTGGGTGCCAGGATTATATTCCTTTAAATATAGATGTCTGAAGGAATGTCTTTGCCATCCCCAAACTATTTCCTTTGCTAGCAGTTAGAGACCTGTGCAACGGATGCAATGAGTTTGCATAATTATTTCTGGATTTCATTTATCTAAGGAATATGTAGTTATAAAAACAATGCCACTAAAACATTCCTGTGAAATGAAAACAGTTTCAGCAATCAGTACATCATCCTTAAGCACCCATCATGCTCAGCAACGGAGAGTTTAGGCCCATCCACGCACCTCTCACAAATGCAGCATATGGAAGAAGAGCTAAAACAAGGCAAATTATCAGCAGATGTAGTTTTGAAACCTATAGCTTTTTTGGTAAAGAGTCTGAGTGATGTTTAGGTACAGAGACTGTAGATGATAAGGATTTTTTTCACATCAGATGGAAAAGTGCTGATATGTATCACGCTGATAAACGATGAGAAACCTTCCAGCTCAATACAAAAAGGCGACATTACGTACTGCTTTCTGAATCCTACTATTCAATCAAGAAATTAAATGATTCCCTCCATTCTTCCTCCTCTTTTTGTTGTAAGAAAAATGACTGGAGACTCCGAAAGCATTGATAAGGCTATCAAGATAACTTTGACAAACAAGGAAGGGGAGAAAACATTTATAACTTTAAAATATTGCCTCTGCAATACACATTCACAAGTCGTGATTCCTAGAATCATAGAATGGCTTAGGTTGGAAGGGGCCCTAAAGATCATCAGGCTCCAACTGCTGCCAAGGGCTGGTTACTCACCACCAGATCAGGCTGCTCAGAGCCCCAGCCAACCTGGCCTTGGGCACCTCCAAGGATGGGCACCCATTCCAGAGATTAGACAATTATCGGCGTGAAAGACATGGAACTTCATGAGTCCCAGCACTGCTCAGTCCCTGGAGCCGAGGGCTGCACCAGCTGTGAGCACTGCATGGAGCTGGAGCTGCTGTGCTTCAGCAGGGCATGTTAGGTGCCCGACATTGCACATATGTCAGAAATTCAGGGCTTTCACCTTCACTGCATCCTAGCCAGGATCTGCACCTGCACCTGCAATACTTTTTGTTCATGAGAGGAGTGTAAAAATAAGAGTTCTCTGAACAGTGCTAAACCCCTGCCCTTGCAGCCAATCCTTCAGTGCTTCTTCCCAAGTTACAAAATAAAAAACCAAAAACCTTGTCTTGACAACTGAACGGTCTATGAGAGCAACCTGCTCAATTTGAAACTGCTCAGGTTTTTGCCCCTAGTGAGTAAGAAAATCACCACTGTGCACCCAGGGAGCAATGAGCAGCAGATTGAACAGTACCAAAGCCCCCAGCGCTCTCATGCTGGAGAAGGTTACTGGATAGATCTGCAGTCTGTCAAGCACTGAGCTCAGGAGATGATCTCCTGCACAGAAATCTCTGTCCATCCATCCATCTATCCATCCTTCCATCCATTTACAGCCACGCCGGCATCCAGCCAAGTCAACTGTAAAATCATCCTTCAGATCTCTTAGTGACACTATAGCCTGATATTGTTCTACCTCTCTCCCAGGCCACCAAAATTCAATGTTTCCTCTTGAACACACTCATCTTCCCCTGGCCATTGCTTCTTCACCAACATGATACGAAGAGAAATCATTCAGCTCTCAGATCCACAGTAAGTAACCCTGGATCAGCTGAAAAACAGCACTGAAGCACAGAAAAAAAAAGCTTTGTCCGTGAAAAATTGGCTGCCCTACTTTTATAGAGTGATATTACTTCATGAAACACCCCTTGAGCCTGGGTGAATATTTAAATTCCAGTATCAGGCTTTTCCCATTTGTAGTGGCTTATTCCATTTTGTAGTTTTATATGAAACCTACTGGCAAATACTGCGTGGAAACTGTGTCTAATGGCCACTTTGGCTTTTCCCCTGAAATGCCCAGACTTCTTCTTAACTTTGTGCCTCTTTGAGTTCATGTTCGCCTTCGGTATCATCAGACAATGTGTTCCACAGAGCAGGATTTGGCACGCCTGCACCCAGCTAATGTCATTGAGTAGGATCTTGATAGCTTTACAGAAAAGGCTGCACAAGCCAATATGGGAGCTAAGCCCAAGCTAAAGTCTGCCAAGGCCACAAAAAGTTTATTCAGATCTTATCCTTAAGAATAATCAAGCAACAGTTAAATTAGATTAAAGCAGCCAGTGTTCTACAAAAACTCCTGAAGAGCAAATGGAGAGGTTATATAAACCAAAGGAACGTTTACATTAGGACACAGACTCAAGAAAAGCACAATAAACCATTGTTAGTTACAAATCATCTTGAAAAGTACATGCCAGCCAGAGGTGCTGTGGCCCTGTTCCCTGATACAATACCAACAGTAAGTATCTCTAAGTTGGGAACATTTCCTTCAGCCTATTAATCTAGCCTCACAATTCAGTGAGTGACTTTCCAAACTGGTCCAAATAATTGTGTTTCTTGGTAAACTACAATGGGACTGGTGTGGAGCTGGAGATGGTGACTGTACCTATGCTGGCAGAAGCTGGAGGGAGGTCCCCAGGTCACCTTACCTCCCTGCCATCCATATGGACACAAGTGACAGCTATTGTATTGCCAGGTACCCAGCTCTCTGGATGCAAGAATTAGCTGAAACAACCAACTGTCGAGCAGAACTGCTTTCCTATGATTTGCCATTCAATTAAAGCCAATCACAGGCAATCCCCTGAATCCTTTTCTTTCCCAAATAGCTTCAGAACATAGGTGATTGCAGTGATTTAGCAGGCCTGTCCCTACCACATGGGCAATTCCAGCCCACGAGACACCAGGACTGAAGTTGTTCTGTTGCATTAATAGATTAAGACATGTACTCTATACACGGACACTTCTGCTCTGCAACCCTGAAGGGAGCCTGGCATTCCCCTCCCGTATTTTATGTCCTATGCAGCACATGGCACTGAGGTCATTTCAACGGAGACAGGGTGGGATCTCCTTTGTGACAGCAGTTGCTGCCCCTTCCATGGGGCAGGCTGCACAGGCAGCAGTGGCAGCAGAACCAGGACAAGGGGGATTCACAGGTAGGCAACGAGTTTTCCTTTCTAGCCAAATACAAGAAAACTCTCTTTGTGAGAGCAAACAATCCACCTCATCTTGGAAATTGCCCTGTGGGTGAGATGGACTGTGCCCTGGAGGCGAATGTCTCCCTGCACTGACTACAAAGAGGGAGCCCCTGCTGAGGTCATACCAAGGTTTAGGAGAGACTAATCCTGCCAACGTGACTGTGAGGATTAAGGAAATGCCTGAGAGCTCCAAGGGGAGCCCAGGCCCCTTTTTGAAGTGAAAACAACACAGACACATGGCAGGAAGAACTTTACCCACATTGGCTGTCAGAGCAGAACATCAATAGAAGAATCAGTGTGCACCACTGTGTACCATGTTGAGGAGGAGAAAGGGGAAAAGGTATGAAACATGACACTAAGGCAAGACAGATAAATGTTGCCAAGTGAGTTTATTCACGAAAAAGGTATTTTGAGAGCTTAGGAGACAAGACAAGTGAAGGAAAACTGTTGGGGAATCTTGGCCCATGAAGACTCATGTGCAAAGCAGATTGTTTCCCACGCTGGACTCCAGTGCAGAGTTAACATGCGCTCATACTCACGAGGTTGAGAGTCCTATTGCTCTCCCTAGTGAAAAGAGAAGAAAGGATCAGACACAGAATAGACTTTGTGCTGCAGCCTTGTTCCTCTCCTTACTAGCCCAAATGTTGATAATGTTGACAGAAGATAAAGAACAGTCTCAAAAGGCCAACTACTTCCTTTCATTACGAACATCAAAGGAAAGATGACAAGTTTCACACATTTGAAACGCTCCGGCTAGTTTGGTGGATACTTTCCCCATACTCTGATGAGCTTGTGGGACAAACTGAATGCTGGTGAAAATTAGCAAAATGTCTTTGAAGTTAAATAAAACAGGAAGCCACATACAGATTGGCAGAAGTGGGTGCTTTGCATTTTCTCTTAAAAAGCAAAAAAGCACCTCCTTGCACAAGTCATGGTGCATCAGAAATGTCTAGCACACACCCATAAAGAGTTAATAAAGAACACTTTACAAAATCAACCCTGCATTTGTAGCAGTTACAGGAAGGGTTTCACTCCTATACTTACAGGTATGCGTTGCAGAAGGCACATCTGTTGCTGTACGTCTTGCCATCAGAGCCACAGTGGGGTATGTATTCCATGGTGCAGATGGGAGAGACTTGCTCGAACCCACGGCAATGTTCCTGCATGTACAAGGAAGACATGAGTCTCTGCCTGGGAGCAAACAGTATTTCCCCAGCACAAAGAATGAAACTGGAAAATCACAGCAATAACCAACTCAGTTCCTCCTGGTGAGGGATGTGACCTCACACTATTCCTGTTCACTGCCATGTCCCTTCCCATGGGATGGATGGCAGCTATTCTACAACTAACGTGACATTCCCAAGGGACCTCCCCAGGGCTGCGTACCACTCCCCCAGTTTTTGACGTGGAGCAGAGGACAGTCTCCTGTGACTGTAACAGTCATCAGATCCGGCTCTTTGTTCCCATCCTTTCCCACTCACCTTTGTTATATCCTCCTCACATCTTCCATTCTTTCTCTTGCCAAGATTGGTCTGGTGCTCCCTGGAGGAAGGAGAGATGGACATTAGCAGAAACCCTTCCCATTTGCAACCGTGGTATAAGAGCACAACCTCGTTCCCATATGGTACACAGGACAATTTCAGATAAATTAGCTAAGCATTGCCTGAGTAGCATTAGCAAGAACATGCCCTTAAGGACTTGGATGTGTCTTTTGGAATAGTGCTTTACCAGGCAGTGAACCCCTCTTCTGGGTCTTTGGGGGCAGTGGGCCTTGTTAAATGCCCATCTCAAACACCAACCATGGCAGCCAGGGAAACAGGGATAGGCAGACAGGACCCATGCAGCGCGGGTTTTAGACAGAGCCCTTGTGTGTTATTCAGCACTCAGGGACGTGTCCAATCACAGCCACGGTGGGTCCCCCTGGAAAAGAATGAGTACTTACAGGTTGTGAGCGCACAGCATGCATTCGCTGCCATAGGTGACCCCATTGGTAGCACAGACAGGATCGTAGATCATGGTGCAGGCCACCAGCTGTCTGCCATCCTTCAGCGTGGAGGTTCTGTACTTGCTGCAGTCAAGCTGGGAAACAAAGGCAGCAAATGCTCCATGTAAGGGTGCTCAGACACAAACCCCCTATTTACGCCTCTGCCTTTCAAGATCTGCCACAGGATGGATTATGGTTATGTATTGACTCATTCTTCATTGAAAACTATCAATTTTCTGTCACAGCCTTATGCTGGAGAAGACTGAATCAAAGCTTGAAGGCGCGTATCACTCATTCAGCTCTGCATTTATCATGATGCCCTTAGAGCTTGCTGAACCACTGGGAAACTGCAAAATGCAGCTCGTAAATAATCTGCAAATCAAACCGGTGTTATTTATGCACTTCCTGCAAGAGAAGCTCAGAGTGACCAAGGAGTGTGTCCTGGCCCACAAGAACTGACATGCCTTATGTTGCAAGGGGCTGGTTCTGCATGTTGCAATCAGCCAGAAGGACCAACAGCAGTTCAAAATGATTTATGCCATTTGAAGAACTGGCCTCGAGTTTCAACTATCCCAGTTTCTCCAGTGTGAGCTCTTCCTCACTGATTTATGCATCTCACTTGGTCTGAGCACAGAGCATACCCAGGAAACAAAGCAGTGACATTTCATAGTCTGTTTGCATAGAAATGAAATATCTGACTCACGACGTTGACTCTTCCAAACACATGATAATGAGATGGCTTTGTTTTTCTATTCCCCAGTGAGTGTAAATAGTTTAGAGCTGGCCAAATATAGTTTATCTGGTATTTTTACAAGATTCACTATTGGGATACATTACATCATATCACATTTACAATAGAAAGAGTGAGGGGTTTGAATCCTCTGGTACATTAGGTATAAGCATTCAAAATGCAGGTAGTTTTCTAATCTTTGCAGAACATCCTTTTGCTAAGCACAGGTATCTAGAAGGCACCAGGTACCTGGGGGTGCTCTGTGTCCCTTTCCCATATTGCCAGAACAGACCGCTATGCTCCCACGGCAGGTATGATAAACTGTTGTGGGAAAGAGATTCTTCCTGTAACCTTAAATCATTTATGCTACCTGTCTCATAACTCATTCCTCACCTGTCCTCTTCTCTTTCTTTCTCTGAGTGCATACAGAAAATGCACAGCGTTCCTGCTGCCAGCGTTGATGTTTACCTGCAGGAAGGATGGCAGCAGGAGGGCATGACCCAGCATCACCAAAACCAGCCAGCGTTGTACATGTTAGGCAATAAGCACCACCTCAAGCTCTTGTTTTCTTATCTATCACTTACCTCAGGAACTTCCTCTCTGCACCTCCCATCATGCTTTTTGGCAATGCTGGTTCCTAATTCACTGGAAGAGAGAGAAAACGGAGTTGACAAAGCTCGACAAGCAGCCATGGTGATTCATGAGTGGGTGTCCTGCAGGGCTTACATGTTGTGGGCACACAGAGCACAGTCGTTGCTGTAGGTGACACCGTCAGTGCCACAGACCTCCTGCAGGATGAAGGGGCAGGCGGCAATGGCTTCGCCGTTTTTGGTATTGCTCAGGTATTGGGTGCAGTCAAGCTGGGGAGAAAACAGTAATGATGCTGAGTCAGCTGCTGGGAGCTGGGAGACAGACTGCCTCGAGCCACAGGAAAATCAGGGTTGATTTCAGTTTAGTCTCCCAATATAAACGAATTAATTGTAGTCAGGTTTGATATTGCTCACTAACAAAGGGAACGCAAAGGAATAGCAGACCAGAAAGATAATCTTCCTTATGTGGCATATGTCCAAGTTTCAAAACAAGCATTATTCAAAGGGATTTGATATAAGGAGTTCGACATTATGTCCAGTTTGACATTAGGTCATGCCTGACTTAGCTAAGCCTTAGATTTTGTTTCCGCATTTTCAAAACAGCAACAAGAAACTGTTCCACCAGCTTCTGCTGCAAAAACCTTCACAGTATTTAAAAACAGCTCCAATATTTGAGGATAAATAAGCAAGTATCTACTGACGGCACTGGAAGTCAGTCTACAGTAGCTAAGCTTCTGACACTTCACAATTGTTTTGCATACCTTCCCCTGTGTAGTATCTCTCATTACCCATATTTCCCACACAGTCCAAGAGCAAATTATAGCAAAGACAGCATTATAACAGTGTGTCTTTACTATAGAAAAGATACAGCAATCCCTTGAGATGCATAAAGTTATTTTCAGTGTTTTAGAGCTGCTCTGCATAAGCGGGATAAATGTGCTGAGATATTATCAGCACATATTGTTACTGTGCATGTTTATAGAGCTATTTCTGTGTGCATTCCTGCGAGCAGCCTTTTCTTGGCTGACCACGGTACGAAGATTTTTTAACCTGTCTGCTGCAATGGAAATCCTAGCACTGAATGAGTAAACAGGCATCTAACACAGCTTCTGCTCTTCCTCTCCTACTGTGCTAAAACGGGCTGCATTGTTCTGGGCTGCCTCTGACATTTCCCTCCAGAGACCTGCAGTACTGGGACACTTTGTTACCCGAGTCCTGGCCCGCTCCCCTTCTCTGTTGCCTGAACGGACAGACCTTGGTTAGCAACCTCTGCACCCGCAAGGCACGTACAGTGCTCATCTGACAACTATCCACACTTACTGGAGTGCTCTGCTCCTTGCATCTTCCATCGTGGCTTTTCTTAACCTCAGTCCCGTGTTGTCTGAAAGGGAGAGGCTGTCATTAGGGAGCGTGATCCTAAGCAGTAACAGACTTCTCAGGTCTACTTGTAGCAGACCCATTCTCTTTTTCCTCTGCACAAAGGCCACAGCCCTCATAGGGTGCTCAGCTGTTAGCTGGCTCTCCCACAGCTCCCTGAGGAGCACATCAGGAAAGGAAACCGAGGTGACAGAGCTTCAGGAGGTTGAAAGAAGAACAGAAGGAGACATACAGACATGCTGCTATTAAAAAAAAAAAAAAAAAAAGGGTGGGGGGGAAGGCACCTGAAGTACTAACATGGCTAGTCGCTACAAAAGGAAGTCCAGTATGCAGTACTTACACATTATGGGCACAAATGCCACACTCGTTGTCATAAGTAAATCCGTCTGTGCCACAGACTGGGAGCAGAATCCTTGGGCAGCGCACCAAGAGTTTGCCACCACTGATTCTTCTTGTTGGGTATTGATCACAGTCAATCTGCAAAAAGTAGGAGCGTCAGCCCTGGAAAAGTCCTTGTTCTCAAAGACAAATCCTAGCATTGCCTCCTGCTGCTCTCCATGTCTTTTATGCTGGGATGCTGAAACAACACCGGTGCTACACTTCAGTTCTCTCAAAGCCAGCCTGAGTCAGCTCTGCAGAAACTCTCTCATGCCCAGGAGGAGCTACATGGCACTGCATAATCTGTGAGATGCCAAATCACCAGGGCAAACAGCTCAGTCAATCCCAAATGCCACTGAGCTTCACTTCTGATCCAAAGGGGTCACAACCTACTGAAACAGTTTGCAAGATATGGCAGAAAAGCAAAACAAAAGATAAAGATATATCATCTCCTTTTCATTCTGCGCTATAGAATCAAACAAAAGAAGGCAAACAAAACAGTAAAGGACTTTGCTGGCAATGCATTTAGAGATCATCCTTAAAAGAAGACCTAAGTTCTTCCTGACCAACTTCTACGTTGTTTGTGTGTTGGATACACGTTGGCACATCCCAAAGAACACGTGCACAGTCAGGCTTCAAGCCAGCTCACTTTCAGAGATGTGGCCTCAGAAAATAGTTCAGTGGGTAGAAGCAAGGGAGAAATACACCTTATGTTGTATACTCACGTCAAGAATCTCCTGCCTGCATTTTCCATCATGCTTCTTGCTGACATGGGTCCTCTGCTCTCTGAAAGAGGAAGACAAAGTCGAGTAAGTAGATGCTTTAACTCTCAGTTTAAACACTTGCATGCAGAATGAACCAGACGTAGCCTAAAGCAGATACCTAACAAACCAGGGCTTCAGCCTTTCTGCATGATTGTATTGATATAGCTACATTACTCTGCTCGTTAACAAGCTCATCACGTCTTCTCATGCTATTTAAAGCAAGATTCTGAACTATTCCTTTCTCTGCTCAGTCTCTGCCCAGCCCACAGACTAATCCAAGGAGCTGTGTTCTGAGTCTTGCAGATTTCCCCTCATGATCACGAAGAAGTCAGAAGAAAACTCAGTAAAAACCAAAAAAAATCCAGTTTTTAAGAGACTTGAAGAAACAGGCATGAGCAGCAATGCAGAAGGAAGGCTCCCAGCACGGCAGAGTGTTGTTGGCTACTTTGGAGGAGTGGGATATGAGCAGCACTTACGCATTGTGGGCGCAGATCCCGCATTCGTTGTCATAGGTGAAACCATCTGTGCCACAAACCGGACGCCGGATCCTTGGACAGGCAACTAATGTTCTGCCATCCTCAGAGACTCTGGATGGGTACTTGCTGCAGTCAATCTGTTGAAATAAGGAGAATAAGCCCTCCCAGAGCCCGTGCTACATGGGAAAAGTCAACGTAACACCTTTTCATTCTGTATTCCTGGCTTCCTAGTTTTTGTGACAGCACAAAGCCCTGATACACTGAACTAAATTGTCTATCAGAAATAGGCTTTCAGAATACCACCCTAATTCTCTAGGAGATAAGAAAAAGGACCTCTCTTAGAGAACGAAACCTTCAGGCAGAGGAACATGTACAGATTTTTCAGTCCTTTCCTCATCAACACAACAGTCTTGAATTAGGTGGGAAATATTTTTCAACAGCTGGAAATCTGATTAATATTGTTTTGGTTTGTGTTGGTTTTTCTCCTTCCTTCTCCAGTGCTGTGATTACTTAATAATTCAGATTCCCTGCAGTTAAGCATGGGAGTTGAAGTGATGAAGGAGGAATCTGTCTGTTGGAGAACGGACTCCCTGCATCCCAGAATTTTTGTGCTGAAATATATAAGCTTTTCTTCCTGAGGCACTGGACTCTTACCCCACTATAAATATACAATAAGCTATACCCTATAAATATGTATGCTTGGTGCTCTTATGAATCTCACTATATCTAACAAAGCTACCAGCACTGGAATTTTGAATGCTTGTTACAAAGGGTGGAAATGCTTGTCACCTCCAGAGAGAAACCTGCCAATCTGCACAGCACAGCGCAAGGAAAATCTGGGGCTTCTTCCTCTGCCGCTTTGTTTCAAAAGCCACTCTCACCAGGCAGGGAGCAAGAGCGTGGGCAGGGACCCCTGACCAGCCCTGTCATACATTTTCTTAGGTGAATCAATGGGATTCTCTCCGTTAACATCCCTAGGAAATGGATTTTTATTTCCATTACACTTACTGAGCCAATCTCCAGCTTGCATTCTCCATCATGCAGTTTGGAAACGTTGGTGTGATGTTCTCTGAAAGAAAGAGCTGTTATGATTAGGAAGCCTTGAGAAAAACCTTAGATACTGAGGCAAGAAAGCAAGGTCCCACCCATCATGTAAGGAACTGCTGAGTGGTCTGGATGCAGCCCACAGATGGTAGCAACCACTTGTGAGCAGAAAATGCATGGTATTTCCATATCACACAGCACTAAGCAGCACTTTGATCTATTCATGCCTCTGCTGTGGGTTGTCCTCTGTCTTTTTCGTGATTCCCTTCATGAGCACAGACAGAGAATGGGGAAGAAATCTGCAGCTGGCTGGAGAATTACAAGCAGCCAGCTTCAAAGAGTCCCACAGAAACATCTACCCTAAGAAAGGCTTAGAAAGTGTTTTACGTAAGTGTTTCCAAGAGACTTAGCTCTCTCTAATTACCCAGAAAGAAAAGACTTACGCGTTATAGGCGCAAATCCCACATTCGTTGTCGTAAGTGAAGCTATCTGAGCCACAGACTGGTTTCAGAATCCTTGGGCAGGCTACCATGACGTTACCATCTCTTACAATTTGGCGGTACTGAGTGCAATCAATCTATAAGAATAGCAGGAATGAGAAATAAATAAGTAAATAAGTAACAGGCTGAGCAGAGTGGGTGCCCCATCCCTGGAGGTGCCCAAGGCCAATTTGACTGGGCAGCCTGATCTGATTGGAGACAGCCAGCCCAGGGCAGGGGGGTTAGAGCCCAATGATCTTTAAGGTCCCTTCCAACCTAAGCCATTCTATGATTCTGTGAAATAAAAATAAGTCTTTATGGGCACTAATGGAGCAAGACTTTGCCTTACTGTTGGACTTACCGTAATGTGCTTTGGCCTGCACTCTCCATCATATTCCTTCTCCACGTTTGTGCTGTGCTCCCTGGAAGAAAGCAGACCTGTGTCAGAGATTGTAGAGAGCAGCCACCACACCCAGGCTGGAGGTCAGCACCCTGGTGCTAACACGCGTACTCCTCCACACAGCCCACCTTTTGGGGACAGAGCTGCCGCCCTCACCTCAAGTCTCCTGCCCTGCAGCTCCCCTGGGCTTCCACAAAGCTCACCTGTTATAGAGGCAGATCCCACACTCGTTGCTGTACGTGGAGCCATCTGTGCCACAGACAGGCTTCAAGTCCCTCGGGCAGGCTACCCAGCTCGTCCCATCCTTGCCAATGCCGCTGGCATACGGGCTGCAATCAACCTGTGGAAGTAGCACAACATCAGCCCTGGAGTCAGCTCCCACAGCGAAAGACAGCCTAGCAACCTCCTGCCACCCACAGCTCCAGCCAGGACAAACACCTGAGGTAGCATTTGGAGTCTGCTCAGGGAGTCAGAAGGTGGGAATCTTCTTCTGATCACGCTTCCCTGCGGGGGACTGGGGGAGGCATGACATGGAGGAAGGAGAGCTGTGGGTGACACGGTGCCTAACGAAGGCAGCTAGTAATTGGGAGCCTGGCCATGCTCCACAGCCACTCAACTCAAAATCTGATCGTTTCCAATCACGCTGCAGTCTCTGGTGACTTGCAGGAATCTCATAACTGCGTGGGAAGAACCTGCAGACAAATGCACCGCACAGACCCTGCTGTTTTCCTCACTTTGATATGGGTATAGGCAGGAACACTGTACCGTATGTCTTACTGTATAGAAAAAGATACCAGAATCACAGTCTCTGATGCTTTCAAGCTTATCATCTTAAGGCAGCTTTCCTCTCGAGGAGGTAACTACCGCCCCTTGACTTAGACTAACTCAATTATATCCAAAAGTTAATATAATGGGATCATATAGTTCTTTCTTTCTTCATTTTATTTCATGAACAGAAAATGGTATAAATGGGGTGTGTTTTACTTTTTCGTGACTTGGCAATATCATTCAATCATGCACTGGCAAGTATTATTTGAGCAACCAGGCTTTCATTAGATTAATCCACTTGCTCATCAGGTAATTATATACTGTTCTTATTTGACCAAAAGCCTGGAATAGAAAAGAATAAATGGAAAAAAGTCTCTAACTCACCTCAATTCCAAAGGTAATATCTAAAAGAAGAGACAGAAAATAAATACATATTATTAATATGCAGAGATGACATATGCAAACCTTTTCATGAAACAGTTACATTTAGAGACTGTCATTGATTGGCTTATTGGGTTTAGAAAAATGCAATTTTACATTATGCCAGGGATGTATGTTCATAAAATGAATCAGAGGCTACTAAATGAAGTTTCATTGCACTTTCAGTAGGAGGCCGCGCTAGTGTTAGCCAGTTCCTAAGATGTTCCAGGGAAGCGATGTAGGTATTTTCAAGCCTGCACTGAGTTTAAACTCTTCTGCAAGACTCTGTATTTGACTTGGAAGAGCTCAGACATGCATGTTTCAGGTGGCTGTTGAAGCACTGTCCTTCCCACAACAAACTTCTCAGTTACCAGGAACAGCACAGAAAATATATAGATGATGCAAAATGCAGTGTTTGTATTGCTTACATGGACACAGATGCCATTTCACATAGCTTTGCTTCACCGTTATGCTCAGTGCTTCCACGTGCAAGCTCCTGCCCTGCACTAGCACTCCTCCCTCAGCAATTTGCTCCTACAAACCATGATGAAAACAGTCGTCTGTATGAGGTTTGCTGAAACCCAGATCTTGCAGTCTGGTGTTTTGCTACGCTCTCAGAAAGAACATTCCTTCATGGAACAAGGCTCTCTAACACATTACAACACCCAAATACTCTCACAGATAGCCTAGTCTCTGGTCTAGCTATAGTCACCTATGCAGTATAGCAGGAAACACTCACCTGCAAAGCAGCAGAGGGCCAGAGCCACCTGTACAAACTGCCTGGCAGTCCTCATGGCAGAGCGCCTTGGTGCCCGCACAGCCCGCTTGCTCTCAGAGTGGGAGAGGAAGGGCAGAGGTAGCAGCAGGAATATATAGCGTGTTGTCATATCAAATGGTCCCACCTTGTGATGTAACACCCAATCTGTCATCAAGACGGGAAGCCAAAACGTATTTACCCAGCTCTGGGTTTCTAGCTAATGATTGACGTGGGCACAATTGCCAGGAAGGGGCCTTTTGTGTGGCTCAAGGGGAGGCAGGGAATGAGGAGCGTGCCACAGCCCCTCTGCTCCCGGATCTGCCCCAGCACGCTGCAGCTCTCATGTGCCCTGTGGCTGGCTACATGCAATTAGGTCTTCCTCCTCCTCTGCAGTTTTAACTGAGCTCTGAACTGATAGCCAAAGCCCTTGTTATTTAACCTCAGAGTGTGGTTTTGTGCTCCTCATTACCGCGTTTCATCTCAGCTTGAGCCCAGGCAATCACAGCCTAGAAGGTCACCCCATTCTCTGTGGGAGAAATCCTGCTCTTCTGCTGTTTAAGAAAAACCAACAGCAGCAATCTGCTCTGTGTGTCTGCTTTTTGTGTATTAATGCAAGGATCAAAAATTTGAAGTTTGGTCCTCAGATCCACCTTTCTGTCTGCTCACTGCTAACTCCTGTGGGTACCCCACCTGCTCCTCTGTGGTACACTTCCACATCCCCTGTAACCTCATCCTGACCCCCCTCACCAAGCCTAAGTGACACCACCCCTCAGGGCAACAGGTCAAATGTTTTCGTTGCCTGGGTAGACTAGATCTACTGTACTTCCTTTACCTGGGAAGTCAGCCAACTTTGTAAAGATTGATATTAGCCCATGCATGATTACCTCCCAAGCAAGTTTACTGTGCACATTAATCATTCCTTTATACTTCACATCTTCAGTTTTCTTCAAACATCTCCTGAAGGTTTGCCCAGTACTGAAGTAGCATAGCTTGGATGGGTTCTAAATATGTCTTTCTCCTTTATTTAAGTAGATTTTTGTAAACTGTAAGGGTTGGCCCCAAAAACAACACAGTTTTCTCAGTCAGATTCCTAACTTTCCCAAGTTTTAATCTTTCATATTCTGTACTCAGTAATCAAAATCCCTATTTGCAAATCTATTTTCAGTGTGATTTAAACAGAGTGAGCTCGAGTTGAATCGTATCAGGTTTATTTTCTAAGGGAAGTACATGTCCAACACCCCTCGCACTTGAAAAGCAAACCAACAATAACATGATTTTTGGGATTACTTAATGGAAAATTCTATTTGCTCTCACATCCAGTAGCTCTGCTAATATTAGTACTTTCCAGTATGCATCCACAGAATTAAAATCTCCCCAGGTATCAACATTTCCAGCTAGAGAGGTCTTTATTCACGTACTGTGTCTGATATTCAGCTCTGATATCTCCTGCCTTGTTCCTTATCTCAATATCACCAAATGTCAAGGACTCCAAACCTTTGGACCAATGTAGCTATCAACTACAAGGACCTCTATTCATTCTGAATACAATATCCCTCTCTCTGTGCCTATTGCAGCCAAGACTATCATCAATTAATGCTTCCTGGCAGAGGAAAATATGTCTTGACAGCTTAATTGCCAGACTCTGTAAAACCTGTCACGGTCAAGAAAATTCCTGCCAATGTCCACAAAGATGACACCTGAATCTTATCGGCAAGGAGACAGTATTTGCAAACTAAATCTGCAGTTAAAATAGATTGACTCAGCATGTTCTATCAAGATCACAGCAACTGTCTTCCAGCTAAGTTATTAAATTAAAGGGATGTTTGCTATAGGATACAGATTAAAGAGAAAGAACAGCAAACACCTGTCAGTAATGTAGGGAAGGAACTGACATCTAGAAAAATATCGCTGCAGCTGTAGCTATGCCTTTGCTAAGACAAACAGCACTAGTCTTGGGGTCTCTGCATTATGCACAAGCAGCCCCATGCTGCAGCCCTGCAGGCGAGCTGGCTGCTCTGTGGAGCAATTAGGAAGAGCTTTTTCCATCAGCTGTCTGTCCGTCTCATCCTCTTTCCTCATCTTCACTTTGTTAGCAGTGCATCTGTGCTAACGCCACAGTGTTTCTTTCTGGCCCTTCAGCATCAAGGTAAACTGTGAATTTTCATGTGGTTTTGTATCTTACAATTGGTAGTCTTGACATCTTATTACTTTCAGTGACCTACTCAAAAGGAGTGCTCATACCTTCATGCTGGGGAAGTACTGTAGACCTCTTCCAGCTCTTTATCGTGTACTGCAGTCCTGGTTGGAGGGCTGGTTAGCAAGAAATCTCCTGCAGAGGGCTGGAGTACAGCAGGTCCCAAGTCTTGGACAAGAGCTTTATGTATCAGGGAGACTTGTAAGGCAGGGAAATGCACCAAAGGTGCTAAATAGGAGCCCTAAAGAGCTGAGAGAAAAGCCTGTTCATCAGACCACGGTATAAATCAGATGGACCATAGAGCTGAACCTGTGATAATCCAGGGAGATAAGGCTGAAACCCTCAGGGATCCATATCATAGAATCATAGAATTGCTCAGGTTGGAAAAGACCTTAAAGATCACTGAGTCCAACCACAACCTAACCATACTACCCTAACTAACAACTCTCCACTAAAACATGTCCCTGAGCACCATATCCAAATGGTTTTTAAACACACCCAGGGATGGTGACTCAACTACCTCTCTTGGGAGCCTATTCCAGTGCTTAACAACCCTTTCTGTAAAGAAATTTTTCCTGATATCCAACCTAAACTTCCCCTGGTGCAACTTAAGGCTATTTCCCCCCCGTCCTGTCACCTGTCACCAGTGAGGAGAGACCAACCCCATTCTGGCTGTAAGTACCTTTCAGATATTGGAAGAGAGCAACAAGGTCTCCCCTCAGCCTCCTTTTCCCAGTGCATTGCTTGGAGGGGCTCAGCATCACTGGGATGTGCAGCTCTGCAGCAGAAACATAGGGTCCTCCTACACAAATAGCGTGAGGCTCCTGCAGAGGCAGTACCACAGCATCACGCTTTCATACAATCATCCCTTTCCATATCGCCCTGCATCATGCACAGACTGCTGCTGTGTTGGCCATGGGAGTTGGTGGGCAGAGCTGCTAGGCTGCAGGGATTGGGAAATAGCAAGGGAGTACAAGGTCTGCAAAGGGCTCTGCCAGAATCAACAGTCCTCAGTATATAACCAGAGCAGCATTTGCATGCCCCTAAGGATTGCATAAGTACCTGACACCTTTTATGCAAAAAAGCAGGAGGCCCAAGGCCCCTGCAGGGAGCAGTTGAGCTCAAAACCCAGCTGTGCTTGGGAGAACTTGAAGAAACGCTGTGAGAAGCAGGAGATTTGTGAGAGGCCTGGAGGCTGCCAATTCATAACACCAGTCCTGCAAAGCCTTAGAAAACATCGTGAGGCACATGGGGTTGGTGGGTCTTGGCAGAAAAAACACCTCCAATAAAGCGCAATTTACAGCAAACTGAAGACTTCCCAGAGTGCTGATACCTTTCCAGGTTCATAGAGGACTGCTATGGTCTCACTACAGTGTTAAAGGGCACCACAAAGAGTAACCAAGAGCAAAATAGAGGACAGGGTAATATATTTAGAGCACCTCTTGAGCTTTTTGCCTCCTCCTTCTTAGGAACCCCATGGAAATAACAGATGGCATCACTCACACGAAGCCCTACCTGGAGGTCAGCTGCATAATGCACTGCTGGGGACAGACATTGCCTGCAAGCCATCGGATCAAACTGCAAAAGGAGGCCCTACAAAAGGAAAGAATGATGGAAGTAGCAGCAGGTAAACTGCTAAAAGGAAGGAGTTAGCATTGCTACCTATGGTAGGGTCACTAACAGCAGCACAGGCAGCTTTAGCAAGTCACTGTCGTGTGCCTTCTTAGCAGTATTGTAATCTGATTAATAAACCCTTATACCAGCTATGACTTCCGTGGATAATTTCTGCTGGTAGGAGAAATTCAGAAGGTGCTCAAATCCAGCAGAAGAGGCTACTAGGGCACCCTCCTCATCAGCTCATTGGTTTTGGAACACAATTAATGCAGGTTTTATGGGCAATTATTTCAAAATCTAAATGCTTGAAATCACTACAAGTTATAATAGCACTCTCAAGTGCGCCGATTTTCATTTGCAAGAACTTATTTTAAGCCTCAAATTGTGTACTGCTTTCATAGAATCACGTAGAGGTCCCTGCACACGATTTTAGCTGGAATCAGCGAGCAGACATCATTAGCGAACATTTTTACCGTCTGATATTCATCCTTCTCAGAATGTATAAATAACACTCAAGGATTCACCCGCTGAAAGGCAGAGGAATCTTGCATCCCTAGAAACAGCTAAATTGGATCAAACTGGTGACTTCTGCCATGCATAACTGTGCGGTGGGATTTTCCACGTAGAAATAAGCAGCGATAATATATTCCTAAACCACGGTGTTTGCACACGTTAAAACAAATCAGCACACAAAATATTAACCTTGTGTCAAAGCCTGCTGATAATCAAGCCATAGACAGATAAATGTGATACACGCGGAAGTACTTCATGAGAGTAAAAATCGATTTTCATTAGCTGCATTAAGAAAAAAAGATCTCGATAACTTAATTGAAAAAAAAGAAAATCAATATCTGTGGAGGGAGCCAAATTAATTGGCACTGAGTGAAATCCTGCCAAAATCTGAAAGTCACTCCGGCCTTTTCTATAACAGAGCGTATTTGCAGATCAGGTCACAGCTAAAGTGGACTCAAACACTGTACGTTCACTCAAGGTCTTCTGGAAATGTCCTGCAATAAAGTTTATACAAATAAGAACATATTTGCTTTAAGTAACAGCCATAAACGAAAGAACAGGAAATACACGCGGCCCATCGGGTGCTGGCTAGAAGAGGCCATGACTGCAACAGTTAAACCTCCTGCACGCCAGGATTTGCGCATAGGAACACAATTCCATCTGTGGGCTCCCTGATGTAAACCAATTAAAATCTCCAAACAACCCTCTGAGGTAGGTAAGCATCTTTTAATGTCCGTTTTTACAGGCAAGAGAAAAGGGCTGAAGGGAGACAAAGAGATACACCAAGGCCCTACAGAGAGTCAGAGAACCCAACTGCTGGTCCCTGCTAACAGAACCCAGACCACTTTCTTCTTCTGTGTGTCTGACATCTTCGCTTGGGTTTGGTGCTTAGTGCTCAAGGGACGCGTGGCAAGCAGCCAGACCAGGGACTCACACGTCCCTCCCGTGAGGCTCAGTGAAGAAAAGCGACAGGACGCTGTGGAGTTAACTTTATTGTAGAAACATGCTAAGACACAGCAAGGCGGCAGAGCCCGAGCCGAGCAGCGACTACAACAACATGCGTGGGGCCAACATGGGAAGACACCACTGGGTCCCCACAGCCCTTCACCCTCCACCTGAGCAAGGACAGGCCCGTTGGCTGCAGAAGGAGATGAAGGTGGATCCAACAGCACTGGGAACTCAGCAGCTTCCCTGGTGCCTGACATCAGATCTTCCTTTACTTGTCCTAGAGAAACAGGGGGCAGATGCTTTATTACTATAGTTCCAAAAGGCAAGGGACACAGAAGAACCACAAGGAAAGCTCAAAGCTGGGTTGCTTTGGGCCATATCCACCTTCTCGTGATAGGGGACTGCAGTACTCTGCTCTGGCAGCATCCTTTCCCTCTGCAGGGATATCTGAGGGAAAAGGAACAGGCAAGGCCCACCCCTGTAGAGATGAGGAATCCTCATGATGTTTGCATATCCCAATGGGCTCAGCCCCCTCAGCAGGGGCTTCCCTTCACCCTGCTACTTCTGCACAAGACACACACCTCATCCTTGTGCTGTGGCAATAGAGAAGGGTGTGTTGCAGAGCCCTTTGCCCCAGACATACCCTGAAGCCTGCCCAGGCAAGGTCTGACACCCAAACCCTTGTGAAATGCAGACAGGTTGTCCAAGAGGGAGCAAATCACCGCACCACTGTACCTTTGGTCACAGCTGATCCCTGGTATTTGCTGGCAGTCTGAACTCCATTATTTCTGGAAAGAAAGAGCAAAATACAAGTCCATCCACAAGCACAACCACTGTTGTTATGCTGGCAGAGCATTAGGACCTACATGACAGCCCCTTTGGACAGCCCAGTGGCCACAGGAACCAGCTGGGATGGAGAGTGGCACCGTGGCAGTGGATGGGTCACTGCCAGCCTCAGAAAACAGACAAATTTGAGCTTGGATCTATGTGCTTTCCAAAACCAATATCGAGCTGGAAAAGATCCAGGTTTTTTTCTTTTCTTTTTACCCTTCTTCTACATTCTTAAGAAAGGCATGACAAAAAGAGCATTGTAAGGAAATGGCCTTGCCCATTAGAAATCTGGGAGTTCTCTGTTCTTTAGAAAACAGATTAAAAAGGAGAAACTGGATATCCCTTTTTTTTGCCTGACCTGTTAACTAACATGGACAGACTGGTATCTATCGCATGGGAGATACATGAAAAAGCATCTGAACAAAAAGAGAAACTGCAAAAAAAAAAAAAAACAGCACTGAAAGTGAACCATTCTGGAAAAACCCACCATTAATACAGCTGTATGCACAGCATGAAGGATACAGTGGCCAGCTGCCTTGTTAAAAATAAAAATAAAAATCTAAACCCTGGACTCGGCTACATTCATCTGCAGTAAAGCAGAACAGGATCAGAGGAGGCTGGTTAGGTTATGGCACAGACTCCACACAGGCAGCAGGGGCCCGGCTGCCAGCCAGTCCCAGGGCTCTCTCTGCAGGAAGGTTTTCCACCACATCAGTGCATGCTGTCCGGATGCACCCTTTAATGTCAGGTCTCTCTCCAGCCACACTTCTCCTGTCCCCTCCTACAGCCATCCCTCCCTGATGGCAATTCGGCCACTGTTAGGGAAGGACTGCCACAAACTGTTGGAAATCCAGGAGGAGCTTTGCTAGCAGGAATGTTTGCAGGCTCTGAGCTTGGACACACATTTTGTCAGGCAACACAGCATTACTGTGGCTAATTTCAAGACACAATTCAAGGACAAACTACATTTTTGGGCAGCAATCTCTTATCTTTTTCCAAGGCTCAAGTCTTTGGGCCTTTGCATCTTCATTCTGTGAATTACAACAGCCTAAAACCATTTCTGACGCCAAAGGCACTGTGATCTCCTCCACACAGCGAGTGCCTGGGCCTTCAGAAGGATGCATTAAGCTGCATGTTAGCATGAATTTCAGTGGCAGAAAATAACACTGATCAGTACATTGTTCATAAGCTTCCAACGGAGAAAAAAGGGAAGTCTTTGATGGACACAAGGGGTTTGCTAAGGAAATGGACTTCCATAAATTTCCAATCTGATTCTTCAGGTGACACAATATACATAAAGAAAGAAATAATAAGTCTTTGTTTGGAGGGATGTTTTTGTGGGGGATTTTCCCCAGTGGAAAAACCTTATCACTTTCCCTTTAATTGCTTCCATCTCCCCTTGGAATAGCTACAAATTGTCTGACTTCTAGTGTATGGCATATTCCCCTAATTGCAAAGACTCAAGAGCTGTAACATCTTGGTAAAACACAAAAAGGTGAGGAATCCCAGCCCAGGCACAACTCTGAGGGAATCCTCTCTGGTTTTCAGTTGCCATGGTACACCCAAACTTGTCTGTCTCCAGCAGCGTGAGCACAGCCACCAACAGGTATGCATAGTGCCTCCGCTCCCAGCATACATGAACCAGCAATGGCTTCATCACACCAAAGGGCAAGACACAAAGACCTCCAGCATGATCACAAGCAAAACTGTTTTTCTCTGCACCTTTTCTTCAGCTTTAAACAGTGTTGAGAGCACTCTGGTACTTCACAGAAGAGAGGAAGAGGAATAGGGATGCCTCATTTCTAATATTTTGGGGATAGGTGGGCATCCTGGCAATGAGCAGAGGAGAGTAAAAGCCCTATGATGGTAATTTTGCTCTAAAGCCTTTCAACGGGCAATACTGTTTTACCTACAAACACTGTCAGCAAATTCATATTCAGAAGCCATATCTCTTATTGAAAAATACTTGCACAACTTCTCCATTTGGCTGATTTGATGTTTTGATTCATTCCAAGTTTGGAATAGGAGTAAATGTCAATGTTTCCCTGGGGATGAATACTCAGTTTCCCAACAGTCCATGCCAACACTGAGGTCAGTCCCATACACCCAAGGCACACGAACTGAGACACCCTGGCTCCAAACCAAAGCTCTGGATGCTGCTGAGCTGCCACAAATGGGAATACAAAGCACCACTGACAAATCTTTGACTCATCTACTATAGGAGAATCACACAAGATTCAAGACCTTTCCCAAAAGAATACCACTTAGGGAATATATTTCCTTCCCAACCAACTCCCTGGATATCATTTGGGAAATTAGGCCCTTACGGTTCATGCAATTGCAATCTTTTTTGGCCTCACCAAAATCCCAGGAGAAAAGCCACATGTTTTCCCAGGCATGTCACTCTCCTACCATACAGCCTGGATAAAACATGGAGATTATGCCTCAAAATGCCTTAAATCTGAGTCTGAAGTGTATTTGCACATGTGGACCACAAACACCCTGCTAACAGGGCTCTGATGATCCCACCACAGATACAGGATCCAGGCTGGTTCCCCAGCACACAGCCAGAACAAGAAATGGGATGCCACAGCAGGGAGGCACTTACCATTTCAGGGGCAGTCTTTCGGCATTCACCTCGATAGTTTACCGTGATGTAAACTGATGCTCTCCTGCAAAGGGAGGACAAGACATTGCTTATTCACTTCCAGTGCCACAGCTCTCTGACATCGTCACAGTGGTCCTCTGTGGGCTCCTTAAAGCTTTGATGCTACTTCCAATTTGATGGCATTTATTACTCCCCAAACAATCCTATGATTGGGCAGAAAGGGAATAAGGGACTCTGGAAAGTTGTGTATCTTAATTAGCTGTCATCAGATTAATCTCAGACATTTGATCTATGTTTGCTTAACAGCGAGGCACCAAGGACACACTTGATAGTGAGTCATGATATATCAAAACAAACACTGTGCTGCAAAAGACACTCGGGAACGGTGGATGGCCCTGTATTACTGAAATCTCTCCGCCTACTCACATGGCAGCTGAACACAAGTCACATTCATTTTTGTATGTTTTCCCATCAGTGCCACAGACGGGTTGTGAGGATTCGCTGCAGAAAATCCTTCCACCCTTTACCCCGTGCAGAATTCGATCACAGTCCAGCTGAAGAGAGAAAGAAATCACATTTAGTGCTGGTTCACTTGCAAGACCCTCCTACGCACAACTTAAAGCGCTCACAAACCAGGCTTTGCCCTGAGCCCCTCTGCCCTGCAGCACATCCATCACACCTTCAGCAAAGAGGTAACGCCTCCTGCTGGGCCAACCAGCCTTAATCTGGGGACAAAGCCACGCTGACCCCACTGCCAGGCACAGACACACTCATCTCAGTCCAGGGCACATTTACTTCTCCCTGCAAATCCACGAGAATACAAGAAAATTCTGCTACCTGTCCCTAGTCCTTTATCAGGGCTTTCATGCCTGTTGCTTCTGCAAGACACTTGGCAGAAATGAAGGGAAAACCTCGACAATCAAGTCCAGCCGCCCAAGGGCAGCCTGACACGCAGCACGACTTGACACCCACGGAATGAAGAGATGCAAACATGTATGAATAGCTCTGACTAATTAAGCGTGCCCTCTCGTTTCTTCTCGAGCATGACAGCAGGAGCATCTAGGCATCGATTTTCCTACAAAGCAGACGTGGCACAGCTAGAAGGAGCTCAGAGCAGAACAAGACTCCTCATGATTAGATTGTCACCCTGCAAGCACACTGGCACAGATGCCTGCAGATTCATGGCAAGTTTCAGACAGCAGAGGTCAGAGATCCTACAGCCCCCTCTCTTCCTCAGCCTCACTGCCCACCTCTGTACCAAAGGCTGAAAAAAAAGATGCAACAAAAAGAGTGAATTCTGTGTTCCCATCCCCTTCTCCAGGTCCTATAAATGGTGTTGCAATGACTGCAAATGGTGCAATCGGAAAAGAGCTGCAGGCAGGACGTCTTGCCTCCTGTCCCACCTGGAGGAGCGCCATTCAGCACAAAGCAATGGCTCATTGCTTTGCTGGGGTCAGCAGCTCTATGGGGTTGAAAGCACCGTGGAGAAGAAAGGTTTCCCAGCTGAGCAACGCAGGGGGTTCAGTGGCACAGGGTGCTGCAGTAACACCCTCTGTTTAAACATCACTTGCTAATTTCATTAATGTGCTGCTTCCTCCCTCATCTGGGTAATTAACAATGACATGAAGACAGGCAGCGCTGACCTTTGCAGTTCCCTGCCAGGTGCCTTCCCACACACCAGACACTGCTGCCCACGGTGTGACCCACGTGTGTGCAACCACCGCCACACCAGCAGTGCCCCACAGGCCTCACAGTGACTGCTGCCTCTCTTTCAGGACAACATCTCCCTTGGACAAAACCCACAGGTGCCCCTGGAGCAAGGAGAGGGGCAGGTTTGCTCTCTGAATCACCCCTCGTCAGTCAGGCTGATCAGCATCAACTCCTTCACCGGAGCTACCAGGAAATACCACTAAGCCCTGAAGCAGACTGGCTTTATTATGCCTAATGCTTCCTCTGGAATACATTAAAACTGCCATACCTGAACCGCCTCCCAGGTTTTTCTATTCTAATATCATTTTTCTAAGAGCAATCAGTGACAGAGACTTCAGAGAGAGTTAAGGCAGTCTGCAGTCAGGTCCCTCCAGCCCCACAGAAAGGCATTTCCTATCCCTTCCAAAATGTTACCTAAATTGCTGTATGGACTATAAGTGGCAAGTCATTTTTTTTAATCATCGTAGCTCTTGGCAACACCCTGTGACAGCAAGATCCACAGGTTAGTCATCCTTTTTATAGTAACTTATTTTCTCCTATTAGTTTCATAATTTCTACTTTAGCTTTGTTGAAAATAACAAATTTTCTTCTTGTGGAGATGGAGAGAGCATACACCCTCTTCTCCCTCCCACATGATTCCACATACAGTTGCTCAGTGTGTCCTCCCCCACTACTCCCTCTCCCCTCCTCTTGTCAGCCTTGCCCTTATCTCAGCCCCAGCACCCTGCTCTGGCCATGGTCTTTGATCCAACATCTCAGCATTCAGGAAGGGACACCACCATCACCTCCTGGAGGATGCTCTCCCATACCTGACATACTTCTACAGTGAGCCAACTCCAGCAGCAGCACTGGCTTCAGACACTCCCATTTGGACACACCCAGCCTCACTCCTCTTTGATGCCAGGGGACAGCATCAGGGTATGGACTCTACCACCCACTTAAACCCCTCCAAGGATACAGGTCCCAATGTGAGGCCTTAAGTTGACAACAGAAACTGGGGTAGCTGCTGGGAAAGGCTGTGCCTGACCCGCGGGAGCTGGGCATACCGGCTGGTAGGTGTTGGTGCCTCCGCTCTGTCCCTGGCGGCCAGGTGCTGGGCTGCAGTCCTGAGCCAGGTTTCCTTGTGGGCTGGCAGGGAGAGAAAGCACAGAGCTCATGGCACAGCCACGGGTGTGCAGACCCACTCAGCCATACCATCACCCCAGGGTGGAATTAAACTGCACCAAGGTGCATTGCCATTATTCTGCACCTCGTTTTTCAACAGGGCACTTGGCTTGCCATAGGACGGAGGCACTCCCTGCAACAGGACCTTTGAGTCCTTAGGGTTGGTCAGCAACAGATGCCTGTCACAGGGATGATCCCAGAAACCTGGTACCTGAATACGCTACAGCCATTGCTGCTATGGAGAGCTTTGCACTCTGTTTGTCTGCTGGCAGTGCTGGCTGGGGGCAGATGAATGGGCCACACCAGGAAAAAGCAGGAAGATTAAGAGAGTTCCTCAAGGCTTAGACAACATAGCAACTGAGCCCTACCAGAGTCTGGCAGCCCTAAAAACCCAGACGGGTTGCTCAGTGTGCAGACAGCACATGGTGCACACACAGCACTGCCTCAGGTCAGCAGATGAGGATGCGCTGGGCCAGGCAACAGGACAAGTGTGTGCCTGCCAGGAGGCAGGATTCAGGGGGCAAGGCTAGGGAGGGATTTTGAGTGCAGCAGTCACCAGTGCTTCGTGTGCAGGAGAAGCAAGAATGCCTTTGAAAAGGAGAGGGGGTTGTATATGCCCTATTCTATGTGTTTCTTCTCAGTGTCAAGACCCCAGGACTTGTGGGGCCAGGCTGGGATTCCAGTGCTGCTGTACTCACCCTCTGTTTGTGGAGAACGGCCGTCTCTCCTTTACACCCTGCTGTAACTCTGAGCCACTGCAGCTCTTCTGGAAAAGGGACAGGATTGTGTTTGACAACCAAGCAGTGAAACAGAGAGGTTAAAGCAGCTCCTGTCCTTCCCTCTCATCCCCCTAGACCCTAGGAACCATGGGGCTTTTTCTGAAGAAGCAGCTCTGATGCTTGCCCCATAGAGAAGTTCAAAACTGCCCACTATGCATGCTCATACACAAACCCATCCCGTGAACTAGCAGGGCTTGCAATGCAACCTGCCTCTCTGCCATCACCAGCAGGCTCCTGCACCCCAAGCACCGGGACCACAGACAGCCCTTGGCCATCAGGGTCCCCAGATCCACCGAATCCTTTTCCCAAGCCTGGTGAGGCTCCAAGCTCAGTCTCACCTGGTTTGCACACTCTGCAGTGGACTGTTTGTTGCGCTGGGCAGTTCCACCAGACTGACCTCCTCTTTGAGCTTCTTTTTTGCTAGAAAAAGGGGAGAGGAGAAAGAAAGGAGCACTAAGGCAGTGTGAATGCTGCCAGGACCTGGGGCTGCCCCGCAAGCCAGCATCATGTCATTAGGCACCAGCCTCCCCATCCCTGGTGGCCCTGCACCTAATTCCCACCCCTAAGCCTTCTCCCTTCTCCTCACCATTCCCACCGTACGCTACATCCCGGCTCCAGGTGGCTGCTTTCATATCAGGGCTGCTTCTGCATATGCTCTATAGGAGTAGAGAGAGAGCATCTGGAAGGCAAAGTACACGTCTGGGAAACCCCTTGGGAGCTGCCCCAAGGAAAGGGCTGCTCTCTATCAACCCTGCTTCTCCTCTGCTCCCTGAGGGGCTAAGGGGGAGGTGGGAAGAGGGGCAATAGCCACAGCCCTACAGCAGGAGCAGCTCCTCGGGGGCTGCTGGGATTCGGGACTCCCCCTTGCACAGCCACACAGGCAGAAGCTGCAGTTTCGCAGCGTGAGGTTTCCCTCTTTGCTGTTGCCAGGAACTGTACTCACAGCTTCTCGGCACACATGAGGCACTTGTTGGTATGCTGCTTGCCAGAGGAATCCCGGACGGGGTCGTTCTCCCGCGTGCAGGACAGCCGCCCACCAGCCTCAAACTGGGAGCGGTACTCACTGCAGTCATCCTGCGGAAGGAGCAGCAGTTAGGGTGCCCTGCCACGTCCCTTTGATCTTCAGAGACTTCCCAAATGCACCACAGGAGAGCCCGGGTGTGAGAGATAGAAGAGGGCATGCGGCACAGCCACATGGCTGCAAACAGAGTGAGTCAGAAGAGCGGCAGGTGCCTCTGCCTGCACGGCACGTGTTGGGAGCTCTCTGCCATGCTCTAATTGTCACGCTCCACGTGGGGCTATCCAAAGCATGCCAGCGATGTGCCCGATAAGGTAATGGGGTCCCTCCCACTGCCCTTAACACACTCTTACAGCTGTTTCTGAAGTTGCAGCTCAGAAAACTTCACATAGGAAGCAAGAAGTCCCCCCCACAACCAACAGCACTTTGAGGACCAAGCAGCAACATCTAAAGCATGACAGCACAATGCAAACATGCTTCAAAGTCCCCGCTTTTAAGTCGGCTACTTAAGGCCCTGCAATAGCCAATTCCAAATAGCAGATACAGGAGGTGCATAACCAGATCCCACTTAACCATTACTTCTTACCCACACCTTCCCAGTGCCACACTGGCTGTGTGGAGGAGGGACACTGAGGCAATGAGCCAAACCCCAGGTGAACCCCAGGCCAGCTGTGGCAGAACTGCTTCTCCCTAACAGTGTCTCGCAAACTCTCTCCCTTTAAAGCAGTATTTCTGGAGATTTGCTGCCAGCCCGACCTCTGCTACACAAACCTTGCTGAGATGTGCGTTTGCCTCCTTCGCAGGCCTGCCGCATCCATGACCCACTAATAAATGCAGAGCTTTCTTATCCTTTGTCATTTCTAATTGATGAGCAGGAATTCTCGTTAATCACTGCCTGTGTGATCTTGCACTCTCTGTTATTACATTTTATCTTGTTTCTATTACTCCAGGCCTCAGTGCTATCCAATTAGTCCTGAGTGATCTGCTGATCCTCCCCTCCCAGCTTTGCCATCAGCAAGTTTCATTAACGCTTCCTTTTTTTTTTTTGTGCCACTGTCATTAGGAAAAGCACTGAAACAGGATTATCCCCAAGAATGAGGCTTAAGGGGACCGTACCAGTTCCTAGCAAGACAGAAATGGCAAGATTTACTTAGTGCTTTTTTTTTTTCCTCTTGCTGAATTGCTCTCACCAGAGAAGTATCAGTGCACAAGGGCACAGTGGCTGCGTCATGAGAGCGAGGTTTCCAATCAGGGAAAGCTGAAACCGAGCCACCCTAGGGACAGCACAGGGCTGAACTCTCCTCCCATGACATAATGAACTTTTGAGCATCTCAGAGCTCACATTTAAAGCTTTTCACCCAGATTTTCTTTTCAGCCTCATTAGCACTCCCAGCAGCAGTACCTTCTCCACCCTCGTGCCAAATGTCAGGGCAGTTCTGCTCAGCTTCTTATTGTGATGGGGTTTGTTCCCGTGTCACTGCGGTCAGTGGGACAGACCGCAGCATTCAGACAAACTATTCACTCAGGGCATGAAAGAGCATCAACAAGAAACAGGCAGGGAAAGCCACGTGGATCTCCAAAGTGACAAAGAAACTGAGTGTGGTAATACTGGGTAAGAATCCTATAGACATGTATATTGACCCAATACTTTAATCTCACCTTTTGTTTCCCTCTGGTTGAAGTTGCCTTCTGCTCATTCTCCCTTTTGCTGAAAGAGAAAAAGGATGAGAAAGTGAAGAGAACATTGCTGTAGGAGCCCACCCCGGCCCCATTGCCACTTGCAATAACTAACGCTGGTTTTCTCTACTCACAACTTCTCTGCACACATGATGCACTTATTGCTGTGCTGCTTCCCCGAGGAATCCCGGACGGGATCATTCTCTCTCGTGCAGGAAAGCTTCCCATTCTTGAACAGATCCCGGAACTCCTGGCACTCGTCCTGCAGCAGCACCAGAAACGTGGTTTCACACAGACACGCCGACCAAGATGCATCTCCCATGAATCCACACAGCGTCACCGCCCAATCAATTACATCTCTAACAGTTGTGTTTCCTTCAGGCATAACTCAGTGGCAAACCATTAATTGTTTGCCTGATGTGTTTTTCTTAAACCATAGCACGCAATGTAAAGCAAATAAATCTGTGTTCTTAGCTGAGCACATTTATCTTCTGATCCATGGGAGTCTTATTTCTAATAGAGAAGGCACACAAGAGCCTGCCTGAAGAACTTAGATTCTACTTTAAGTACAAAAGCAACACTTTCCTGCTTAATTTTGCATGAAGATGTTGGTTTCCCAAACTGCTGAGGGAGCACACTACCCAGAATCTTAAAAAGCAGAGGGCAGCAAAGAGGCTGCAGTCAGCAAAAAAACCTTCCATACCTCGAGCTTCCAGGTATGCAGGGATAGGAGGGGGCATTTGCACCTTCTGTCCAGTGTGACATTATGTGTTAACATCACAAGACTTTTGTAGTAAAACCTTCTTAAGCATTTCTGTCTCTTCTGAGAAGTTTTCCTATGACCTTCAGGACCCACAAACAGGTCTGGGGCATCAGCAATACACGTGCTATACTGAGCCAGAAGGCTCCTTTATGCAGCACTTTTAAGGTTTTTTTTCCCTCCCCTCACAGTGTGTGGAGGAGATGGTTTGATAGCTTATCCCAGCTCTGCAGGTAGGGAAGTCAACTCCAGAGAATTCCTTGCCCAAAGCCACACTGAATGGGTGGCTGAACAGTAAAATCCAGGGTAGGTCTCTGCCTGACACTCTGGAACAGTCCTTCTGCCTTTAGGACCACACATTGGCAAGTCAGATGTTTAAAAAAGATTTCCTTAGAAAAGCTATGCTTTATAAATCATTTAAATTGCCTGGACACAGCAGAGCCAGAAAGTTATCCTGCTTAAGCAGGAGGTGTAAAACTAAATCACTGCAGCCAATGCTATCTGATGGAAACCAGCTCACTCCAATTCTGAATGAAAAACCAAGACTGGAAAAGACAAGTCCCTCTCCATAAAGGTATGTTGTCTAGAGAGACAGCTGTGGGTGAAAGAAACCAGCCATGTGCATCAACAAGATAAACAGGGCACAATTAGAACCAGCCTGTCCCACACCCTGCTCTAGTCAGAGCTCTCATGCGCCATCACTAATTACTTGCCAGATGCCAACAGTGTGCTTTATAAACAGGAGGTATCTTCCTTAGCCTATGCTCTGGCCAAACACAGACCATAGGTGCTGTGTCAGTAATTGCCTGATAGGGACTGGGTGAACATAGTTCAGGTTTCTTTTACTCAGGCAGATAGCACAAAGCTTGCTGCTGCTCTGCCCCGAGCATCACCAGACCCATGTACACTGGCTAAGCTGGTGTTCTGCACACTGCAGGCAGGGAACAGGCCAGAAAGCAGAGGGCCCTCCCCACAGCATCACCCTGCTTCTGGCCAGCCAAGTGGTGATGCTTCACCTCACCTCTCCAGAGTTCACATTCCTGTTTGCTTCTTCACCACTCCCTTTGTTTCTTGAGTATCTTTCCCTGCAAGAAAGGGAGGTGTGAGCAACAGAGTGGCGTGCAGTGCTTGGATGTAAAGCCAAAATAACCGGTGATTAAAAGCAGCCCTGCCAACCCCACCTCCTCGTTGTGCAACACAGCGGGACAGACCAGGACTCCAGCCCCATGAGACATGCTCAGGGTATTCAGCATCTCCTCACTGGTGGCATTTTGCCATCATTTCTCACTGCCTGGCATCCAGTTGTTCCCATCCTATTCAACATTCTCTACAGAAACAAAAAACTGCTGGGTCCACTGGTTTGCTGGACAACTGCAAACTGCTCTGGCTGGCCCAGGGCTCCGAGGGGCCGATACTCACAGCAGCCGCTGACACATCAGGCACTTGTTAAGGTCCCTCCTGCCATCGGGTCCTCTGATGGGCTGCCTGTTGGTGTGACAGGAGAACTTCCCGCTGCGAAGGAGGGACCAGATTTTCATGCACTCGTTCTGAAATGCACGGAGGAGGACGGTCAGCGGAGGGCTCTCTCGGAGGCCATCGAGGTCCTGCAAACAGTTCATCCACATTTGATTGTCTGGGGGCTGCCACACTCCTCTGCTGCACTCCGAGCTCTGCTCGTGGCTCCCAAGGCAAGAAGAAAGTTCAAAACTCATTGCAAGGGCCATTATACATGAGAAAAGGAATACGCACTTAATTTGCATACAGCTGCAAATTGCTACCCGCTGCAGGGGAGGACTCTATGTTATATTCAAGGGCATAAAATACAGCCCTAGAAGGGCCAGCAGGATGTGAAAGCAATTGGCCAGAGTGGAGTAACTGAGGAGTGATTTGGGTGCAAGGGATGAACCACAAAAGCACGCTCCTCAGGGACGGGAGCAATAATGTCTAACGCTGCATCAGCCAATTGCCTCTTCTGCAGGGGAACTGGGAATGCAGGCTGGAGAGAATTAATGAAGCATTCAGTTATTTTTGGCTACTATGTTTTCCAAAAGGGTCTTTTTACTAAGGAGAAAGAAGCTTATTTGATTAAAATGTGAACGAAGCTGACTTCTCAGCCACTGAATCAAATCATTTTTCTGAGTCTCAAAGGACTTGGCTTAATTATTATAATTATCAAACTCAGAAGTTACCAGAAATGGGGGTTTCTGCTGGATCAGAAGCACATTTTTGAAATATCGCTAGAAATACAGCTCGCACCATTTCTAACCGCATTCCATCCCAGAGCAGTTTGGATGTTTGTTCAGCATCGCACACCAAACACACAGCTACAGCCATTGCTGACTGTACACACACTGTCTCCAAACACAGAAAATCACTCCCCTCTTTCAGCCACAGGGAAAGCATGATGATCTTTCAGTACGGTTTGTCTGTATGACTTTGCTTAGAGCATGCATTAAGCAGCATAGTTGGTAATACAAAAGGAAAGACAGAATAGAAAAGGTTGGACTCGCCTTAATTGAAGCTTGGCTGGCAACATCTGCAGCAGAAAATAAACGACAATGAAACCATACAAAGTCTTTGAAAGGAAGTTTTAAATCAAAAGCATTTAATTAAAATATTTGATGCAGTTTCCTAATCCACCCAAATACCTCTAGATAAAAGCTAATCCAATACATTATTGTACATTGACAGAAAGGACTAAGCATTAGAGACTTTCTAGAACACTGCTGGTTTTTGTCATTCAAATGCAAAAATCACATTTTTTTCTTGTTTGCATCTTTGTGCCCTCCTTTAATGTATCACTTTTCTCAGTCTTAAAATCCCGATTTCAAGGTTGCGTCAGTAACTGTTTATTTTTTCTACTCTTACTGCAGTGATAGTGGTATCAACCCCATCCAAATATTGGCTTTCATCTACACCTTAAATTGAGATACCAAAGCCAGCCCATAATATTGTTGTTTGTCCAAAGCTTCAAATTCCTTTTCAAGGCCCATTCCATTTGCAGTACTTCATATAAGTTACAGAATTAATGACTCAGTAGATGAGTGGCTGATATCTGTTCCTTTCTACTAAGCCACTTAGAGCATGTATAGTACATGCTTCATCCTTTTCTCTTGCATCATCTGTAGCATCACAGGGAACTATCAAGAAATCCTCCATTAGGTCTTTTCCAGTATAAACAGTAAAGTGAAAGACCATTGCATCAAATCTGAGCTCCTGCTCAAATTTCCTTATTGCAGCCATATGAAAATGCATTCACTAACAAGGGAATTGACTAGAAATTCCCATTTTTCTAAACTCACCAGAAGGTGTAGTATATTTTTGTTCAAAATTAGACTTCTATGCAAAAATTCAGTCTGGCTGGAAGTTTTTACTCTTCCACATAAGCAGTTGGGTGGTTTAGTTTCAGGGGTTTTTTTTAACTGTTAACTCCACTAAATATAGATACTTGCACTTGAATATGGAGGAAATTCACCATTGTCACATGCAAAAGAAAAAAAAACCATTATAAAAAAAACGTGTTAAATAAAATCAGTCCCACGAGTAGTACAGTAAAAAAATGGTCTTCTGGTTACATCACTGCTCGTTTTAAATAGTATGGCCTCTCTAATCCTTTATCTCACTGTCTTTAAGTGCTGTACAGTCCCAGATTCCAGCACAGAGAGCAACAGAGGTTACTAACCTGAGAAGAAGCAGAAAAAAGCCAGAGCAAGGACCACCGAAGCACCTTCTATTTTCATGGTGAGGGTGGCAGCTGTTTGCCTATGTTGCCTCTATTAGCGCATTGCTCAATGAGACCCAAAGAAAAGGCTCAGGTCAGATCACGTATATATAGATGACCAGGTTCTCCGCCTTCATTATGACATAATCTTCCCAAGAACCATCATTAGCCACAAAAACCAGTCTGATGACAATAGCTTTAAATTCTAATCATCCCATTAACACAATTAATTTCCATAAGGATGGGACATATTTGAGTCACTCCCTGCATTTTGTCAAGGTAAGAAAATTACAAACGGATTGTTTCATTTTCCCTTGCACACAAACAGGGGAATTCTTCCCATATTTAGAATGGTTTGTAAGACAGAGGCATCACTCTGGCATACCATTAATACCATTTCATATCTCAAAAAAAGCTGAAAGGATTTTGTTTAAGTTATTTTGTCCCAGTAGACAATCGAAAGACTGGGTGAGTCAAGACCTCTGGAAGTTGGACTGTTCATATTAAAGCAATCCTGTTTGAACCTAAATAGCAAATATTCAGACAAGCTTGAGGTCCTGTTGAAAGATTTCAAATTTGCTCTTACAGGTCATGTAGAAAAACCTTATTGCAGAATCCTCATCCCTTCCTGTCTCTCCCAGTTATCTTCAGAATAAAGAGCAGTGTTATTGCTGAAAAGCCTTTTCTCAACCCACCTGGCACTTGGGAAACCAAGCAGCCCTGCTTAGGCCTCTCCCAAAGAAATGATGAAACATGAAGGTTGCTGTTCCATAGCACAGAGTTTCTCAGTAGATGCAAGAGAAGAAAATAAAGATGACATCAAAGTTTCAGAATGTGACTTACATGGGAAGGAGCCAGGTGCATTGTTATCTAGGAAAAACGGAAGAAATGTGAGAGAAAAGTCACTTACAAGGTTTGAAGGATGTGGATAAATGGCAGCCCAGCAAACCAGACCATAAGAGTCTTGAGCGTGGGCAAGCAGGCAGAGGCTGCACAGGAGAGGCAGGTCAGCACCATCTGAAGAGGGAAAAAAAAAACATACTTTTTCATGATATATGCATTTGGCCAGAGGCTCCAACACAGCTCAGCTCAAGTATAAATCTTCATAATAAATTGCTGCCACATTTCCCAAATCAGAATATTTGCTAGTGTTTAAAACTGAAGCCAATGCCAAGCGAGTAGAAAGTCCTAATTTGGTGTGTGGTCATCCCTAACGTTTTGTTTCAACTCAAAAAATTAGATCACATGCAGATTCACAGTGGTGAATTTCAAAAAGAAAACTGCCTGAGGTCATGCAGATGGTTAATGGAAGATCTAAAGAGCTGTGTGCTGACTTGAATCATGGCATGGTTTCTGTAAGTATATTCAGGCATGGAATTAGAGAGGAGGACAAAAGGAAGAAAAGACAACTAGCCTGATACAGTATGTTTCAGTAAATTCCTGGGAGAAATTGAAAAAGAAATACAATGGAAAAAGCCAATAATTATATGGTAGATTAAAAGTTCATAGAATCCTATTTGGAGAGCAAAAACAAAAAGCATTCTTGGTTACTGACGTGTCTTCCCATGAATCAGCCACAGAGTGGTAGAGAAGGTGCATCTTTAGACAGGTTTCATTTTTAAGATCATCTTTTCCACTAAAAGCTCTGTTCTTCTAAAGAAGTAAAACAGTGTGTTGATTTAAGACAACTGGCTGACCACCCCGATCCAGAAGGAAGTACCGTGGGTAGTGGACCCAGTTGGACTGACCAAGCAAGAGCAAATGCTGGCCCTGGCAGCACAGGGAGGATGGAGGTAGTCAAGGAAGGTGGAAGAGATCCAGGTCCTGACCCTGGAACAACCCCATGATTGCTGCATCTCATTCCATTCTTCCACCCCCTGCACACTGTACACCAGTCAAACCCATGCCAACATCAGAAGTTACAAAACCAGAATAAAATCTCCAAAAAAAGAGATGGATTTTCTTCCCAACTACAACAACCTTAAAACAAATCAGTAGTACAAAATGTGATGTAAGGGGACAGGGAGAATTCTACAAAGTCATGGAGTTTAAAGGATTTGCTCTGGTGTACCTGAATTGCGAGAAGACCAAGCAGAATAAAGAGGCATGACAGCAAGAATGTGTTAAACAAGCCTCGTATTATGTACTTGATTACCTTTATGGATGGATTTACACAATATAGTCTCAGTCCTGCACTGGAATCCAGTCAGCCCATTCCTTTCCTTGGGATTTTGTACTGCAGGATCAGATGTGCTGTAGGAGAGAAGATCCTGATGCTTTAGCAATAGATTTGCTACAGCATCTTGGTAATCTTGATTTAAAGCTGAAGAGTGCTGAGCCACCAAGGAAAGCAGCTGGGAGCAAGAGATGCTGCAAAGACACTTTTGTTCATTTCTCGGCTCCAATTCTGGAAGAAAAGTAAAGAGCTTATAAATGATGCCATACCAGGTAGATCAGCTCTCTCTAGGTCCGTTACCTTACATCCCTAGTTAGAAAAGAAATGGGAAATGGTATAAAAATAATCATGGAGGAGCAACTGGGAAAACACAAGAGAGGAAAAAAGGCTGAGCAACATGAAATTTAGGCAAACTCCTGTGAGATGGAAACCCAGTAGGGTTATGTATCACCTGGGGATGTTTTAGTTGAGGGAAAGCTTCCTGGCAGCATAACTGTTTAAATTCTCTGCCTTGGTAGTTCCTTGCCAGCAGGGTGCCGGTCTCCACCCCAAGCAGCTCTGAGGATGTGCTCCAGGCCCAAGAGTGGCAGTTGTGCAGCCCCATTCTCACCCCAGAATAATGCTATGTTTTGGCTGAAATCTCCAAAGCCACTGCTGAGGAGCAAAACGAGCCCCAATAAGAACAAAATCACATTCCATTCCCTACTTTGGAATTTCTCCCAAGGACTGCCCCTCTTGCAGTGCTAAAGCTTACCTCTTTTTTTTTTTTTGCCCTGAAAACCCCACATCCCTGCAATCAGTGCTGGGGCTCCAGCATCACTATCATGGCTCTCAATGAGTAAAGGAAACTTTACCTAATGTCACTGCTGGGTCCCTAGACCAGACTGGAAAAGCAACACATGCCTGCACGCTGCCAGCCCTGCTCACCTGCATGGCCCAGAGCTCCTCACCCCTCCCGCTGAGCCCCAGCCAAGCTCACCCCACCACAGACTGCATAGCCTCAATAGTCTCAGAGCTCTCTGTCAAGCAGCTCCTGCTCCATCACTGCTCCTCCATCACCACTCTCCACCTTTTCAGACACCCTGCGAGACCAGCTCCCACCGCTCTGCTTCTGTTCCAGGGAAATGAACTTCTTCATGTCCAACGAGAAATAACGCGAGTAGGGAAACTAACATTTTTAATAAAACTACTCGTTATTCCCATCAGAGCTGTCCTTTTCTGTCCTAATTTGCATGCTTTTTTACCTCCCTACCATCTCTTTTCCCCTCTCAGAGGGGCTGTATCCATGCACTTGACACTTATTTCTTTGAAATATTGAAACTTCTCTCTTCCAGCCCACCGCTACATCTCTCTCTCAAGCCAGAAACCCTCAGGGCTAAAAGAGAAGAGACATAGCTGTTTGGCATATTTAACAAACCAAATGTAGAGCAGATTATATTTTGTTTTCCGGCCAAAGCAGAGTCCAGAGCTCTCAGCTCCAGCAGTGCAGTATGAGCTGCACCTCCGGAGTGAGATATTTCAAAGCCCAAGGACTCCAAAGACACTTTCCCATTTTTAATCGCCTCTCAGCATTGTTAACACTTTAGATTCAGAACAAGAGGTTCCTTGGAGCTTCTTTGGGCTCATCTGCAGCTCTCAATTAGAGAATGCCATGGGTAGAGCATTGTGCTGTCACACGTAATGTTGCAAGCCAGAACAGCATTTTGGGCTGCATCTCTGCGTGTTGACTATCCCCATTCTGTGCACCTAGGTGCCTTGCTTAGAGCCTTGGAGGACATATTTCTGCTGTCAATCACCACATTAGGATGGCTTCCTCCCCTCCAGAGATACCCAGTTGTGCACCCACCCCATGCTACAAGAGACATGAGTCTCACCCATCTCTTCAGCACAGTTTAGGAGGCACCAGATCTGCACACATCCCATGCAAGAACAAAATTTAAGACACTAGGTGACATTCTTTGGCTTGCACCCACTTCTACAGCCAAAACCCAGGAAGCGGTCAGCCAACAAGACAGTCAACCCCAAACTAATGGAAATGTGTTTGAGTTTCCAGACTGCAGTATAATGCCTCAGAGCTCCCCTGTTTGTACCTACTGCTACAACAGGTCTCATACAAGCTTTTCCCAGACCTCCACAGAAGCAAGTCCTGGTCATCCTGAAATCCCACCAACACCACAGTTACCCAAGGTCTACATCATGATCCTCTCCTTTCAGCCGGGATGAACTACCTGAGCCCAAAATGAAGCTCCACCGCTCTGATCCAGTGAAGCGTCCTTCCCAAGTGGCTGCTCATTTCCAACCCCTGTGCTGGGTATGCAGCTCAACTCAGCATCCTAGCAGCTGACTCTGCACGCCACCTGGCTGCATTGCTGCAAATGCAGCAGCAGTTGTGTTAACTCTCAGCATCCTGGGGCACTATTCCCTCTCTGCCAGTTCACAAAGGAGAGCTGGAAGCCAGAAGAATGATGGGAACTTCCTGACTTAATCAGCCTCTGAGAACTTCAGTTGCACAGCAAGTCCTGTGCATCCTAGAGCACATAGAGAGGCAGCAAGAAGTTTCAGAAACATGCCCAGGGCATGGCAGCAAGCTTCACCAAAAAGAATCTGTCAAGACTTGCTGCTTCAAAAGGACAGGATGTGGAAAAGTTTAATTTGAATACGTTTTATACACCCCTATGCATGGAAAGCATATAACCACTTTGCCTCAACCCAGCATGGACTGCATCCTCCTCTGGACCCAGCATCCCATGGGTCATGACCTTCCCTGTCACCACATGCCCTTTCATGCCAGAATCTACTTTTTTACTGTGATTAGCTCTAAAACCACAAAAAACACTACAGATTATAGACTGCATTATGTGTCAGTTGCACAAACTCCAGCACGAAATGTTGGTGACACACACACCAAGTCTCCTTGCCACATCTGCAGTACAATCACAGCAAATCCCAGCACCCCGTGCTTGAATAAGAGCATGGCCTTGCCTTTGCAACCCTTCCCAGGCCATGAGCCACCACAGCATGGTGCTGACTGTTCTGGACAGGCCTTTGCCACTGCTGACTTAGCTTGAAGATGCTGGGGAGGAGGGGGAAGTGAATCAGGAAGTGAGCAACCACGAGTGGTGCACATCTGAAAGGCAGGGATGAGGCTAACTTTGGAAGATCACAGGAATAGCATGTAACGCATGCCATCTTCAAAGCACTAATGAATCCCTACAAGGTTCCCCTGTTATTATTTGCATTTCACAGGTGGGTATATTAAGATGCAGAAGGCCACATTATCCTCTGGGTCACACCTATTTCAGTCTCTTCATCCTTGGTCTTATACTGGCATTCATCCCAGTGGTGCGAGAGATCCTCCTGCAAGTCACAACAACAATGCTATCTCTCAGGCAGGCTTGGTACAGGAATCACTAGTATGATCTGTGGTCTGATTTGCACAGCACACTGGACTGACCGGTCTTATTGATCTCAGCTAGCCTTGAAAACCTACCAGCTAAATCAATCCCTCCTTCCTGCCAGGCTGAAGGGTACAAGGAATTCTGGCTCGGGTTGGATTTTTTCTTATGCTCTTTTACTGGATGTGAAATGTAGGACAGAAAACCAAAGGAAAGAGGCATCTGCAAGCATCCAGCACACCACCCAGTCTTGTTTCATGCAGCAACCCCAGTCTGGCCCAGGGAAAGGTCCCACCTTCCCGCCAGGAGTCTCCCTGCAGCTCAACAGCTTTTGTTCTCAGAAGAATGGAGCTGCCCTGGAAAGTGTGCTCAGTGGGAGAGCAAAACTGCTCCCCAGGCTATAACCAATACCATGTGGGGCTGGGGCAACAGGATGCTGGAACCAGTTTCTGCATCGAAGCAGCGAGCTCTTCCCACCGACTCAGAGGAAGCAGCCTGCCGATCCCAATGTCAACACTTTCCAGGGCAGTATTTGCTCATTAAAAACTGCTTTGCTGGAGGTGGTTGGGTTTTGATCTACAGGGCCTCGGCAAATAACATCTGTGCAGTGATGGGATTTCCCACGGCAAGGCACCATGACATCCCATGGAGCTGCAAAGGACTTGCAGGCTCAGAAGGCCAGCAAGATCAGTGCTTTGATGGGCCCTACCAGAGCTAGCTGATTTCATGGCCGTTAAAAGTATTTGTAGCTTAGATAAGGGTAATCAAAATCTCATCATTCAGGGCGTAAACTGATCGCCTGCAGGGGTTAGAAAGGAATTTTACTTCATGTGCAGAGTTGCATAACTTCCTAGATTCATTGTGGGTATTTTCTAGCTTCTACTGAGCACCAGTCATGGGCCATGGTTAGAAGCAGAGCATGGCACACCAGCTACAAGTCGGAATCATCATGCAAAAATCACAGCCCGATTGTTCGGAGACAAAGTAGAATGTTTCTGAGTCTGGCTTCAACTCACACATGGAAATAGAAGACAATGACTGTCACTGGGCTGCTGAAACAGCAGAATTTCAACAGAGGATGAAAAATCTGTCCTGAGATTAGCTTCCCGTGGACAGTGAGAAGAGCAGTGGCGAGCCCACAGGCACAGCACACAAAGGATTACACAATGCAAAATGACCCATTTGAATAAGGCTGCCCCATCTCATGCCGCCAGCTGGACCCTATAAGTGCTGCTACAATGGGGGGTACCAGCAACCTGCCTTCCAGCAAGGCCCTTCCATGCCATCCACCAACCCTTATCACCAGCCTGAACAAGGAGGGACAAGAACGTGCTGTTTTTATCTCCGCAAAATTATTATTTATGTTTTATTAGTGGCAAAGGCACTATAATGTCGGAATTGGCCGCAGGGCGTGGTGGCCCAAGCACCAGTACCCATCGGTGCAGTAAGAGCAGGTGGCCAAAACATGCCCCATGTGGGTGTTGGTTGCTCTTAGATTATAGTATCACCACACCCCACTCAGCTAATTGCACCATGAAACTCAGATCCTCCACCATATCCCACAGCCAGCCTGATGGCAAGTACCTTTATCCATGCACGTGATCCATCACAGTGTTAGCTGTTCCTCTGAGGAAAGCTGTGGGAAAAACCCCCATTTCAGTGCCTCATAGAGGGTAATCGAGAATAAAGCATTTCTGTGCGCATATGTCACTATTGACTTTCCACCTGAGTTTTTCATGTGACTCGTTATCTGATGCTGTGGTTTGTGACTGGAACTGCTGGAAAGTGCTCCATAGAAAACCAACAATTTTTCACTGAAAATGTAGCCACAACTGAAAATGAAATACGTTTGCATAAGAATTTCCATAATCTTATTTCCTTCTATGTTCCCCAATTGTAGGTTAGAGAACATGACTTGCAAGTTCTTATTATTTGCATTTGGTGGAAAACTCTACCTTAAAACGAGAAGCCGTGGAATATCTTCCTGGCACCCATAAGTGTTAAATTTCAGACACTACAACATTTCCCCAGTCTGCTGTGGCAATACCTGGGTAAGAGGAGATTCTTCTTTTGCATGAAGTTTAGACACATCTGGAAAGACAGGCATGGTGTGAAATAGCATCATTAGCTTCAATCAATTGCTAAAGAGTTCAGTCTTCTCAAAGCCAATGGCACAGACCGTGATGCTTCAGAGGGGAAAGGAATCTCCAAACTGAACTAGGATTTTCAAGAATCACATTAGATATAATACATAAAGAAACCTATATTCAGTCCTCACTGCTCAGCTATCTACTCACATGCCAAAATATGAGTTTCATATGTATACCCAAAGTGTAGAGGAGCAGACTCCAGGACTACTCTGGACCAGAGTGAGTTTGCAGCCCAACTCCTTGCAAGTATATACCTGGTTCCTAGCTAATTTGCTTGCTATTAAACTAATAATCTCTATTTTCTGTTAGGAGCATATAACAGGTCCTTTCTGGCAACAACACTAGGGCACTATGACCAATTCCAGCTACCCATACATGAAAAAACCAATACTTCTGACATCAGAATCCCACAGCAAAGCCTTCTTTCAAGTCTGCACTTGTCTATGCAATACTTTCTGGCTGGACACCAGCAGTTCTACTTGTGCTGAGTCAAGTATTTGCTCTGGTCCTGCTCTGAGCTGCACAAAGGCTGACAAGACATCCCATCAAGCCCCTGCCCGAGTGCCAGCAAGCAATGGCACACCATGCCCAGGACACACTCCAGGTCCTGCCCACCCCACAGCTCCAGCACAGATTGCCTCTGGGCTTCCCCGTGCACAGATCACACTTCCCAACATGAATGCTCAGCACACCAATTGGTGATTTGCTGCACTAAAGGGCACCTCTCGGCATCTCCCGGACACCTCCAGCAGAGATGGCCGATTGCCATGGCAGCCTTGTTCTTTGTCTTCAACTTTTCTTCTGGAGGACGGAGAAGAGGGAGATGAGCCACCTTTTTTTCTCCACCACAACCTAAGCTGTTGTCTCTTTTCTTTTTTAAACACCATGCTTCTCTGGCTTCCCATTTACTCCATGAAAGAGAGAGGGAGAAAAAAAAACTTTGCTAAAGAGTCTGTGGGCCATTCACTTTTGCTGTTGTTTTTTCCCTTCCATCTTATTTAGTGATCTGAAACACTCTCCCAAACACTGGAAAAAATATCCTTAGCGTCCTTTTGTCAACTTTCACCTTCGTGGCAGCTCAGCACACATTTATCCCAACCACTTTCCCTGAGTACTGTTATAAACCATTCCTTCCCATAGGCACTCATCCACATGCAGTTCTGTTATACCTGCAGCAGGAATGCAGTCACCATGGGAAGCCCTGAGGTTTACCTGATTACCTTTAACTACCTGTGGCTTTTTGCTTGTGTTTAATAACATCGTTCCACACAACACTCTAGCCTGTGTACCCATATTCAGCTTAATAAGCATCCCAGTGCAACCAGGTCACCAGTCTGGTGGTGGAGCAGATAGGTTAACGAACACCTAATGACAGCATTGGAAAGTAGCATGTTCACCAGCAGTGATTAACAAATTAGCTACTGGGAGCAGCAAGTGGCAAACACCGACAGCACCTCAGAGCTGAAACAACGCCATGGAAAGACCCAAATCAATATTATTTCAACGTTTTCTAGGAACATCTGGAATATGACCTAGCCCTTTTCTCCTCTTCTGCCAGTTAGTGCCTGGTACTTCACATGGGCAGTATCTGACAAGGGAGTCCTTCCCCTTCGTTTCCACTGCCACCCCTCTGTTGACAGGACACTGTTGACCTTCTGAGCTGCAAGCACACACTGCTGGCTCACGTCCAGCTTTTTGTCCACCAAAACCCCTCAAAATCCTCTCCTCGGGGCTGCTTATATATATATATAAGCACACACATACATACACACACACACACGTATATATATCTTGGATTTCTCTGACCCAACTGCAATACCTTGCACTTGCCCTTGTTGGACCTCATCAGCTTCATGTGGTTCCACTTTTCAAGTCCCTTTGGATGGTGTCCCTTTCTTCTGTTTTGTCAGCTGCTCCACTCAGCTTGGTGTCACCAGCAAACTGCAAAGAGTACACTCAATCCTACTGCCTCTGTCATCAATAAGATTGTTGAAGAACTCCGATCCCAAGACAGACCCCTGGGGGACACAACACATGACCGGCCTCCACCTGGACATAGAGCCCACAGTCCTCTGGCTGCAATCATCCAACCAATTCTTTACCCACTGAATAGTCCAGCCTTCAAATCCATCGCTCTCCAATTTAGAGACAAAGATGTGGTGCAGTACCATATCAATGGCCTTGCACAAGTCTACATAAATATTGCATTTGCACCTTCTGTGGTAACAGGGGATGGAACAGAGTATGTCACACACCAGCTGCCACACGAGTACACCCATACATTCCTGGCTACACTTCACACACAGTGTGATCCAAAAGGGAGGCATCCCCACTGAAGAACTTAAATAGGAATCAGAGACTGAGCTGCTTCTCCAGGGATTCTCCCTTCATTTTGATAAGTCTCTACTTGTAGCAAGGTTAGTCTACTGTATTCGTAGAGCCTTTCTCCTTTCCTTTCCCCTGAATATTACATTTGCCCAGTTTCTGCTGCTTCTTGTCCTTCTACAGCCTTGGTACAGCACCCAGCTGCTGCAGAGGTCCATCCTTGTGCAAGTTACTGCCTCCCCATAAAGTCTGTCCACCCATCATTGGTACAGATTGACTCAGTACCAGATGTAGCACACAACTATCAGTGTCCAAAGCCTATACTCTTGCACTCATTACACTCCATGTTTGGCCCCACGGGCTGTTTTGCCTGATTGCACTGACTTTAGGGAACACACTGTGCCTTGTTAATCGCCTTATTGGAGATGCCACAGAGCCTGCTTCCAAAGATGTAGGACAGATATACTGTGATTCACTCTCACATTAACACAGCACTACCTGCATGGAGTACAGAAGTGCACAGAGCTCCCGGGTCATCAAGTTCATCTGCCTGTTGTCACTAGTAACCACATCACTAGATCAATTAGAGAGAGTCTGATTGGCCTGTCACAGCTAATGGGCTCCTCAGTCTGACTGAGGAATAAAGGATCCAAAGACTAGAAGCTGCAACTAGGCAAAGACAGGCTGGAAACTAGGGGCTTCCATTCAGCAGTGCTGGGTTTGTGCAGAAGAGCAGCAGTCCAGGGCATTCCGCATCACCAGTGAATTTTCAATCTAGTCTAAACATTTTTCCAATGCAATCTTACCCAGTGGCTGATTAACTGGTTTAAGTCCCACCCTAATCTAAGAGCTACATCCCATCCCCAGGCTCACAAAAGCAAGCAGTTAAATAGAATTTATTATTTGTTTTCAAGGTAGAGCATAAAATGAAATAGAGAGGTACCATATCTACATGCCCCAGGCTTTTTTCCACATGCTTTTGAAGATGCTCTCCTAGAGATTAGACTGACATCTAAGATAATTAGCATATCTTCAGGCTGAAGATTTAATTAATAAACAAATATGTCTCATTTAGTTAGAGAGCTGGGGAATTTTTGTCATTATATTTTCTCCTAACTAAACAGGTGTGCATTGCATCATGGCTATAATGGTGTTTATAATGGTGTTAGCACCCATTTTTTTTTCCACCCTCGCTGTCAGTTCTGGGGGTGGAGGAAAACTCAAGGGGGGTAAAATAATTTCAGAGCAAATACAATGTTTTTCTTCATTCTCATTCTATACTCCACTGTACACAAAAAATCATAACATCCCAGCTTGAAACATAGCTTAGACAGCAAATCAGTAGCATCTAAAGAGCATTCAGAACTAATGCCTGCATTGTATTGGGGTACTTTACAACCCTATGAGGGATGATACAGCAGAACTGCCCAGAATTCATAGTGTGAATTCATCTTGCCTCTGAGCAACAGGACAAAGGGTGGTTGTTTTGTTTTTTTTTTTTTCCCCTCAAGGATGAAAAACATTCCTGTACCTTCATGCTGGGAGTTTACTGAACCCCTCAGAACGCAGTAATGGTGAGGAAAGCACCAAAACCTTACCAAAAGAAGAAAAAAGGTCTAAGATTTCACATTCGATTATGAAACTATTCATGTAAATAATTTATTCCATCTAGCACTGTACAGAAGATTATTGAAGACCCTTTTCAGACAATCATTCCCTGCAGTCCCTCTTAAAGGTATCACAAGAGTTGAGCAGAGGATTCAGGCTGGGGAGCGGAGCTGCTGGACTTGGTGCAGGTGTGCTAAGGCTGGCCACAGGCAGGGCACACGTCATTGTTGCTATGTTATGAAGGACCTCAAAGACAAAGTTCTACGTCCTGTAGCAGGAGTGGCCCAACTGGAGGCTTGCTGGGACCAGAGATAGATCAGTGACACTTCCAAGGACACTGTGGAGAACTCAGTGTCCTTCCAAAACTGCTGGAGGAGGGAGAAGTAGTCTGTCATGCTAAGAATATCCCTCTGAAAACGGGGAATTCAGCAAATAGCAAGAGAAAGGCTATTGCAATAGAAACAGCTGAGCAACAGAACATTGCTTCCCTGCTAAACACTAAGAGGGTGGTCTCACATCTGGACTGCCCCCTACCCAGTGAGCTGGGGACAAACTCGTGGTGTGGTCCACATGGTCACCACCAACACAGGGTGGAGGAGGAGAACAAACTGAAGGCAAAATTTAGCTGGTGGCTAGCAGGCTAAAGGCCAGGAACTACGTTCAGAAGTGTTCCCTTCAGTGTGCTGTAGAAAAATCCAGAGGCATGGCAAATGTCATAAAATTGTACCTTGAGAACAGGCTCAAATAGGTAGAGATCATGCAGTAGGGATCTAAACACTAAATCCAAGTGAAAATGGATCAAAGCTTCTGGCACATAAAGGAGGTCTTTTAAACTAAATACTGCAGGAAAGCCAAGAGTTTGACAAGACATGTGGTTTGGGGAAATGCAATCTCCAGTGGAGAAGTCATGAAAATTTTGTATCCTTGAATAAAGGGATAGGAGAGTTGCCAAGAACAGTCAGGGAGGATACAGCAGACTGCAGTCCCAGCAGACAACATCTCTCTCAAGCATGCAGAGAGAGAACAGAATGAGACAACACCACGTACACACTTTTATCCCAGTGCCAAGGGTCTGAGAGATGAGTGAACGGCAGTGCCCTGGTTTCAGATGGGGCTATTAACATAACCAACACCTTGGAAATCTGGTGGAAGGCAGATAAGCAGTGGGACGTGGTAATGAGTGGCAACAAATTATACAGGAATGGGAATAGGCTGGGCAGGTGGAGGAGCGGAGCTATACATTAAAGAGAGTTGATCAAAGAGCACAACCAAGCTAACTGTATCAAGTGCCACAGAATCCCTAGGATTAAAGTCCTGTGCCCAGGCATTGTAATATTAGTGTTACTTCATCCATCTAGAACAGGGCAATGACCACAAATCTAAGGAAGGTAAATGAGGCTGTGATGGAAACATCAGGATGCAAGCACAAACAACAGAAGATGTCCATCTCCCCATGTACATGAGATAAATGACAGGATGGAAAGATGTCTAAGTGTAAGATGAGAAGCTACTGCTTCTCCAGCAGCAATTAGTGATCTCTGAAGCAGAAAGCCATTCCTTCAGTATGGAACAAGTAACACCCAGGAACATTGGTGGGTTGAATTTTAAGATGCAAAGAACCACTGGTGATAAACTTAAAACCAACAGCCTCGAAGAAGAAATTTTGCAAACCTGCTACTCTAAGTTTAACTTGAAAAGAAGGAGCTGCTAAAAACACAGTCACTTGATCAAAGACAGTTAGAGGAAAAGCTGGTAGGGAAGAAGCACATCTAAGAGGCAGGAAGACCATGTGAAGAAACCATTGAACACATATCTCCATAGGGAAAAAAACCTCAGAAAAGTTGGTGTGCACTGCATCAAATGGGATAACCAGCAGTAAGGCAGGGCTAAGTTCAAGGTACTGGGCAAAAACTGCAAAAATATAAAAACAATCAAACACACAAAACCTTCAGCTCACACCAAAAAATACACCAAAGATATTATGAGAAAATTTTTTCAAGTCATGGGCACTAATAAAACAAGTTTGGATGTTCACCACAGGGCCAAGGGAGCCTCCAAGGACGATAACACTATAGCAGAAAAGCTAAGATAACTTTTATTCACAATAAATGGACAAATCCCAGTAACGCTGGGTCATGAGCATACTAAAACACCCGGCAGGGCTGAAGGAGCTCAAACACTATCATCCAGCCCAAACTGCACTGCATTTTTGAGGCAAATAGAGCAGAGCTCATCCCGAGGAATGCAGTGAGGCCAGAGAAAAGGGGCAGACCAGGGAGGACTCATGCCAGGCTTGGGGGATGGAAGTCCTATCTTGCCACCCAGTAGAGTTCCACCAGCAGTGGACAAGCGGTGGCACTGCTTGACACAATGAGCTTTTACTTCCAATAGAACAATACTGAGATGTCTGTTCTTTAAGCTCCTAAGAGAATTAAGGTAAGAAGTAAAGGAAAATGTTGAGCTTTAAAAATGATTAAAAAAACAGTAGTAAGAGGTCAGCTGTCACAGCAAAGGCGAGACCCAACAGGAATCTCTGCAGCTCAAGTTATTATAAATTACTCGTAAAAGGAGATTAGCAAAGGAACAAATTGAATGATTCAGAGGAGTTCAAAGCTTCAAATCATCTGAGAGAAAAACATAAGTCACTCATGACACAGCTGCTGGACAAGAAAATGGCAGATTAATTTCAGTGTTAAAAATGTAGATGGAGAAAAATAGCTATTTATTGTCTACCTGCACATTACATCTCTATCCGTGTTCAGTCAATTAGTGTTGAGGGCTGTATCATGGAAACATCGTAAGGTCACAAATAAATGTCAGGCTGCAAAGAGGGTATGGGTTTGACTGTCTAAAGTCAGGAGTGCCCAGAGAAAACAGATTCTTAAATTACTCACAGCACTCAAATCAAAGGCTGCGAGAGGAAATCATCATAGAGTAGGTTTGAACAAAAGGAAGTTGTTTTTTTGTTGTTGTTTTTTTTTCCTCCCTTTCCATACAATCTAATTGCCTTGTGGAACTCATCGCCCCAGGATGTTGTGGATGCCAAACACATCAAGGGAGTCTAAAGCCAATTAAACTCATGGACTGGTCCATCATTGCCTATTAAACGTGATGATGGAGATGCAGCCTCTGGCTGGTGAATCCCCAAAGCCACAGGAAGCTTTATCACAGGAGGAACTGCTCTGTGCTTGCCCTGTTTATTCCGCTCAGCAGCCACAACTGACCACGGTCAGAGCCAGCACCCAGTGTGGGTGATGTTGACTCAAAGAGCTGGCGTTCTCCGGGTCAAAGCTGGCACGTACCAAGACCTGGGATCAGGACTGCTCCTTGGTTCCTGTCCTGAAGTGACACTAAACCTTCTGAAAACAGAAAAGATAGCCAACATCTTGGGCTAGAATTTTGGGCTTAAACCTTAGGAGATTCCCAGCACATGAAATCCAGAATCACGCCCAGATGTCAGCCCTTTGTTTGGACGTTGTGATTTACATGCTGAGTGACACTTCCTCTTCTGTCTCCCTAACAGTGACAAAACAAAGAGTTATAAACAAAACTTGGCTCCAGATGTTCTGCCCTCATTAGTGACCAGCTTGGCTAATGCTATTTCATCAGTCCTTTGTTTCAGGGTGGTAAGCCAACATCAGCAAGTCAGGGACACTTTGATGGGCTCTCCCCCCTCCTTGGGATGTGACAAATTCCCAGGACACTCCTGCCCAACACTCACTGCAATAACAAGCATGGGGCTGAATGACTGCCCTCGACAATGTTTGGTACGTGGAAAAACTTGTGCTCGCTAATTACCATGATTGCTCCATTAAATGCCCCTTGGGCAGCCGCGTGAGTGCAGCACAGGTGCCCTGCCCCTCAGCAGCCTGCAGCAGCAGCAGCCCAGGTGTGGACAGATGCCCCCACTCCCTGGGAGCCTCCCCTGGCCAGCACCAGAGGTGTCCCACCCCACCTGCCAGTTCTATTCCTAGACATATCAGTTGCTATTTATTTTCCCCACTCTTCCACCAATGCAAAAAGACAAGGTTAAGAAACAGCGAGACCAGGCACAGGCTACAAAACAAAGATTTTCCTCCTTCTTTGAAGCCCACTCGCTATTATTTTTGACGAGAGATGCAGCAGATTAATTTCCCTGGTTTGAGCATTCCTAAGCCTCTTTACTAAGCCTGGCAGCAAGAGCCTCAAAGCAGATGCCAAACCCTGCAATCCTTTTATGTGCTGTAGAAATAATCCCTTCGCCTGGTGCCTGGGAGAGCTGAGCCATGCAGGATGCTGCTGGACCAGTGCTGAGAGTCAGGGCAGAGCCCACAGCTGGGGCCCAGCACCTTCTCTCTGCCACCAGTCAACACCACTTGCTCTGCTCCCACTGGAGCTCCAGCCCCCATCTGGTGCCCATGTTGGAAAGAGATACACCAGTCCAACCCCAGAGCCTGTCCGATCTGCCCTGGGAGCTGCCTGCTGGGAGATGCAGCATCCTCCGCTCAAGGACTCTTTGTTCTCCATTGTACCTGCCTTAGAGGTGGAAAGAAGAGCCCAAGAACACCCTTCTCAGAGGGCAGCACAGCTCCAGAAACAGCCCCTTCCTCCCGACTCTAAGATAACGAGGTCCCCTTTGCTAGCCAGCTGCCTTGAGCTGAAGGCTCAAGGTTGAACCCTTTGAGTCACAGCTCCATTGCCAAATCCCCAGCACTATGGTAACCGCAGACATTTTGAACCAGAACAAGCTGCAAGGGCAGAGGAAAGCTAATTTGAAAAGGAATAAATCAAAAGGAAATATTTGGCTCTTCTCTTCTGGCAGGGAGGGGCTCATCAACTTCTACTGCAAAGGAACAAGGTGGAAAACAAGAGGAAAGTGGCTCTTTCCTCTCTGTGCTCTCAGGATGCCCGAGGACTTTCACATCCCTGCACAGAGAACAGCTGCTCCAAGTCCTTGCATCTCAATGATAGATTCCTTATTTAAAAATAAGTCAGTGCAGCCTGGGATGCATGCCAACACTTTTCCCCCGGTTTTCCCACGTCCTACATTTTAAAAGCAGCTGATAAGCTCCATCCTTGCTTATCCTTCATCCTTCCTTTAATAACTCCCTGTGTTCCCTTTAAAACCAACACGTTGCTCTCCTCACCTTTGCATTTTCCCAGAGCTACAGCCTCTTGCCTTGGCTACTCGTTTAATTTTGCATTGTACTGCTCTACTTCAGCAACACCAGGAGCCTTGGCAGCTTATCCTACAGACATCACCCTTGAACTCCTTGTGCCCCAGTTCTAAATGTCACCCTCTGCGGAACTTCATCTCCAAAAATAAAGGCAAATTAATAGATTGGGGCCAGTTGGAACCAAAACACTGTTCCTCCTTATGTATTACTCTCAACCTACAGGTTGATGTAATTCCCTAAAACTTACAAAGAAGCACCCAAGGTTTGCAAACAAAGCACTCAAACATAGCACGTTGTGCAATACACAAACCATCAGACCTGGGATCTCATTACACCCTCTGCCTCCCACTCCAGAGTGCGCTCCCTTGTTACATCTTGTTTCAAATTAGACTGAAATCTCTGCATGCCCGTGGCAGAGGCTCCCTGTGGCACCACTGCAGCAAACAGAATTAATAAGCAAGACTAAAGACAGCTCTCAAAAGCATAAAAATACAAAGAAGAAACCAAAGAGATGTGGGAAAGTCAATGTCCCAGCTCTGAACAAAGCACAGCTCTCCAGATGCTAGAATAACTTCAGGACATCCAGTGAACTTGAATTTTTTATCATGAGTTTCATTTCCCACTTCTAGCCTCAGCATGTCCCAAATAGACTGAACCTAAGTGAAAAGATCCTCTGCATAGTCTGAGATTCTCGTGCTGTCTTTCATCAACACAGCTGAAAGATGCAACTCATCCACTCAAATTGGGTCATTTGTGTCGTAAATGGCAGGGCACGCTCAACAAGCAGAGGATACAAGAAAATTAGTGACAAGAAAAAAAGCAATCTGTTCCTTGTCAGCAGACTATGTCCTAGCCCATGTTCTTCCCCCACAAGCATGGTTCTGCAGTGCCTTATTCCAGGTTGTCTGTTTTAGGACCTAGCTTTGGTACTAAGCTGTCCCTTCCATAGTAACTGCTGGTTGGCGAGGCACTCTCTCATCAGCTCCCCACTTCTGACTTAAATAGCACCCAGAGCCCCAGGTGCTGCACTTCCATTAGGGAATACCTGCTCTTTATGGAACACTTTGGCCAACACCTAGGGTCTTTACACTAACTTTTCCAATAGCCTGGAGATGCTGATGTAAGAGTAGCATCCTTTCTTTATCATCTGAACCACGAAGAAAGCCAAGATTTGACATTGGCCATGAGGGCTTGCTTCACCTTCCCTGGAGCTGAGCCTTGGATTCATTTAGCTATCCTCCACCATCTCCCCAAGCTCACAGAGATGAGGTGACAACAATAGCACTGCAGCCCAGGAGATGAGAGAGGGCTTGCAGGGCACAGCTATTTCATCCTGCTACAGAAGGGATGATTTTATCCCTCCTCACTAGGCAGTTTCCGTAACAAGGAGCTTTCAGTGATGGGTATTACCAGCCCAGAAAGTATAGTGCTAATATTCCAGGCACACAACAGCTGATTAGCTGCCACAGCTTCCCAGGAGCCACTAACTTCTTCCTTTGCCTGCCTGCCTACCCTCCCCAAGGATCATCCCTGCAGGTATGCTTCTCCCGGGCCTATCTCACTTGGCCTTCATTTTGCTTCTGCAGGACCTGCTGGCACCAAAAGTCAACAAGGCAACTTTGGTGATTTTCTCTAAGGAGGTACAGTGGGATTGCCCTAATGGTACTGCTGGTTTCACAGCAGCATAACCTGGTGGCACCACTGTCATCGGCACCACTTACCTCCAGCAAAGATGGGTCTCTGAGGGACAGGAGAAGCACGCTGTGCCCACACAGATGAGCACACACTTATTCACAGAAGACAACAGCACTGCACAACACAGCTGTCATTCCTCAGTCAACCCCCAATTTCAAACAAGGTAAGCTTTACTCTTTCAATCATCCTCCATCCAACTAGCACTCAGGACAAGACTTCCAGGCAAAACTTTAAACTCTCCTGCTGTTATCCTCTGCTCACAGCAGTAGCTACAAAGACTCACAACATGAGACCACCACATCTGCACACCATTTCACTTGATACAACAGTTCTCCTGCTGACAGGAGTTCTCTTGCCTCCTCCCAGAACTTTAGAGTGAAGGCATTAATGGCAACAGCATACAAGCACTCAGCAGCACTGCAGTGATATGGTTTAAGGAAAAATCTTGGAGCTAAGCAGGCCCCAGGCAGTAATGGGTACACGATGAATAACAAACCAATCCGAAGCACCAAGCATGAGTCAACCCAGATGAAGAGCTCCTCAGTCCCCCTTCTCCCCCCACGCCCTCACCAACACTTTGGTTGTTCCTTGGGAAACCCATCTGCGTTATGAGGGTGTCCATAAAACAAACAACATTTGGCTGATTCTTTGAAGAAACCTCAGAGAGCCCAAAACTGGCTGTGTGGGCTGAGTCCTCAGCAGGGTACAGTAACCAACGCAAAAAAGAAGCCTCCTCCAGGGCTGCTACAGCCTTTGGGATGAGGGAAGTAGAGCAGAAATCTTCATAGAAAAGCTATTTACATCTGTTTGACCCTTGTAAAACAGGTCCCTAGGCTCTCCCCCATTTAGAGGCATTTGCTGTTACAAACTGTCATCAGCTGGATCCTTCCTGAGGGGAAGGAATGGTGCAGAGCAGGCACAGTACCTACTAAGCAGCACACACATCCCATACAAGGTTGGGTTCAGATGGAGTAGTCCCAACTGCTCTGGCAGCACAGGCCCTGCAAGAACCTGGTGCCAGCTGCCGTGCCATCTCTTGGCTTGGGTTTGCAGGAGAAGCCAATGAAAGTGAAAGATGCCTGCACCCTCCTCCCAGCTCCACCTGGCCACCCAGCCTCCCTGCAGACTGGCTGCTCCTCCCCAGGAGGCTGCTGAGCTTCTCCCACGCAAACCCCTTTGATCTGCTTGCCAGAACCCAGCCCACTCCAGGAAGGCCTCGCTGCCCAGATATTGATGATTGATGCAGGGCTGCAGCTCAGCTCTGGGCTGCCTCAGGGCCAGGTGGCTCTAGGTCTGGCTCTCCCTTGATTTGTCCCCAGTGCCCACTGGAGGTCCATCCCAGCACCAGTCCATCCGCATGTGCTGCCACCAGAACCAGGAAAGCCACTCTGTGAAGCACAAAGAAGGGGCGTCTCATGCACTAAGCCCAAGAGACAAACCTTCCTGCTGAAACCAGTGCTGACACACAGTAAACAACCCAGAGCTGGGCACAGCTCTGAGCAGATCCCAGTCTGAAGCCCACAGCTCACGGCCCCAGCCTGGCTTCACATTTCCTACCCAAACAGTCCTCACAGGCCTGAACCATCTCCAGTTCTCCCTGTATCATGAAGGGACAAATCCATGAGGACTGAGCACCATGAACCATAACAGAGACCACAAGAAGTAGCATATGAATGCCACCCCATGGCCACATGCTCCATTCTTCCAGAAGAAAGGTCTCGAGTCTTTGACATCACTTGGGACAGCATAGGTGCCAACAGTTAGCTCTGATTCTGGCTTCTGTCTCTGCTCCCATCCTATGGGACAAAGTCTTGCCCTGTCTTCTCCAGTCACCTACAGAGGGGAAAGCATCCTTTCATCCCACTTTGTGCAATGCAGATGCTCTGTGTACGTGATGCCACACCACATGTAGCATGCAGACAGCTCACCCCCAAGAACAGGTACACACAACCCAGGAGGGCTCTGCCTCCAAACCAGAGCCCCAGCCACACCACCTGGGAACGGGACATCCCACTGTCCCTGGAGATCCTGGCCAGGCTCAGCCCAAGCAAACATCCCGCTTCCTCCTGCAGCCAGTTGAGCAAGCACCAGTGGGTGGCACACACCCAGGCTAAGCACTCCAGCACCTCCACCCGCACCCGCCAGGGCTTTACTCAGGCCTCCAAACACATTCTTGCTTCAGGTGCACTGGTTCTCACGCTCCTCCCCCGGGAGGGAGCCCACATTGCTCAACCCCTGCCCCACTCCATCTTCATCTTCCCCTGCTCTGAACCCGGAACTCCACTTCACTCATCACAAAATGTGCCACCCCTTCGTGCCCACGCAGCCCTGGTCCAAGCACGGGGAGGATTGGGTGCTGTCACCACTGCAGCCAGAGCCAGGCTGTCCTTGAAATGGGACTGTGACACCATGGCCCGTCCCTGCAAGCCAGGTCAGCCAGGTACTTAATGGGAAGGGAAAGGTCTCTGTTGCAATTGCCACTCTCAAATCCCTCTAATCCTTTTGTTTGACTGCTTTTGAACATGGGAAGCACCTGACATCTGAACAACAGAAGGTTTAAGGCTCACAATGCCTTCTCAGCACAGCCTTTACCTCCACATGACACATCCAGCTTTTGCAATCTTGGTTAGCACTCATCTGTCCTATTTCAACTTCAAAGGACTTTACAAACATTAACCAATTAATCCTCTCACCATCCTCAGAGGGAGGCGAGCATCTTTATTTTTATCCATTTCCCCATCTGGGTGGAGAATTTGGTGCCTGTCACAAGGCCACTCCAGCTGGCTGCCAGCACTGCTGCTCAGCTCCCAGCCCCTGGCCGTGGCATAAACTCATGCACCTGGACTGGCAGAAGTGCTGCAGCACCATCACAGCTGGCCAAGCAGGGCTGTCACTTAGCACATTTGTTTTTCTCCATGCCACATATGAGCTGGCTTCTTGAGCACCTTCTGTTCATCAGAAGCCAATGACCTGAAAGTAAAGTGATCCAAGATATGCAGCACAGAGCTGGCCTCTGCTGCAGAGAGCCTAGAATCAGCCAGCAAGCCAAGGGCATGCACAAAATAAGTGCGTTTAGCAGGCTGATGATAAATATTGCATATTGTAATAGAAAGCACAGGCCAATGGGGCTGAATCCAGTATGAGGACAGATTGTGACATAACTGAAGCTATATACACTGACAAAGCATGACATGAGCTACTGGCAGTGCTTAGAATTTGCTAAGAATCAGGACAGAATATCCCAGCTCATTCTGCACTCATTTCCTCCCAAATTATTTTCTCCAGCTCAGGGAGAGGTTGGCTTAGGGGACCTCACAACCCTTGGAATTATCGGTGAGAGTGCTGGAGGGACAGCCAGCTTCCACCTGGGAGACTGCAGGAAAGCAGCACACATCACACAGCACAGCGGCAGCTCTCCCAGGGTGGGATGTGTGCCACCAGGAGCAGCACTCCCCCTTCGAGCCATCATCTACATCAGTCAGGATGCAATCAGCACCCACATCCACCAGGTCCATCGCATACCTCCGAGGTGTTAACAGCCAAAAAAACACCATCACTGAAATGAGCATTTCTGTGTTGAAGCCTACAGGAAATCCCTAGCATGGGCAGCACTCCATCACCCAGCAGGTGGGTGCAGAACTTCCATGCAAGGACACCCAGTGCTCCCATGCTTCCTTGCAAGGACACCCAGGTGAGCTTTCACGCTCAGGATTTACCTGAGCCCCAGCAGTGCTCCCGCTCAGTGCCATTGGCTCAGGCAGTGCTGGGAGCTACTCCCAGCTCCCTTTCTCTCCAGCAGCAATCTCCATTCCCAGGGCTCCCCACAGCACACCAGTGAAAGTCACTCTGTTTTGCAACACTGCTGACCCGGAATGGGACTCCGGCTCCTCTGCTGCTCTCCCAGCAGTGAGAGCCCACAGTTGCAGGGCTTACAAGGAAGCATCAGTTCATTTTTCTCATTGTTTCCAATACCCAATGCTGACTGCAGACAACTATCCATTACCATTCATCCTAAGGTCTCAAATTACTCATTAAATCCTCTGAAGATGTAGGGATCCCATAGCCTTTTGGATGGAAAGGAGCAGCCTTTAAGCAATGCTCAGCAATGCTAGATCAATACCCTAAATTATTCCAGTATCTCACTGAAGCAGCAGGAGAATTTGAGGCTGATGAAACAATTTTCTAACTGCAGTTCTTAGAGGAAATGGGGGTAGAAACCTTTCTTCTATTGCAGATACAATACCATCCCAAGGGAATGCTTAGTGTCAAGAGCCACTATGAAAAACTTGTTAGAACACCACTACACATAATGTGCTTTGAATTTATCACTAAGCACAGACCCGAAGTCACAGTAACATCTAACAGCCCCATCCGCCCACCCCTGCAGGGGTGACACATCTGCACCAGCGCTCCCCGGTCCTGCAGGAGCACCCCGAGGTGCAGTACACAGTGCCACCTGCTGACACCCTGTCCCCAGCCCTCCCAGCAGGATAGCTGCAGTGTTTGCAGCCCAGGATTGGGAGTCCCTGCCATGCCCCTGCATTGCGTGCTCCATCCAAGCTACTGCTGTCACTTGCACCTTGCAAGCCAATAGACTCTAGGCAGTATCACCCTGTGATAACCAACCCACATCGTCCCTTATTTCCTAGTAACCTATTTCAGCTCACATTGGTGACAGAGGCACAGCCCGAGTTCAGCTGTTCCATTACTTCCTTCCATGAACACATGCAGGACAGACACAGATGCTGGACCATGCACTACCTGACCAAGGCCATCAGTGTAACATGGGATTTGATGCTGAATCATAGAATCAGTTGAGTAGGACCAGATGACCTTTAAAGGTTCCTTCCAACTCCCCTGCAATGAACAGGGACACCCACAGCTCCATCAGAGCCCCATTCACCCTGACCTTGGGTGTCTCCATGGATGGCACACCACCACATCTCTGGGCAACCTGTGCCAGTACCTCACCACCTTGTAAAGAACTTCTTTATATCCACTCTAAATCTCCCCTGTTTTAATTTGAAACCATTTCCCCTTGTCGTATCACAACAGACCCTCCTAAGGAGTCTGCCCCCCTTCTTTCTTACAGCCTCCCAAGACTATCAATACACACCAATACCATTCTTCAGGGAGGGAAGAAAAAGCAAGGAAATATTTCATTTGTCTTCTTCCTCTGGATGCTTCCCCATCAGTAAACCTTTTTGTTAGCTATCTCTCGAGTATTGCCATCATCTAATTGCCTTTTGAAACTCTCCCCTTGTTTTGGGCATGGAGAGGAGCCCAAGCTGCTCAAGAACACCTTGGGAACAAGCAAAGAGAACCCCACTCTACTTATGCATCCTTGATTAGATTGCATATTTGGATATCGCAAATGCTCAGCATGCCCAAACACCCAAAATGTCTTTGATAATGGTTAATGGGTTTGACTTAACCCTACAGTGATGCAACATCCTCACAAACTCCCTGTGATCCCTGCAGGCAGCGTTTGCAGCATGGCCCAAACAGAGTCAAATCCCCAGGCAAAGCCAAGAGCAGGACTCCAGGGCCACTGGGAACTGAGAAGGCTCTTAGCATTCACTACCAGAAGTTTCTTAATGGTTGAGGATGCAATTAAGGATCCACCAACTTCTTAACCTTCACCCTGCTCTTCTCAGTTAGATATGGCCCCTCCAAAAGATTCATTTCCTAAGCCATTCCCAAACTTGCTTTGTTTCCTGATGGGCCAATAAGATCCTTGGGTCACATCTTACCTTGTTCCTTCACCAAAATACATCAACATCTGCTTTAAGAAGTGAAAGAGGCCAAACGATTCATTAAGGATATTTAAACCTGGTTTACAAAAAGAGAAAGTCTCCAGAAATGTGTTGTCACATTTTTTGTGTATGAACTACCATTACTGCAGATTATTTACACTGCAGCAGTCACTACAAGCCCCAATGCCATTGTGTCAGATACTAGATAATATGCACATGCTGAAAGGCAATATTCTTCTCTGCAGAAACTATAAAGAGAGGAAAGACAAAAGGCAAAAAAGCATCGTTCACACAGGAAGCAAAACCAGAAATTAATTGACTAGCCTAAGTTATACAGCAAATGGCAATACCGAGCTGTGCATACTAATTTGTGCTCAAAACATGCTTATTAAATATATTAAAGCCCACAGGGACACTATCAGTCTACATAAACAGCTCCAGCCTATAGTCCTCTACTCTCACTGACAAGCACACCCCTAAATCTTCCTCCTCCTGCCCTGCCTTCCCCTTACAGAGACTCTGTCCTAATTTTAGAACTAATTAAATTAAACCTCTGACTCACCTCAGATCTCCAATTTAAGCTTACATGATCTTTGCTACAAGATCTTCCCATGCTGTTATTTGGCAGCATTCCCCCAAACACACCCCACTGCCTGTTTCATAGCCCAGCGGTGCTCAACAGCTCTAGGAACACACAAAGGGCATGAGCTAGGAGCTGGGAACCTCCAAATCCTATTCTCATAGGATACACTCCAAGCACAAAAAAGGCATGGAGCAACCTGGTCATGCTGCCCCTGGCACTGTAGGAGCCATGGGCAGGCACAGATGCCAGCACAGATGCCAGCGCAGCAGGGCTCCCCCAAGACCTGGCACATACCAAGAACCCGCCTGGCTGTGAGCACAGGCAGCTGCAGGCACACCTCCAACAGCAGCCATCTGCAAGAGGTCCACCTGGAGAGAACTGCCCCTTCAAAAATCACCTTTCCTGCTCCCCAAAACATTTGGTTTTGAAACCAAAATTACTACCAGAGATCTCACAACAGCTTTCAAACTGAGCTCTGCACAACCAGGGCCCAGGCAGTCCCCCACAACCCCAAATCTCATCAGCATCTGAAATTTACCTTAATTACAGATCTAGCACATAGCCTATTGACTCCTCAAAGCCCAGGAGCCATTTCTTTCCAATGAGCCCAAGCCCACCTTACCTGCCTAGCTCAGGGGGCCACATGCTTCTATGCTTCTCAACAGCCACACCCCTTAAGTCAGCTGAGCTTGTTTCCCAGATTTCACCATTTTCTCCTTTCTTGTTTCCCTCCTTCAGTCAGTGCTAAGTGTCACAGGAGAGCTCAATTCAATTAACAGGATTGATAGCAATTAAGCTGCAGTTGGTGTCAGGGTTGTGCTCTTTAGGCCTGGAAAGAAACGACGTGTCACTGCAGTGAGATAAGCAGCAAGTGATGTCAGAGGCTTTTTATTTCCAAGGTGAAAAATTGGTTGTCTCTGTGTAATTAAAAAAAAAAGAAATTCATAGCATCTATGGGAAAATAGAGCAGAGCATTTGAATGTGAAGCCAAATTCCCTTTATTTTAACATCTACAGGACTCTCTCCTGACAGCTTGATCAGGGGTCCATCTCTGGGCAGGAAGGGGTGCCACCCCTTGTCACAGCACCTTGCAGTAGTTCTTTCAGCTATTTCTGGCTTCCTGCGCTGTCCCTCAGCATTCCTCCTAATTGAGGGCTTTTAACACTAACAGTGTTGAGCAGCTGTTCTCCTTCCGGCATGGGAGAAGGCACCAACCAGATCTTTTATTTCACCTTCCTTCGTATCGAGTGGAAATGTGACCTGATCAGTGCCCCTCCAGCGAGAAGCCCTCCTGCCAGCGCTCCTTTTGGGCACCCATCCCATCCCATCCCATCTTGTCCCATCCTGCCAAGGCAGGAGCCACAGATCTCAGTTGGATTTGTCCTCCCAAGACCAACCTCCATACGTGTGGGAGGGGTTGGAGGCTCCCAGGTCCATGGCAGGGAGAGGTCACTGATACCCCAATGGTGATGTGATACAGTGTCCAGAGGGACGTTCTCATCAGTGCAAGGAGAATCACAGAATCGTTAAGGTTGGAAAAGATCTCTGAGATCATCTAGTCCAATCATCAGCCTATCACCTCCATGCCCTCTAACTATGTCACTCAGTGCCACACCTCCACGTTTCTTGAACGCCTCCAGGGGGATGGTGATTCCACCACCTCTCCGGGCAGCCTGTTCTGATGCATTACCACTCTTTCTGAGAAGAAATGTTTCCTAATATCCAACCTGAATCTCTCTTGGCCCATGTGTGGCACAAAGGGCACAACATGCTCCATCTGGAGCTGCTAGAAGCAGAGGCTGCTACTCCTCACACCACTTGCAGACAATACATCTTCCATGTCTTGTCTCAGTCCCTCCTGTGACGCTGCACTGACATCAGGCAGCTCTTGCCTGATGTATGTGTGTCCTTGGTGCTTGCTATGCCTGAGCATCTCATCCTACAAAGGAAAGGACATGGCTGTGACATGAAGCGATGCTACCCTGTGGCAGTGGCTCACCACATCTGAGGTCGAGGGACGTACTGCACTGCAAGCACCAAGGCTGCTGGGCAGCATGGCAGGACATGCCATGTGTTATAGCCCACCTGATGCCTGCTCACCAGCAGCAGGAAGAAGGGACTGGGCTGGGAGCAATCCCTCATACAGACTGGGAAAGGTTGAGGCGTTGGGTGCAACAGACATACGGTACATCCACTGAGCAAATTGGAAAATGGGGTGGGAGGGTGGCCAGTGGGTAGTGCTGAGCTTGGTGATCCACCAGCCAGGGTGTCCTTGCAAAGAGAGGTGGGGTTTACTTTTGTCAATATTTTGAAGTCCAGAGAGAGGCAAGCAGCTGCATGCTCCAGCAGCACCCTGGGCAAACTGTGGCAGTCATCAGTCAAAAGCATTCAAAAATCACAAACCAGTTCCAGATGATCATGAATCATGGCTTAGAAACCACAAACAGTTATTAAGCCTCTTTAAAATAATGGCATTTACCAATGGACTCGGTTCACATTTTCCAGACTTCCTCTGAAGCTGAGAGAGGGAAAGGGCTGAAGCAAAAGCAGAGCTGCTCTTGCAGTACTGGTGCCTGGTAATAGGCAGGTAAAAGCAATGTGTTGCATGCCTGGAGGTGCTGAGGGTGAGCCCCTGGCACACTGAGCCCACGGGAGCTTGTGGCACAGCTGTGGGATCAGGGGACAGCAGGGCAGCTCCAACTTGTCCCCAGCTCCGTGATTTACATACTAAGATAACAGAAGAGCATGAAAGCAATGATAACACGGGGTTGCCTAGGACTAGGAGGACCCAGAAGTCTCCTCCAGGATTTTACCCCTCCGACCCACTGCCAGCTGTCTATGTCTCGTAGTGTTGGTTCCAGTTCATGACAGTATAGCATGGCAAAGCTGGGCATCATGGTAATTACTGATGACTTACAATTCTGGCCATGTTTCTGTAGAAGCTTCAATTATCATTTGAGCCTCTTTGTTCTGTGTCCGTAGAAATCCCAGGGCTCTGGAAGGCTGGAAACTGAAGTTATGGGATCAAGGAAACTGCAGAGCCTGGATTTGATGGGAAAGGGTTCTCCTGACCGAGCAGCAGCAGAGCCGGTCAGGCTGAGGGACAGATGTGCATCCTCCCTCCTGCTCCACAGCCCCTTGTCTGTAGTGTCCAACCCCCTCCAGGTGACGCTCTGGGTGCTCAGCTCCGCAGCTGAGTGGAGCACATCAGAAGAGTGGAGCACAATGCTCAGGGTTATCCCAGCTAAACATGTGCAGGACAGTGTGCCCAGCATCACTGCCTCAGCGTCACTGAGGGAGAGCTGCCCCAAGCAGCAGTGGGGCTGCCTTCAGCTCGGAAAAGGGATGGCTTTCTTCTCCAGCTTCTCCAAGTATTTACTCCAGAAGCATAGCATGGGAACCTCAGCTGGCTTTGCACAGGAAAAATAAGTTTCTTGCTAAGGGAGGTGTGAAGCTATGAGCCAAGGCCATCCAGGAGCTCAAAAAATAGGAAGAAACAAAGAAAGGAGGATCCTGGCAGGGATAAATAAGGATAAGAAGGGAAAGCATCCTGCAGGCAGCAGCCACAGGCTTTGGCAGCCTCTTCCTCGTGTAGAGGAAAAAAACCCAAGTTGAAAGCTGCTTGGGAAAGAAGGTTCAGCAGTGGGTTATTTCATCTCCTCTACCAGAGCAAAAGGAGTGCTGTGCATATCCTTGATGGGCTGATGACAGTGCTCCCACGGCCGGGCTGCAAACGTACCGGGCATCAAAAATAATGTCACATTTATTAGGGAAGTGATTCAAGTGGAAAGCTCACTGAGGGACACAGGGAGCTGACTACATGCAGAAATCAAAGAGAAACCCTTGATTGAAAGGAAATGTTTAGGCACTATGTTCAAAGGCTGCATAAATCAAAGACAAAATCCTTCTTTAATCAAGGCCATTGACCAAAGCTGAAAGCACACCGACCCACGATGTTGCTTTCATGGCCAGGCTGCTCTCAAACCCCAGCACCCCATAGCCATGTCCTCCCACTGCCAGCTGGGACCCCAACCTGAGCCTCGTGGCACTCCAAACAAAGCACACTTTTGGAAGGACAAGAAGCAAAAGCCATCAGCAAAGGCCCAGAGCAAGCACCACAATGTCCTCGTTTCAGCTGCCTTCAGCTTTCAGCTTCTGTCTTCGAGCTCGAGCAGTCATTAAGAAGTGGAGCAAGCGTTAGTTGGGCCTTATCTAACCTCAGCCCAACCCAAGGGTCAGCAGCGGGTCGCTGAGGTTTATCGGTGTTTAACCAACGTTTATCGGCTTTGGGGAGGTTTCACTCCTGCGTGTGGCACTGGAGGGATCCGGGAGCATTGGTTACCCTCCCCAGATAGCAGATAGGAACAATCAATACGATGATAAATGCAGATTTATTGCCGCTACGGCAACCTGAGATAGCACTAGATGCTGGCAGGGTAAGATCTTGTCACGAATTCGATCCAAATTTATAAATGAACTCCTGAAATAACACGCCATGTGTCTCGTGGTGCTTCATAGCAGTGAGGTTTCGAGGAAAAGCCAACTCTGGAAACAGGAGCAGCATTTCCAACCTCCGCCAAGGTCTCCTCTCCCTTTTTTGACATGTTCAAGATCAGAGTCCAGCAACAGAAACAGCATCACCAGCTGGAACCCACATCCACTACTTTTTCCTTTTCCTCCAAAAATTTCATTTCTATCAGACTGCAGAAAAACTGTTCTCATTTTAAAATCTCTCCGTGGCTAACAAGAAGAAATGCTGCCAGAAATGAAAGCCACGTCTGAATTACTTTTCCCTTCCTTTCTGCGTCCTTCTATTTTTTAAGAGCTAGTTTTTCCCATGTTTCTAAGAGGCTGAAAGCTCTCTGCTGGAAAACCTTGGCCTCTCTAATTGTCCAAAAGAGTGCAGTGAGACAGACCTAAGAGCTTCAGCCTCTTTGAGCCCCATATTTCATGGAGATCAGAAGTACAATCGTGTTTTCCTGAGTCCTGGGCTGGGGAGCAATAGCTGTGAGCTCTGCCAATGGAACCCACAGGAGTAACCAGAAATGCCAAATATTTCTGGGGTTGTGATGAAAGTCATAAGCAATTTTTTGTTCATTTGTTTATCATTGGGATTCCAAAGTGATGGAAAGGAGTCTAAAAACTCAACAAGAACTTGGACATAATGTTTTCATGAAATTAAAAAAAAAAATGTAAGAAATGTGAAAATGTTCTGCATTTCAGACCTCCACTGAGAGCAGCCTAAAAAAAACTACTGGACTTGGGAACGCTGGGTTAGTTAAGGACAACAGAGGGGACAGCTTTGCTTGTCTGCTGCCTTTTGAAACATTCCATGGAAAGCATTGCCTCCTTCAGTTGGGTTATGAACCTCTCCAAGGGTGGGGAGTTGGGTTGGGATCACCCTTCTTGTGATTTGTCTCCATCACCACATGTTCTTCTGCTGTACAGCTCCTGGAGGGCTCTGGTTCCGTCTTCTCCCCTTGACCTGATCACTTCTTCACCCACCATTAAGCAAGATCCAGCCCTGGACAACACGCATGTGGTGCTGGGTCAGATCAGTCCTGGGGTCAGATCATACCAGATCATCACAGTCCGTGACCTTTAGAGGAAGGTGCCAAACCCTCCTGTCTTCTTCAGCCGTGAGAAGGAAGGAGTGGGCAGGGGGCTGCTCTTAGTTCAGAGAAAAGTGGAGTCTCTTGCTGGAGGAGATTGAAAACTGCGTTCATCCAATTACTGAGCACAGCACTTAATCGCTCTGCCCTGGATTGCCCTGGCAGCCACAGGGGCAGTTGAATGTGGAGGCAGGAGGCAGAAATTTTTATTTTGTTTAATAAAAAAGCAATTTTATAAAGGAATTCTTTGCTTTTGGCATTTTCTGTAAGAGTGGGAAAATGATGCCATTTCCTCAAAATTGCCAAGGAAAGTGAGAAGAACAGAACTCCGTGCTGCAGCTGCTGGGGGTCTGACCCCACACGCTTCCACTGCCCATGGGCCAGGAGTCGAGCAGAGGGGCACAAGCAATTTGTGCTGCCCTTTGCCCAGGATCACTGCAGGGATGAGCAGGGACCACCTCTGCAAGGGACAGTGCCCCGAAGCCACTGCCGTGACCAGGAGTGACGGCAGCTCAGAGCTATTCCTCCAGCCACGTGACCTCACCCAGTAAAGCCACAGCAGCTGAGGGGAAAGGTTCTGGGGACTGAGCGTGATTTAGTGTCACTGCAGCAGTGGGAGAGCACGGGCAAATGGGCCAGGAGCTGGGCTGGGGCTTGCCACCACACCAGGGAGTTGTGCAACTGCAGCCCAGGCAATTTCAGCCCAGTAATCCTCACTAACACATCGCCTGTCCCCAGCACGTTCATCCTCCTCAGGAAGCATTTGATTGGCATTCAGGCACGGCCTCTTCTGAACAACTCAAGCAATGATTTATGTGATGCCTTTGTTTTCAGACAGTGTTGTCAGCAATACCCATCCGCAGGCGAAACCGCCGATGCCTGCAGATTTCCAAAGGTCGTTATCGTGGCTGTGCTGCCCTTGCTGAAGGGTAACAGACAGAAGCTTTGGTAAAAGTAGAAATGATCATTTGCTAATTCTCGCCTGTGGCTATGTTCAGCCTCCTCCCCTGAAACCAGAGGCCCCAGGGACAGCATTTCGATTCAGGAAAGAGGAGAAAACAAATTGATGTACTGTTCTGGGCTCCAAAGACGGCTGGAGAAAACAAGCGATATTTTCACACCAGCCAGTCACAGGATCCCGCTTCCCAAACTGTCAGAGTGCTCAATATCAGAGCAACAAAACAGTTTTCTGAGCTTTAATGGCAAAGAATCCAAGACAGAATCGCTATGGATTGAAAAAAATAGCCAAATTATGATGTTGGTTATTATGTTTGGTTTTGTTTGTGTTTTTTTTCCAGGAAAAGTCATGTTTGAGCAGCATCCTCGGGATACAAGAGCAGCTGATCACTGCACAGCAGCTACCCTCACCTTGCTGATGCAAAGTGATTTACTCTTTCCCCAGTGCCCAATGGTAACCAGCCACACCCTCGCTTTTCCTCCAGGCATCTTCCACACTTCTCCACGGGCACCATGTCCTCCTCCCCTCCATGGGCATGCAACAAGGGTTGCTCACCTGCCCTGTCTTCACCAGCTGCTTCCAAACCCAAATTGGTTACCATAGGCAAGATCTTAGATATACCAACAAGCTCCAGGCCAGGAAACCGGCCAGATAACAGAGCTTTAGGGAACTGGACCCATGCGAGTTTTGGCCACCTTGGGAAGTTTATCTTATAACACCTCTTGGGTTCCCATCTGCACCAGCCTTTCTCCAGTCTCCACTCATCCCGCATCAAGCTCTGCCATAATATTTTACCACCCTGTTCCCAGGCACCAGCACTGCAAGAGCAGCTCTGCTTTTGCTTCAGCCCATTCCCGCCCTCAGCTTTAGAGGAAGACTGGAAAATGTGAACCCCCCCGAATGAGTCTGTTGGTAAATGCCTTTCTTTTCTAGGGGGTAAAAACTATTTGCAGTTTCTAAGCTGTGATTTATAATCATCTGGACCTGGTTTATGATCTTTGAATGCTTTTGACTCATGACTCTTGCAATTCCCCCAGGGCACTGGTGGTTTTTCTCAGTAGATCAAACCTTCATCAACAAGCAATTTCCAGCCCTGGTGCAACAAGTGCTCCTCCAGCTTGTCATGGATGGGCCATCCCAGGGAGGTAGGTGGGCTTGCAAATTTTTTGTTCCTCTTCAAAGTAATTTTTCATTCATTTGCAACATTATACTGCACCAAAATAAATACATAAATAAATAAATAAAAAATACAACTTGAAAGCTCTCTGATTTGGCCAAAAGGTGGTGCAGATATCCCACCTGCAAAAGGGGGATGACTTCTTCCTGCTGATCTACCCAAAGGTAGACCTGGTAGCTCAGTGTGTCCATCACTCCTTCCCCAGCTGTCTCTACAAGAGCCTTCTGGAAGCCTGGACAATACAGCAGAAGGGTTTGCAAAGGTCCTCTGTCCCACACTGCGTATGGTAGCCAGCACCCAACATGGTGACTGCCCCAGTCCAGCCCCTGCTTGGAGCTTGCCTGTCCTCCCCATTTCCCCACACTGGGGGCTGTGCTCAGCAAGTCACACTGCGCGCCTGACTCACTTTTCTCTACTCCTCCAGCTGATGTGTTTGGAGGAACACACTGCTCTGACAAGGTGACACATCCCGAGAAAGCCCACACTGCTGAAGACATCTCCCTGCTCCCTCTACCAGGAGCACCCGGCGCCATAGCAGCTAGCAGCTCTTTTTCATCCCTCCCTGCTCAAATCATCCCCGAGCATTTCTGTTTGATTTTCCAGAGAGATGTAGAATATATGGCAATCAGACGAGCCCTGAAATCCCACATTTTGAAGGCATCTCACAAACATACAGGTGTCAGTAGAGGCGTTTGGGAAAGAAGGGCAATTGCTAACAGAGAAATTGCATTAAAAACCTCATGCTTGAGTGCAGCAGTGTTAGCAGCCTATATTGTTCTCCATTTGGCAAAGGCAGCTGCCCTTAAAATGGTTGGTTTGGCTCCGATTGTTGTGGAATAACCAAGTTCAGCTTATTGTCTTGCATGATTTGGAGTTTCTTCTACACGTTTCAGTAGTAAAACAATCTAAACAGCTCTGGGAAGGGTCATTAACATGAAGTTAAGTCACTGCAAATCCAACATGAGCTTAAGCAATCAGAGGATGAGAAGGGACAGGAGGCAGCTGGTCCTTGCTTCGATGCATCTGGCTTGCAGAGGAAGGAAGGATGAAAACCACAGCATCATACATACCTGCAGTGTTCCAGGAACCAACAGTTCCCATCTGCAGATCAGCTTTTGTAAACACCGAGGATTTACCCACCAGACTCAAGTTTGGAGATATGCCTGGATGTTTCCAAGGAATCCAAGGAAAGATGTTTCTGTTTCTGGACAATCAAAATTCACATTTCCTGGCTACACTGAGATTCTTTAAACTGGAAAATGTGCAAACATGTTTTACCACGAGTGGGCACATCCCAAACAAGGATAATCAGAGAAACTCTTTTCAGCACTGCTCTATTTACATATGTTAAAGATTGAAGAGGAAAATTTTATCCCCAGTTGGCCTTCCATAACCATGAACACCCTTACTAATTCTTTTTCCAGCTCTGGGAAGTGACACCAAAGCACCTATTGGCATCATCTGCTTTACCGGAGGAGCAATAGGGACAGTGCTGGACTGAAATGAATGTCTTTCAGCTCTAACAAATGGCCATACCTCACTCCTCAGAGATTAATACTTTGTCCCAGGCACCCAAAGGGCTAAGGCCTGCTTGCAGAGATCCACCAAGCACCCAGCCTGGCTGCTCACAGCAGCTGGGGGTGTCACACACAACACCAGCTTTAAGTAAGCCATTAATGAAATGCAAAATGCCATCCAGAGTAGTTCTTAAGCAGATCGTCCTAAGGAGAGCAGATGGAAACCTAAGTGAGAGCAGGAAAAGTCTCCATCTCTGTGTAAGCAATCTCACAGAGGACATTTTTGGCAAGTGAAGCATCCTCCAGGGCTGCATTTGGACTGGGGTCTCCCTTGGACAGCAGGGCAGCTGCCTGAGCTGAGATTTCTGTCTCACAAACAGCTCCTTGAATTGCTCTTGGCATTGACTTTTTCTGCTCAGCTAATTAAAAATCTGTCTTTGAGTCATAAGCCCCCATTAGTAATAATTTGCTTTGCACTTCTCCAGTGATTTATGGCTGAGATATCAAAGTGCTTTAGAAACATTAATTAATCCTTCTAATACTCAAGGGACTGATCCACTCTCTGCAGCGCACCACTGCGGGAGTAAATGCAGAAGATCTCCAGGGCTCACTGGAGCCCACAGGCAGGGAGAGGTGCAGGGAGCAGCACCTGACCTGGCCAGCTCAGTTCAGCCTGCAACCAGAGAGAGGGGCAGGCAGAATCACAGCTCTACATGTGCAGCCACAGGAAGCCTGAGGCACACGCAGGCTCTCTGCCCTCCAGCAGCGGTTCCTGCTGCTGCCTCCATCTGTCCAGGCGGGACCCATTACTGTGACGGCCCTGAGCCCTGCAAGTGGCAGTGGCAGGGCTGGTCATCAAAGCTGCACACTCATGGCAAAGGGAGTCCAGTTCACGCAGGCGTTCCCTTGCTTTCCTGACCATTTCTCCAGCCTGGCTCTTGTACAGTGTCATTTCTTCCCTGCAGCTTCATGCACGATATGTGGCTCCAGCCCTTGTTATTGATAAGGACTGTGACTGCCATTGGCATTGGGAGGCTCTGATCCTTGTGCTATTTGCCACCTGGCGTTGTCCTGTACTTTCACTGTTGTCATCATGACACTGCGGGGTGGAGCTGGCCATGGAGGGTGGTGCCAGCGATGGGAAAGTATAAAGGTCTCTGCACAGGTGGCCGGAGATGGCATCTCAGTGATCCAGAGCAGCGTCCTGTTTCCTCTTTGCTGTCTCCAGTCGAGCATCACCTTCACCATGAAAACAAGTGCTGTTTTCCTGCTCCTCTTCCTAGCAATCGGCTTCACCCAAGGTGAGTGCAACATTTTGCTTAGGAGCCATTTCCTCTCCTTGCTCCAGCTCCAAGCCTGCTGCGTGGGAAGGCGAGCCTGGGAACGGGCCAGCTGTGCTGGGGCCTTGCTGCTGGGCAGTGAGCAGCAGTGCTCCCCAGAGAGTGCTGCAGTGCCAACGGGCACTAAAGCAGTGGTCTGCGAGCAAGCCTAGAGAAGTTTTAAAGGTGCCCGACTCCCACAGTGAGCAAAGCTCACTCCAGACACTCTTCCAGTGGGGATGGAATTTGGTGGGAGCTGGTGATTTCTAGGACGGTGCAATTCTTTTAGAATAAGTAGGTGCTAATCTAGTTATAAAGAAACAAAACCAGGAAGACAGGAAACAAATCTATAGAAGGGAAAACGCAGCTCTTGTTTCCAAAGTCAATGTTTAAGCCAACTGTGTTTTCAAAATCCCATATGGTGCAGAGGGATGAGAACACGAGTTGTTGCTGCTCTCCAGGTCCCGCTCACCAGGGATTTCTGCATTAGCAAGTTCATTCCCAATGCTTCTGAAGCCAGTCCATCATCCTATTTTCTGTGCTGCAGTTGCCATTGCAGAGCAGTTTGAGCACAAAGCATGGCCTCCTTTTATATGAAGTAAGCACATACAGAGCCACAGCTCCTGGGACTGGACTGGTACTCATTCAGAGTAAAACCCCTGAAGCACAGAAATGTGACTACCAGATCCTCAGCAACAAACCACTTCACCCTACAGACCCACTGCTATTGGGCCACACTGACTGGTGATGTAGATGCAGTCTAAATGCTTTGTGTAGATGAGTTCTGGATCTATAGACAACCCAAAGCCATCTTCCCAGTACTGCTTTCTGCCAGATAGATTCAGGCTGTTTTTCAGAACAACCCACCATGTGTTCCACCCGCAGCATCCCAGCCATCAGCTCAGGGCCAGCTTCTCCACAGAAAAGGCCAACAAACTCACAGCTTGCTCCCACCAGCTTTGGTGTGAGACCTCAAGGTCTACCATTTCTCTTTCTGGTAGAGACCAAGTTGACTTTTGCTCTGTTTCCTTGTGGTTCAAAACCACTGGCACCAGAAAATTCACCCTGGATTTACCCCAGGAGCAGTCCAGCACCATCAGGAGTTTCTCTTTTACCCATGAACGTGTTATAAGAGATAGCAAAAGCCACCTTTGCTCCCTGGCAGCTGGAACAAACAGCATGGAAAAAGTCTCAGGGCATACATCTGGCCTTGGAAGGAATTGCACCATTGTGCTCTTTCTGCTGAGGGAAAGAAGTAAAATGAGAGAGACGCAAGGGAGGGAATTATTTGCTGGGCCTTTGAAAGGGCAAAGCTCTCAGAGTGAAGACACACGGTCCTCAGGCTGAAGCATTTTTTTGGGACCCCTAGAAGCCAACCTGAGTGAAGCAAGGTGCTAAGGTGTCTTCTCTCTCTCCACACTTCCTCTAGGGAATGCTGAGCCTGACGGCGCTGCTGACCAAGGAACAGAGGTGAAGGCTCCTTTTTCTGTGTAGCATGAGGGTATGGACAGCTTTAGGGAGTGAGCACTAATCCATGCACTGGGGTTCCACTTTTGCTACATACAGTGAAGTAACATGAGCTGCTGGGCTGGGAGTGCACATTGGTGCCTGCGAACCTCCTTCCACCTGCTGCACCACAGCCAAATCCCAGGGATGGTTCTGGCTTTCCATTTCATTTTCCCACACTCAGCAGCAGGAAACTGTTAACAAAGAGCTGAATGTTGCCGTTACCTGCCAAGAGAAGATCAAAGCTCCCATTATTCTTCAGCTTTTAAGTGTGAGGGCAGGTATTCTTGTGGCCATAGAAAATAAAAACGGGGGATAACATGATCAAACACTGCCCATGGAGCATTACTTGCTCAGTGTTGGCACTGCCATGGGTATGCAGGAGTGCCAGGTGGAGTTCAACCGCCAAGGGATGATGACACAGTTCCTGTCAGCTCATAGCAGAGTGCTAAGCAAGCTGGGATGTGTTACCAAGATGCACAAAACATGCACATTGCTGGGAACGCAGAGCATCTTTGGTAAACTGAAAGCATGTTTGATATTCTCAGCATTTCTCTATCCTGTCTCCAGGCAGCATGTGGCAATTATGACATAAGGAAAGGTTGTACAAAGAACTTTGACCCCATCTGTGGCACAGACGATGTCCTGTATGGCAACGAGTGCTTGCTGTGCGTTCAGAACATGTGAGTATCCAGGCCTCCTCCGAGCCTAAATACCACACAGATGATGACACCGGGATTTCCTAGACAGCAGGCTGTCTGCATGCAGCTGGGTGGAGCGTGGGCAGCGAGCCCAGCACATCTGGCACACATCTGGCCTCCTGCCGAGGCTGCTCGGAGCATGTGGGCTCCGGCTGTGAAATAGGTCTGCAGGCTGTGCCTCGCAGCGCCCATCTGCCCACACACCGCGATCAAATGGCCAACATCTCCCCACACCTGCAGCTGCCGAGCTGTGCCATGGCTCAGGCTGTGCTGGAGGCTGTCCAGAAGCTCAGACAAATGGCAAAACCTGCAAAGCCTGCCCGGATTTCACATGCAGGCAGAGAAGCGTTTGTTCGGGTGGAGAAGATACTCCGCTTTTCACACCAGCGGTTTACAGCTGAGCTCTGCTTTCTGTCTTCTCTGCATCTGAAAGGTTACAATTTGCTGTGGATATTTTTAAGAATAAGCCTTTATTTAATCTGTGCTGGTGCCAGGTTGCAGAAGGCCGGGACCAAAAGCCAGTGAAGTGTCTGGCAAGACTTGATTCATTTCATCTAGCTTGGGTACTAGGTAATTCTGAGTAAATTTATATATTGCAAGTGCTCCACGGCAGACAAGTGAGGGAATTACTTCCAACTCAATGCTATTAAGTACCTGAAAATCTCTGTTGGGAAGAGTGAGTCTGTTCCATAAGCAGGTGCTGCAGTCTGTGGGGCTAAGGGAGCTTCACAATGTCTTTCCCCAGTGGATGCCAGGTTTGGGGTGATCACACTCATCTGCCATCAGCAGACACATCTCCAACAGGAGCTCAGATTCCAGTCCCTGGATGAATGGAGCTGTGGAGCCAAAATCTGTTTTATTTAGGAGCACTGTCAGCTGCAATAACAAGGAACAGAATCCAGATCACCAAAGAGCCTGGATGAGAATCATTGGTCTGGCTGGCCCCTGTCCTTCATTAACAGAGGCTCCAGCCCCATATTCTGTTCTTTTACACTTAAAATGCAGTAGGGCAGAGAGGTGCCGAGCGGGATCTCCAAATGAAGGCACTGCAGTTAATGACACGGCACGGCCATAATGACCGTGCTGGAAGCCAGCAGCCCAGCACCAGCTGCCAGCTGCATTGTGCAGCAGATGGGGGTGGGAGGTTCGTCAGACACAACATCTTTAGGGCCTTGGCCAGGAACCAGGAGAGCGAGGAAGGCTTCGAAGCCATGTGAGCAGGGAGCAATGCAACATCAAGGGCTCCACGTCTCCTTGGTGCAGAGCACAGCTTTGGGGGGGGATGGGGATCTCCATGGTCATGGGGGGGGGGAAAGCGAGGGTTGCCAAAAATATTTTCCTTATTTTTGATACAGAAGCAGTCACATGGGAAGCTGGGAGCAGGCCCAACCCAAGCAAGGCACAGTGGCAGGCATTTGTCTGCAAAAACTCACACAAACAAAGTCGTAACCTTCAGCATCTCCAGCCAGACAGCCACTGGAGGTGACTGATGTTGGGCCTGCAGCAAGGAGGTGGACTGTTCTGCCTGGAGGCACTGGGAAGTGCCAGCTCTCTGCTTATTGGTTAATTAATATTAACCTATGCTCATGGTAACCCTGAACTCTCTGTCAAGGGTACGTGGGCTTACTTAAATGTAATGCTTAAAGGAAGAATTAAGCAGTATTTTTACTTCTTTCCTCATCCCCTGAGCCAGGCTCTTTGTGTCACGGACTTGAAGGCATCCTCTGGCACTTTTAACCTCTCTTCCAGGCAAAGACACACTAACGTGCGCATAAAGAACAGGGGGAAGTGCCAAGAGCCCTCTCCACGCTCCAGCTCTGCTTGAAATTAAAGGCACGGCGGTGATAGAGAAGATGGCATGAAGGTATTCTTCACCTCTACAAACTCCAAATAAAATGGAAGCATGACAACAGCTCACGCTGGGATTTCTCATACACACAACACACCCCTTTCCCCAGCATTTAAAGTACCTTCCTGAAAAACATGGGGAGGTTTGGTAACATCCACAGAGAGTACTGATGGAGCCCCAGGGCAAAGTCCAGGTCATTCCCAAGAAGAGCATCAGACTTTTGGTTTACCAAGGAGTCTCTCTATAGCATCAAGAATCCTGTTTTCCTAAACTTCCCATAGAGGATATTTTAAGCATCCTCATAACTTCCAGTGACGCTTGCTAAAAGCAAGGCATCAAAGCCCTCACTCCAGGGCTGTGCCAGGACGAGAGGTCCAGCAGGTCCCCACGGTGGTGGCAGATCTGCCTTCTTTATGCAGCGCAGTGGAGCGCTGGCTCTGAGGGTCACAGCCACTCGGTGCCCGACAAAAGCAACCAGTCCGCAGTTTTTCCAGGGGGTTAAAAAGTAAGAAAGAAAAAAGGCTTTTCCTACGGTGGCCTCGCTGAGCCCCGCTGCTCCCCCCAGGGCTGACACCCCGTGAGCAGGAGCTACCGCGGGGACGAGGCCGGGATGCGGAGGGAGGAGGTTTGGGCGCTGGAGGCCGCTGTTGCTCCGCGGAGCCGGGCCGGGGCCGCAACTGGAGGCCGGGGCAGCCCCGGGAGCGGGCACGGCGAACCGGCACAGCCCGACGGGTCCCGCAGCCCGGCGGGGATCCGGCCCGGTGCGCGTCCTCCGGCCCGGCGGACACAGAGTACCGGCACATCTGAGCAGGGCTCGTTGTGGGCTGGAGCATCTCGGTGTTCCTCGCGAATCATAGCCCTTGAACAGATGTCTTTTGAGCAAATCAAATGCTTTGTTCTTAGCAAATCCTGAAATTCAGTTTGGTTAGAAACATCTGCTTAAGTTCTCTTTACGTTCTTATGAGTTCTCTTCCTTGAAGAGGTGGCTGATGCATAAAAAAAAATGATCAGGCTGAGAAGAAAGCTCCAGCACTCACTTGAAATGACAGATGCAGCCAGACGCAGCTGGGGGGTTGGGGGACAGCATAGCGCCTCTTCCCAGGTCTGCCAGCAAGTCTGCGGTCAAGGGAGAGATGAAAAACGGCTCACTTTGCACCTATGTAAAATTAATGCACTGAAGGAGGAAGCCCCAAATGCACTCAGGAGTGCATACTGCATCTACGCCTTTGCTCAGAGGGGATACTGGAAGCGTACCTCCCTCAGCTGGGATATTTCTAATTCTGCTGCATCATGAGGGATGGAGCAGAGCATTTACCTGAGAGCTCTCTGCAGCTGGGGGGTAGGAGGGCAGCCTGGGCCCCATGTTGCTCACTCACAGCTCCTGGACTTTGTGGCATGGCCAAATCCATCTTAGTGGTCCAGATTGGTTCCTTCCACCCAGACAGCGCTACTGAGGTTGCGTTGAGGCCAACTAATGCTGAGCAAAATATCTTTCCTGTTCATGCCTCTTCTGGGAAGCATCACCCAGTATTAGCCAAGAGCATTTATTGACGGAGTGAGGTGCTGTCCAAGCTTGCAAAATAGGGGTGAGGTTGACTGGATGGCTGAGCAGCGTTGCATCTCCCCAGGCGCTGTTCTGACAAGGACTAGGATTTCTGCTAAATGTCAGTCACATCCATTTCACAGCAAGATCCATTTCAGGCTCGAGATCAAAGAGCAGTAACAGAGGGCCAAGGGCCGCCCTGCACAATGGGCAGACCTGGTGGCAAGCTCCCAGAAGGGACCACCTCCAGCCACATTCCAGTTTTGGTTTAAACAAACCTCCATCAGGGCTTGACGTTGGGCTGGGAGTCCTTCAATACAGTGTCATATTCTGGTCAGTACCTTCAAAGCAGGCCTGGGAGCAGCCTCAGGGAGGTGACAGTGACAATGGCCAGGCAGCCAGGGACAGATGGCTCTGGGCAGCATTTGCTGATTGGTTTCTTACAACTGAGACTTTTCTGCCAGCAGAAATCTTGGTGAAATCCAGCTAAGGAAACCCTCCCCACATCGACTTTGATAATGCTCTCCTCCACAGGGAAATATTTATTCCTATCATTGATGGCATTTGACTTTATAATGTCAAGATAACAAACTGCTAAGTCAAGATTAGAACAGCAATGAGGAATTTTAATGACACAATGCTTCAGCTGAGCAGAAACTCAGGAATTTTGGTAGTTTCCAAATATTTCTGTTGGAAAGAGGCAGCATAGGCACAGCCTTCACCCACTGCAGCCTTCCCCAGTACGAAGGCTTCTATTTTAACCAAGTTTCCAACATCAGGCTTGCTTTCCTGTTCTGAAAATAAGCAGAGCCCTCCTTGCCCCTGCTGCAGCTGCCAGGGGCACTCCCTGCAGGATGTGTTCCACTCCAGGAGACTTTTTCTTTCAGTGAACTGCACTGAACCCAGTTTGGAGAGCTGGCGAGAGGAGCTGCTTCTTTGCAGAGGTGGAGCAGGAAGTGGGCTGGAGTGCAGGCCTTTTCCAAAAACATAAGCACGTGACTGGCCGTGTGAAGGAATACCACCAACAGAAAACCACAAGGCAGGTCCTTCCCTGCACACCCTGGCGGGATGATGCCCACATCGCTTGGCGGGTGCTGGAAGCTCTCCTTTCCTGGCAGATGTGCTAATGCAGCCCAAAGCCACAAAGACATTGGGCCAGTGCAAGTGTCCAGCTTGCAGGTTGCAAATGTCATTCTCAGGGACCAAGAAGTGATGCATGAATCAGGGATCCCTAGCAGCGCTCTTTCCTGAAGTCAGCATCCATGCTGGGAAAGGGGAACAACAGCCTGCCCTGGGGAAGGGGAGTGCTCCATATATCTCCTACCAACGTCCTCACAGGCACAGATGGTGCTGAGGCCCAGGGGTATGATCCCAAGGGCCAGGAACTGGCTGGAAGGCAGGGGACAAGCAGCAGCAAGATGACACAAACACCTGATGTAAAGCATGCTAGAACGAGCGGCTCCAGTCCCAGCCAGACACTAAACATAGCCACAGCTTCACAGCAGTTTCTATTGAGCTGAAAGCATTTCTGAATGCGTTGGTGCTCAGGCAGCTTGGGAAAGTTGCAGCCATGGAGCAAAACAGCTGCATCTGCAGCTCCCCTCTGGCTGCAGACCTCAACCCTACCACCCAGTTCCACAGCCATTGCCCGGCAGTTTCAGTGCTCAGCAGCAGCCACCAACATACCTGAGAGCTTTGCAGCAGCAGAGCTGCTCACACAGCCATAGGATGCTGCCCGACAGCACAAAAGAGACGAGCACAGCAGGTAAACTACAACAGAGTTCAAGGGCAAGGTCTTTCCCTGAAAAGATTGTTTGAAAGATTAAAGATAATGTTGGCTCAGTCATAGCAAGCGTCCCATTGTTTCTGCTGTTCCTTCTTAATCTGGATTGATGAATAGCCCCCAGCGCTGGGAAAGCAAAGCAGCTATCCATTTACTACTTCCCCAAAAGTTATTAGGAAAAGTCATTCACATTTGCATACTCAGAAGCAAACAATCATTTTCTGGCCCCACTTCTGGCACAAGCTTTCTGCCCCAACTCAACTCCTTTTAAAGACAATTCCTGCCTCAGAGGCAGCTAATTATCCACAATGGTAAGTCAACACTCTCCATCTCTCTTGAAGGCAAAGCACAGGCTTTGACCTAAATAGGACATCAGGACCAGGGAGCATATTTAGAGCTGCATAGCTGAGCTGTCACTCTCAGAAATAAACCTCATGAGAACAAGATTTCCTGCCATAACCGGTCCTGACAGTGGAAGTTTCCCATAAAAACAAATACCCATCACTGGGGGCTTTGGGTGGGTCGTGCAGCTCCTGGATGTGGCATAGCACATGGCTTTCAGGTTCTTGGGTCTCATCTATGTCTGTCATTCTCACCTGTTCCTGGAAAACCCAGTCCATAGTACAAGAGGCAATGGCCTTAAGTTGCACAAGGGGAGTTCAACCAGGTTGGATATTAGGAAGAATTTCTTCTCAGAAGGAGTAGTGAAGGTATTGGAACAGGCTGCCCAGAGAAGTGGTGGAGTCACCGCTCCTGGAGGTGTTCAAGAAAAGGGTACATGGGGCACTGAGTGACATTGTCTGTGGCGGTCATGATCGTGGGTTGATGGTTGAACTAATTGATCTTGGTGCTCTTAACAATTCTATGAAAACACTGCCTGAACGACACACCAAAATGCAAGCACAGGAACAACCTCCAGAACCAGATCTTCAGGGACTGCACCTGCTGGAAACAGCAGGATTGTCATCCTGAGACCGTTGAAGGCTTCCTCATCTGAAACCCCAACACACGCGTACATAACGACACATAACACACACATAATGGCCAGCAAAGTGGAAGCCAGAGAACAGCACCATTTCAGCACGATGCTCAGGTGGCCCTGCCAGCCTATCATGGTACATCGGCTCCCACGGAGAGAGCGTGAAGGCTGTTCTCTGTTGTTGCTGAAAGCATTTAAGTTTGAAGAGTCCTTCCAGAATCTCCTTGACTCCCTGACCCTGAGAAATGAGCCAGAAACCAGCCTGGGATGCAGCGAGCCACCAAACAAACTGTTTCAATTCAGCCAAGAGGCAGAAAGGAACCTCAGAGGACAACTAAAAATATCCCTGCCAACTCGTACTCTGGCACCGTGCCTAATTGGGCACTGCCCACATCGGGGGGAGATATGCCTGTGAAAACCCGACGCTGTGCGGCTTCGCTGGGCAGGCTGCAGGTGGGAGCTCACAGCAACACCTGCCCTTGGAGGGCTGAGATGGGAAACGTAAGGAGAGCGGCAGGAGGCATGTAAATGTAATTTTCTCTTTCTCTGATCGAGCGTGCTGAAGAATAGCTTGCCCATGTTAAGGCAGTGTGAATCCGCTTCATCAATATATAGAAATCGTCAGGCTGTTGTGCCAGTCAGGGCAAGAGGTTTTATTTCTAGACTGTCAAGGGAGACATAATTCTTTAGAAAAATCAATGAAATTTAAATGAGGACATCAGAATGGCTGTTCTAGTCCCGAAGGCCCACCTAGGCAAGTGCTGCACTTCCAGCACAGTATGTCCTCCACCAGGAGAACATGGCTGCACAGTTCCCTGGGACGCCACGGACATGAGACACACAGCGATGTGAATGGCACGAGCCACTGCCATCCTCCCTCTTGCTTCCTCTGACCTCCAATCAGGCGGCCTGGGAGGTGCTGGTGGTGGACCTGAGGGCCTGGCAGCCTCAACTGGAGGGGTTGGCCAACGCCTTGTCTAGCAGGACTCGGGGGACCGTGGTCCCATTACTGGCTCTGACCACGTCTGACTGTAGCCCTGGCATTGAATCCTTCCAAAATACAATCAACGGCCACCCCATCACTCTAATATCATGGTAATAGTCATAAATTAGTGCACTATTAGAAAATAAAGCTTGAAGGAGCCTAAGGAAGTCACAGCACAGCTAACTGTAGCAGATAAATTTTTAGTTTCTTTTCAAAGGCTTCCAGTAATGGAATTTCTGCTGCACCAAAAAACCATTTCCCAGCATCTGTGTCTTTCTGGTTTGGCTTATATTCATGACATCTTCTCCTGGCCATGAGAGACAGGGGAAGAAACATTTTCTTCCTCTTTGCAGTAGCTTTTCACACATTTGATGAGCTTCACACTCCTCCTCTTTTACCTGTCTTCAGTAAGCAATTTTCCTTCTTTCCATCTCTCCTTCTAGGCTGGATTTTCTCCCCTTCCTACAGCTCTCACCCTAATCCAACCGGTTGCTGATTCTTGGGGCTGGCTCCATCGAGCCATTTCCACTGGCATTCTCACAGGAGGTCTCTGATCTGGAAGTACCACGCATTACCCAGAGCGGTTCTTTGGCATTTCTGCTTCACTGATGCACCACAGCAGCCACCTCACCTTTACACCTCCCAAACCCCATCAAACTTTGTTCTTGCTCACAACTGCTCCTTTCACATCCCAAAAGCCCACAGGGCTCCCAAAGCCTCACAGCGAGCCCTGGTGACTCCTGGCCCTGCCAGCTCTAACAGCACACATCTCCACTAACAGACAACATCTCTGCCAGGTCTCTGCTCCCTTTCCTGTGCTCTGTTTGCTGTTCCTGCCTCGCTGCAGGCCTGAGTAGTCACCAGCTGCAACGTGAGCCTTCATTTCTAGTATTTGTAAATATTTTCTGAATATTTTTTTCCCCCTTCTTAAGAATCTTAAAACTAGGTCACAAAGAACAAGTGGGATATTTATGAATCAGATTTGCCTTTGGCTTTTTTTGATCAAGAATGCTATTAGTGGGCTCAGCTGTCAACATCAGGACTGACTTAATAAATGCCTCACATCTCAGTCGTTATTCTCCAGAATGCGTACTTCTCCTACTTCCTGTGCTGGCCTGTTTATGTAAAGATTCTCTAACCTTGGTGCTTCCATGCTGGTCCCAGACCACAGGAGGGGAATTCAGCTCTTTGTCCATAGCCATCAGCCTCCTGCAGCTCCAGTCCCAGGGTGGCAGTGGGGCAGAGCTGGGGTCAGCACTGCTCCGCAGCAGGCAGCAGCTTTGCTCAGAGACAGCAGCTGCCTCCCCTTGTGCAGTCTAATGCCACTGCACAAAAATTCCAACTCAAGGAGTCAGCAGTGGGGTTACAGCAGTACCTGCTGAGGCTCCAGAGATGGGGGACAGCAGGAGGGGACAGCCACAGCCCTGCACGCTGCGGGTCACAACTCCAAACAGCGAGCTGTCCTTGGCCATCTCTGTGCAGGGACAAGCTCAGGTTGTCTAAACTTTACTCTCACCCTGGCTCAATGTGCTCTGTGTTTGGGGTTCTTTTTCTCTTTTTTTTTTTTTTTGTACCATGTGGCAGCCTAATTACAGTCATTACATTGCCTCAAACTATTTCAAAGAAGTTGCTACATATAATTACGTGCATGTAAGTGAGAATAATGCCATGGCGAGCCCTGCAGCACACGCATATGCCAGAGAGAGCTGTCCATGCTCGCCAACAGAGCCAAAAGGCAAAAACTGCAGCTCACTCCCAGCCCAAAATGACCTTCCAGCAGTCCCAGAATGGCTTGGTTTGGGAGGGACCTTAAGGATTACCAACTTCCAACTCCCTGCTGTAGGCTGGCTGCCCAGGGCCCATCCAACCTGGCCTTGGGCACCTCAGGGATGGGCCACCCACAGCTTCTCCAGGCAGCCACAATGCATGTCACAGCCTGTGCATTGTTTACTACGTTAGCAGAACTGGAACAACTCCTCCTGCAGTGCCATTTTAGTAGGTAGCCATCCCCGCCAAAACCACTGCAGGCTGATTTCCAACAGATCCACGATGTGCATGTAATCCACTGAAGAAGAGAGACACCGAGGAGCTAAATTCCTGGAAGTGTTTATTATGATTGGCCACTCTCATGCAGCCCAACAGGCTCCCACCATTCCTAATGAGAACAACATTCAGTCACACGTTGGCACAGCTCACAGCAGGCTGCTCCCCAGGGAGCCCAGGCATCAGCAGCACATGGCAGAGCAGAACAGGTTTTCCTGGGTCAGCCTGTCCCAGTCAGATCACGGTAACATACTGGGCTGCTTCAGATACAAAACCAGCAGGGAAGGGTCTGTGTGCCACACGGTTTTGCACGCAAGGTATATGAGGGCCCTTGGGGAGCACTGTGTGCTCAACCCAACATAGCCCATGAAAGCTCCATCCTCTTAGCTCCAGTTCCAAGATTTTTTTTTCCTTATTTTTTTTTTTTTTTCCTCTCCATTAGAGGGACCTCGGGGCCAAGCTCAGATCCTGTTTTCACAGCCATGAGCACTGTCCCATTGCTTTCCCACTCCTCCATCTATTCAGCAAACCCTCAGCAGGGACCCGCTGCCTCCGCAGCCGCCTTGCCGCTGCATGCCCTGCTAAGGAGCGCGCCGCTTTGTTATGCAAAGGAGTACAAAGAGTCCCTTCTGTGCAGCGGCAAGCAACACAAACACTTCCTAAATGAGACCAACCAAACCCAAAGGCAGATACCAATTCAATCAGTCGGGAGACCGAAATTATTCCACCACACGCTTAGCTGCCAGGAGTTGTGCAAATGCTTTAATGAAGTCTGGACTGCACCAAGGCGAGGACATCAAATTAATTCCCAATGATCTTTGGTACAAAAGGAGTTCTTCATCTATCTCTCCATTCAGGTTTCTTGTTCTGGTTCTTTTCTCTTTTGGAATTAAGTAATTACAGGGTAAGAAGTAAAACCAGCAGAAAGAGTGTGAGAGAAAACCCCTCCCGCAGAGCAATGGGAGCACAGGCAAGAGGTGGCTGTACAGAGGCTGCTGCCCAGCACAGCAGAGGTTCCCAGAGCACAGCTGAGCCAATTAGAGTTCCACCAGCAGCAAACTGACTTAGCAAAAGCATATAAACCAGCTGGCCCTGAAACTAGCTTTGCTTGTCTCCCCTTCACAGACAAACACCAGATAGCCTTGAGGGAGCACACGCTCTCTAAGTCATTAGTTTATGCAATTAGGGCTTCCACTGTCAAATGTCACACAAAGGCCATAGCTGGAGACAAGAAAGTGCCTTCTGTTCCCAGAAGGGACACGCAGGCACGTGGCATTTGCATGGAAGATGTCCATGTCTCGACACTGTCAGTCTGCTTCGCTGGGGCTGCTGTCCCACAGCCACATGCCCTCTCACTGGGGATGGCAGCAGGCTGGGACTGAAGGCTGAGTGTACCCATCTCTTCTCTTGCAGCACTGCTGGTTCATCACAAAACAGGTAGAATCCTCCCTGCAACGAGTGACTCAAATGAGCTGCGCCTAATAGACCATCCATCTCATTGACATTTGTTTTGGCATCCTTGACTGTTTCAAATCCCACTTAGATCTGTGTAACAACCAAGATTACACCAGTCACAACCGCCATACAAACATCTCTATTGCTGTCTGTACACTGGAAACACGACTTTTTTTCTTTTTTTAATTTCCCCTCATTTCCTTTTTCTAATGCAACCCTGGCAGCACATTACACCAGGGCAGGAGGGTGCGGTGTGCTGATAATTATGTTGTCCAAACCCGAGATACAACACCAGTACTGCCTGCTGGTACGAGGCACTGTGCAAACTTGTGTGGGCTTGCAGAGCTCAGGCACATTGCGCGGGATCCACAGGTGCCTGCTTTAATAACTACCACTCAGCACTGCTCTCCATTTCTCCTCTGAATAATCAGACAGGCTTGGCTGGTGCCAGGCACAGCGTGCATCGCCTCTAATGCCAGACCCAGCTCAGAGCAGCCTGGGACACGTGCAGCCTTCCCATGAGCACAGGGTCTGGGCAGTGAAGCAAAATGTCCAAAGGGATTTTGACAAGGTGACACCTGAATAATGGTTGAAAATCCATCCGCACCGCCTGCTCACTGCTAGGCTCTGGCAGTTCCCAGTCTCTGGGATGCAGCTGTCTCCAAAGAAAGGCACGGAAGGTTTTTAGGATGCAAAACTTGGGACAGCGATTTATATCTGTTCGGTTGACACAGCAGTGAAGGCATCTCCTTCCCTGCCTGCTTTGCACGCTCCTGCCCAGTAGTTCCCTACCACCCCTCTCTCCCCAGGAGAAGTTGTTTGGTGAAATGGAAGTTTTCTATAGAAATGCTTCAAGTCTGCTGGATTTTTTTCCTCCTGACATTTCTGATTTTTCTTCTCTGGCAGTTTGTTTGTAAAAATGGATTTTCCCCATCATTTCTCCATTTCAGAATTGTTCTGTTGTATTTCACCAACCCTATAAACTAAAAGATGGACTCGATGACTTTCATGGGTTTCTTCCAACCTGGGATATCCTATAATTCCATCTCTTTTAAAGAAAGCAGTTCCTTTGAGCCAACCAGGAGCGTCCAGGATTTCCTTTTCCGCAGTTTCCTAGGAACTTCTGAGCTGGGACATTTCCTGCCTTTTTTCACATGGGATGTGCTGATATCCCTGACCACACCACAGTCCTCAGCTGCTCTGTTCCTGCACACCCCAGGGCACTGCTCTGTACACGTAGGGCAGGTTCTGAGGAACTCTGAGCACAGGATTTCCCACTTCATGACTTACACTGAAGATCGAATGGGAAGGCTGGAGTTCCTTGGGATCTCTCTGCTATGTGAGGAATCTGGTGTAGGACAATTTCTAATGCCATCAAAACCCACATTCCCTAAGGCAGAAGACAGAATCACAGAATCATTCAGGTTGGAAAAGACCTCTAGTCCAACCATCACCTCATCCCCACCATGCTCACTGACTACCACCATGCTACATCTCCATGCTTCTTGAACGCCTCCAGGGACGGGGACTCCACCATTTCCACGGGCAGCTTGTTAAAATCTCAGAGACCTGCAAAATCAGGGCAGAAGGTGCCAGAACACCCGTACATCCACCAAGGTTTGAGCACACAGATAGCTCTGCCTTTGCCAACAGCACAGATCCAGATCTCAGGAACCAGCATATGCTTCCAGCACACCCAGGACTCCTTTTTTCCCTGATATTCACTCTAAAAGTTTCCATCCTTTTCATGTACCAACTTGCTTGCTTTGATCTGTATTTTTTTTTCCCACCCACAGTCAGTACAGCAATTCTACCAGCTGTGCTCCCAAAAGATTGTTTGGTGCAAAATACCAAAGGAACCATTTGTTTTCTCCAGCCTCATACAGCACTGGGCACCTTCTTGGTTCCACAGCAGTGGGGTGTTTCAGACCCCTGCATGCTCCCAGGTTCCAAATGTCACAAAGTCCCCACACCTACCACATCCCAGCCCTCAGGAAGCAGCTGCTGAAACATCTCAGCCAGCACCACACGCTCATCACCAGCATGGGTAGGGGTTGGGGCAGAGCAAACCTGCAGCGAGCTCCATGCCTCCTTACAGCCCCATTGGGCAGCACAGCTCCCAGAAGCACAGGAAGCCCTCAGGAAGCTCTCAAGTAAATCCCATCTCTTCCAGGCATCTGATACCTTATGAGCTATATTTGATGTTATTTTAGCTGCAGTGCAGCCATCCCCAAGCAGCCAGGAAGGGATGCCAGGAACTAGGAGCACTCAGATCCACAAGGTCAGCAGCGCCGTCACTAGGAAAAATAATGTGCCAGGTCTTTAGTCAGATTTCAAGGAATGTTTTTCCCTCGAGTCCCAAATACTGTACATGACAAATTCAGCTTTTCTTTCAGAACTCAAGGAACCCCAATGCTTCCAGCCCTGCGGATGGAGAAAAAAGCTTGTCCCATGCTAGTCTCAGATCTGGCTGGTCCTCTTCCCAAATGAATGGGCAGACCTCCTCCTCCTCTTTGCAAACCTCACTTACACCTTGAGAAACACACACACCACTTGAGATCACTGCCATCCCAAGGAGATACTGACGCTGAAATAATGCAGTGCTCTCAGAGCAGCCCAACTGTGGGGAAAGAACACGAGCCTTGCACCGAGCCATGGCTGCCTGCCCTCACGTGCACAGGTACAGCTCGTTGTGCTTCTCTCTGCTTCCCAGATGGTTTCCTCCCCGGTGTTATTCATGGGGAAATATGGTCCCTCAGCTCAAGCCACACACACAAGTCCAGGTTCTGCAATCACTGCCCAGGGCAGTGGGAGGAACAGCACTTATTTCCTTTTTCAATAGAAGCTTGTATTTATTTTTCTTTTTTCTTTCATAAGAGGTTTCAATGACAGCATCACTCAAAAGGTCATCACTGCCACAAGAATCCAGCCTGCTCCTTGCTTTGATCTCTGAAAGAAGGAAAGATCTACTCACACTATCGCTGCGTTTTCTTACTTTTAAGGACATAGAAGCTAGGGACATCTGCCTGCACACAATGACAGCACTATGCAAGAGCCACTTCCAAGTCATCTGCATGGGTGTTTTTTCCAAAGTATGTTTGGTTTGATTTCTGTGGGGGCTTGAAGTAAAGATGCTTTCAAAATAAGCTCATACATCCCCATGGACAGAGGCCACACAGCAGGCTGCTCACACACGTCATAAGAACCATACTCAAAAGCGTAGGAGGAAAGAGCCAGAATTAGGACCCTTGAGCCAAAGAGCAGCAGAACCCCTCAGCTTTGCAGCCTCAGTTGCCACAAAGGTTCCACAACCCACCTCACTCTGTGATGTGGTGAACAGTGCTATCCACAATGCTGCAGCAGGAGCCCACGGTGTCCTACAGCTTAGGCATGCTCACACATGGAAGGAAGCCAGCATCTGTAAGTGGAGCATCTGGGTGAGAAATGCAGCACATGATTCTCTGAGTCAGGGGCTGCTGGGGGTGTGTTTGGGGACCTATAGCTTCTGTTCTGAGGTGATGGGCATGAAAGGTGGTGAGTGGTGATGGGCTCTGAAGACCCGCATGGCCTTGCAGCTTCACAGCCAGGATCATCAGCATTGCAGCAGCTTAAGAGCCTTGCGTGCCACAAGGCAGCTCCACGCCTCAATGTGTAAGTCACTGCTGCTGCAGGAAACCCTCAAGGTTAAATAAGAGAAGAAAGAAAAAAAAAAAGAAAATGAATTACAGCAACAACAAAGTTTTCACTTTAAGGTGAACTCTTTCTTCAAACCCCTTTATCACGGTTTCTTTCATCCAAGGTGGTACAAAGATTACATGATTTGAAGGACATGGCTTGCAGGTTCTCACAGCCAGGAAGGGTCGCAGCAATGAAGGTAAATTGCTCTTCAAAGCTGTGTTTTCATTCTACCTCTGGTTTGTCAAACCCCCACACTATGCCTATTCCCATTCAGCAAGGTGAATGTCCCATCTGCACCTCGGCCAGCCCAGGCAGCAGCTGTAGGGTGCTATAAGAGATCCCTACAAAAAATAAAAGCCACCAAAAAATGTAATTTCACAGCTGTGTCTCCCCAAGAAGCATTAATACACCTCACCTTCCTGAGCTCCACGAGGAAATAGCTGCAAGGAAGGGGTGGAGGAGGAAAGAGAACCACTTATGAAGCATCAGCTGCAGCCTAATTAAAGCTATTAGCAAGCTTTTAGTAGTGTTTATTAGCCGTTCCCAACATAGCTGAATGAAGCAATCCTGACATCAGCCTTCTGGCTTGTAAAGCTGTGCTCCAGGCCCAGCTGAAGGAAGGGACAGGCTTGGAAAGATCACATTGGCTACAATCACAGCTCTTGTGGCCATCCCTGAGTTTGTTTTGAGTTTATAGAAATCAGACCTAGATGAGGGGAGCACGGGAGAGGAAGGAGACCTTGCAGTCAGAATATCCATCACGATGGGCTGTGTCCTCAGTTGCAGCTTTTGGGTCATTGACTCATTTTCAGCTGATGGTTTCACACTGCCCTCAGTTTTCTGAGAGCCAGAGGCTGCAGCCAGGATGGAGTTTTGTTCCCAACTCTATGGAAGAAACCATGCTGTGATGCTCAGTGTGGGTCTCAAAACCGTTGCCCATCTGTACTTCTCCCTGCACACAGAGCAGTGACTGCTGCCCAGCAGTTGGGATGACATGCGCTCAGGGGACACAGCACTGAGCCCGGAGTGGCTGGGGACAAGCTGGCCACAGGGCAGGTAGGATTAAGGGAAGATTTACATCTTCTGGTGCATGAAGCACTCATCACTCATGGCTGTTGGATGGCTTCAGTCTGCAAACAGTATGCCTAACATGATGTGTTTCTTAAACAGCCTTTCAAAGGACATGCAGCCAAAAGCTGCAGCCAAAGGCTCCAGTGGGGCCAATCTCTCCGGAGTCACTTACAGGGCGACATTTCCAAAGTATTTATCATACAGAAGAGACATTTCAAAATAAACAAGTGGCTGTTATAAATCATGGCCTGTACCCTTGGGAGGAGAAGCCGCTGCCGTTCTCCTGGGCGTACACAGAGCCTGAGCAACCTCTGCATTCACCTGGCGAGGATGTAGTGCAGAGTAGCTCACTGAGCTGTGCCTGGTGCAAGGGATGCCACTCCTTCATGCCAATTTACAGCCAATTCAGGAATTCAACAACCATTATTTATCACTGGGGCTCCCTGCTGACCGTTACCAGCCTGTGAGCAGTTAGGCAAAATGAGTTTCCAAATTAGCGCCTCTGCTTTCATTCCTTTCATGTCTGCCTCTGTTTATGAGGGATGTCAGCAAATCAGAGGATCCCACTCCGGGTAAATTACCCAGGGATTTTCCACATGAGATGCTGCTGAGCCATGGTGGTGAGCTCGTTGTGCTGCTTGCAGTGCCTAAGGCACCAGGAAAGGATCATCAGGTTGGAAAGATGCTTAAAACACCCTGTGAGCATGGATGAGATTTCCACGTGCAGCCCAGAGCACAGCCAGGCTGCCAGCCCCTGCAAGGTGATCCCCCCACTTACCCTTACTAAATGAGAGAGGAGAGCAGAGGTTGCTCTCTTTCTGATTTTATCCTCAGAGACAAGAGCTCTTCTCACTGGAGGTAAAGCAAACTGGGGTGAGTTTTCTTTAGAAGTAGAGAAATGCCAGGTCTTGACTCCATGGATTTCTGGCAACAGTTAAGCCTTGGAAAAACAAGTTGTGTTGGCAGCAAAGTGAAGGACTCCTGTTTGCTGGGTCTCTGGATGTCTCTCCTAATCCTGAGCAGATGGAGCACATCTCCCACCCCGCGGTGCGCCAGCAATGTCTGCTCCAGCATTCCTGCACCATCAGAGCATTCTCAGCATCAGGGCTGGGCTCAGGCTGCAGCCCCGGAGCAACCAAAGGATGTCAGTCCTCCCTGCAGAGCGAGAGGAACTGGAGGGCCATCACATCATGGTGGCAGCCATCACATCTGTCTGTGGCAGCTGGGCTAGGAAGGAGGAGGGCTGCATAGGAGCTGAGGCTCTGCCCCCTCAGCCTGCTGTTCCTCTGGGTTATGGGGGCCCACAGCCCCTCAGCACATCGCTGCTGGAGGGCAAAAAATGAGTGTTCCCTCCCACAGCCGGACCCCTGGATGTCACTACAGAACAGGATGCTGCAGCCTCACTGCTGCTCCCAGCTGCACTTCCAGCCCAGCTTTTGGGCTTTTAGAGGGGACCTGGTGCTCTCTGGGTATTAACAGGAAACTGTCCTCACTAATTAGCAACCCGCTAATGAACTGGGTAGGAAACAGTTCCAAATCCCAGGACTGTGCTGTCCAAAACTCTGCTAGTGTTTGAACAGAATCTTTGGGCTTTGGCCTTGCTTCTTCTTCTTCTTTTTTCTTCCTTTTTCTTTTGCTGTTTTACTTGTGGCCAAAGAAAACAGTGCTCTCCAGCTGCCCTTAGCCTTGTGTTACCGTTCCTTCTTTAATGATTCTTCTGGGATCCACATGCCCCAAATCCCACACAGCTCCCATGCTCTTCCCTTGCCCTCCAGCGTGGCCATGGCTGATTTTCATGCTGCTTGCCCTGCTTGGAAACGAGGCAGCAAGAGGAGGGGCAGGTGGTGCTTCCTTCTGTGTCCCCCTTCTGTGTAACAGCAGGACAAAGCTCGCGGAGGGAGCAGAGGAGGACGGTGGCTGAACATCACTCTGTAATGGTGACTCCCCAGAATAAGAAGAGAACGGGATAAAAATAGACCACTGGGAGCAGCTCCCATCCTGATCCTTGGGAGCTTTCTTCCCTGCAGTGCTGCAGCTGCCCCTGTGGTTCTGCACGGCCTCCATGCAGCATTGTGCTTGGGGGACTTGCTACAAAGCCGGGCAGCAGCTCTGGAGCGTGCACACAGAGCTCCTTTAGTGGCTTGGCACCTTTGGGTGTGCAACATTTTGGCTTGCCTGGGCTCACTGAGTGAAGAGGAATTGCCTAGGGCCACATCTACGTGGGTTGCTCCCAAAGTAACGCATCCTAATTGTTTCCATGGAAATTACAACTGCACGATAGCACTACTTAATAGAGCAAATTCTCAGCTACAAAACACTCTTTTTCAACACAGACACCACCATTAGTGATGCATTTTCACCAGTGATGAACAAGAGCCTGCATGCCACACTCATATCAACCTGCACCCACTGTCACTGTCCCCGCTGCTGAAATGTACCCACAGCCTCACTGCGCTACATCCACTGTTTGGTCTCTGTTGTTGTTCAGAAATGAATGTCAATGGGTGCCATTTTTTTTCTCACTGAGGAATTCATTTACCCATCTTTGTTTCATCTGCACGTTCATGTCAGACACCATTGTGTCAGACTGCCCCTCTGCTGCCATCTGTCACACGGCAACAACATGCAATGGGACATTGGTGGGAAGGTTCAGCCTTCGCTGCCGTCCCACCAACATCTCTGCCTCTGATATCGTGGGCCAATATAGTAAAATAGGAGGTATTACTTTCACAGCAGCCCCTGTAAAACATATAATGTGTTCATATATATAAGTGACAAAACTTATTTTATTTTTTAATTTTTTTCTTAAAACATATAAAAAAGAGAGCAGCAACACCGTAAAACTAATGGGATGTGTGACCTTGTTATTGTGAAACCAGCACATCAGGTTGGTCCAATGGCAGCGCTTGCCATTCTCAGTGAGTTCTCAAGGACTGGACATGCTCAATCTTTGAGACATGTATTTCAAGCCCAGGAAAGGCTTTTGTGCTGGCTAAGGAAATAGCTACATGAAAAGATGGAGAGAGCTGATAAGGAAAAGGGTAAAGAGATCGTGCTGCAAAGGAAGAAGGACAGCCTACCCCCATGTCTTGAAACGCCCAAAGCATAAAGGGAGAACTGGCAGAGGTCAGGCTGAATTGGCTCTTGCAGAGGATGCAAAGAAAAATAGCAAGAGAAATTTTAGCCTCACACATCAGAGGAAAAGAAGGAAAGAAGAAATGGAGCTGCTGTACAGGAAGGATGGGGCATGGAATAAAGTTAGGCTGAGCGCGATCCAAAACAAAAGCACGCTATTTCTAATGCCCTGCAGGTGTGCACAAGATGATGAGAGGAGGTGGAAGTGGGAAGCATCACATCCTCTGGGATCAGGAGTCAGGGGGCAGCGAGCTCCGGCCGTGGGTCATGGCGTGAGGCAGGTTGTCATGAATGATGCCTTCGGCATACGTGTGAGTGCTGCCTCTCCTTCCCAGAACTGCAGCACTTGAGTTGCCATCTGGTTTCTCAGTATTTCTAGGAAAATCCTTATCTCTGCTGAGCAGAACGTCGTGTCTGCAACATGCCTCATCTGCAACAGAACGGTGCCCTGCCGGCAGCGCGCAGCCCCAGCTGCTGGTGGGCTCCTGCTGCACAGCCCAGCGGTGCTTTGCTGATCTGCAGTGATTTACCCTTGAATTTCTCCCCCTCCTGCAACCCAATAGGAACGGCCCCATCAGCCCGTTTCCCTCCAGCCAGGAAGGGGCCACAGGAGACTGCTGGAACCAGCACAGCTCTAATTCAATTTCTGCCCTTTTTCCCTTTTGCCTTCATTTCATTACAGATTATTATTTTTTTCACAGTTGATTCTGTTTCCAATTGAACTGCCTGGGGGCTGGCTCCTCTCCTCCAGCCGCTGTGCAACCTCTGCAGCAAGGCTCCTTCCCATGGACCCATAGCCTGAGGGCACGATGTTCATTTTGGAGAGACAGAAAGCAGTGTCTTGTTTCCAGTTAGTGGCTATTTTGTGCGGCACTTAAACTAGACAAGAAATGACTTCTGTTCATGGAGTTACCGAAGCTCCCATTGAACTGGGACAATGATTTGGGATGTTTGTAGGTGACACATTCAGAGCCATGGCAGGAAGGGTTATTGCTTCCATTCCCAGCCTAACCTACCGCACAAATAACAAGCATGCATTTCTAAATAAGTTGTTTCAAAGCAAAAAAAAAAATAATAATAAAATAAACAAACAAACAAAAAAACACATTTTCCTTTGAAAAGCACCACTGTGCAACTTCACAAAGGTTTCTAAATATAGCTACTTTCAATGAACAAGTGCAAGGAGGAGACCAGGCAGATGGCTTTGAAGAGCCACTGCATCCCTCTTGGAATCATAGAATCATGATAAGGTTGAAGGGGCCTCAAACCCCCCCCAGCCCCAACCCCTGCTGTGGGCTGGCAGCCACTTCAGGCTGTCCAGGGCCCATCCATGGCATTGGGCACCTCCAGGGATGGGGCACCCACAACCCATCCCACCCTCCTTCACCATCACCTCGCACTACACAGCTGCCATATACTTTGCGCTACAGCTCAGTGCTGTGCAAAGGAAAGATAAGGGCTCACCCCACAGATCCGAGGATGGTCCTTTTCTGAGCAAGTCCAGCTGCGTTTCGCTAAAAGATTTTTCAAGCATATTCCTAATGATCTGAATTGTTCCTGAGCACTCCCTGCAGGCTCCAGCCGGGTTTTGGGGGGAGCGTGCTCTTCTGCGAATGCCGTTTCTTATTTTTGTCAGCACATTGAACATAGCCTCTAAATTAAAATCTTCTATTCCCAGCCTATTTTGATCAACTCCGCTTCCTTCAGCTTAAAAGATGCAATAAGAATAGACGAGCTCTTGCAAATTAAAAGCCTCACTTGCTTAACAAATCGTCTCTCCACAATAATTAATTGTCTGGAGAGAGATCCCAGCCCTAGGTTTTTGGCCTCATTCCAGGCTGTGTAAAGGAAAAATATATATATTTGGATATGTGCTTCCTGAGGGCCTTCGTTGTGCCCTTCCTGCACAGTGCAATGGCTCCGACCCATCTACCCGGTGCTGTCATGGCAGCATCCCCAGAGCTGTCCCTCAGCCTTCACACCCCCTAAGTGACCCCGTCCAGGCAGTGGGACCTTCAGCCCAAGCTGTTCTCACACCAGTGGCTGCACAGGGGCTGTGTGCGGGCAATGCCAGGTGCTGAGCTCCAGGCTGCCTTTGGGACTGTGTCCGACCCCAACTTCCTTAAGAAATTCCTTCCAGCGTGTGAATCTCACAATGAGTAAATTCAAATTAATCTTCGTTTCTGCAGACTAAGCCCTTGGCTGTTTCTCCTCTCAGGGGTAGGGAGGTTCCTGCCCTACTTCACGGTTGCAAAACTAGAAAGACACATAGGATACAGTGCCTGCTCCTGCAGAACCCTACAGGCTTTCCTCTGAGGTCACATTCCTCAGGCCTCCTCCTCACTCATGGAGCTCTGCAGCCTCCACCAAGGTCACAGCTGGCTTTGGCCACCCCAATAGGTGCCTGCCCCAGGTGTCATCTATGGGCAGCTGCACTAGGGTGGGTTGAGGACCTGCCTCAATCAGTGTAAAACATGTAGCCCTTAGCCAGCTGCTGGATGCTCAATACCAGCAATCCAGCACCCTCCAGTCCTCGTTAGAGCCTGGAGAGCTTTGTCTAGATCAGCAAACTGGAAATAAACCTCTAACATCCTCTCTCTGCACTATGAGAACATACAGGAATACATCACAGGTTGTGCCTCCAGTCTGACACTGCAGCACAGCAGATGGGATCCTGCTGGGTCTGACTGGGATCAGCGCTGCGGCATCCGGGAGGGTGGAAAAGGCTCGAGCAACCTTTTCTTCCCTTGTCTCGGTATAGCAAAGGTGCCTGGGGACAAAGATATTCCCGGAACAGCAAGCACTAGTGGCACTCCAAATATATATAACCACTTGAACACATCTGGGAGATCCTCATCTTTTAGTTGTACTGTGTGTCCTGATGATCAGATTGAGCCATCAGTCTCTCCCATCCATAGAGGAAGCAGCCTATCACAAGTCCCATTTGCACAGCACTGGCCCATCTGGCCACAGCAGGAGCCCAGCAGGACCCCTGGCCCTATGCTGCCCCATTAGCCCCCAGGCACATCTTCCCATCAGAGCTTCCCACAGCCCCCACGTTTGCCAAACCTCACGCTTCTATTCCTGGAGTCCCAAACTTTCCCTGACTTCACTTGCAATTTCCCAATACCCAGTTCCCAGCACTGCCTTGGCCTTTAATAAACTGCTCATTAAAGACAGACAGGATGCCTGCCCATGTGGGGAATATCCCAGCCCATGAGTTTCTCTGGCAAGCCCTGGTTGTAGCAGTGATGCAGCAGTGGCTCAGCCACCAGCTCTCATGTCCCTGCCATCACTAGACATGCAGCCCATAGGGCTGCTGGATCCTCATGGGGCTCTGACCCTATGAGCTCCCCAAGGGAAGATGGAGCTTGCTCAGCTCCGAGCCTGCGGGGTTTTCTTGCCCCCAGGCAGCAAGAACATTATGTTGGAAGAGATTAGGGCAATGGGACCGGAGGGGGTTCTACCCCCATAACCAGAGTTCCATATTCCTACAAGGCATTTCCCATCCTGAGACAGATTCTAGACCAAAAGATCGCTCCTTGAGCAGAGCTGAGGGGCAGAAGGAGTCGACAGCCCAGCAATTTCAGCTGGTGAACATTCCTGAGTAGCTTTGAGCCTTGTTTTACAGAGCATTCCCTCCCCACACACCATCTTGCTGCCGGCCAGCAGGAACATTCTGAAGCTCCAGCAGACTCCCAGGTTGTGAAAATACAGAGCTGGGTTTGGGTCTGTGGAGACAAATACATCAAGGCCGTTCTGCTCTGTGCACCAAGGCTGCTGGGGTCTCTGCTTGGCTGGGGTGGAGGTGAGGATTGAAGCCCAGCTCCACCCAGCATGGGGAGCCCAGCATGCACATGGTGAGCAGCATGACACATCAGCCCCTGGTTGCTCACTGGAGAGGCATGGAAACGGTCAGCATTTACTTCCTCCAGCATCATGGAGCTCACAGACAGCCCAGCACCAGGGGGAGAGCAGAAAGGGGGAGCAGCTCCCCACACAGCTGGCCCAGCAGTTAGTATTCGTGGAAACCCACAAATGAAAGACACCAGAAGCACAAAGGGCCACCTCTGCTGTTCATCACTTGGCTTGGCTCCCTGTGACACCACACGTGCAGAGGATGCTTCCGGCAGAGCTCGGTGCAGCCCCGGGCTGCTCTCAGCCCAGAGCACCCCTGCCACCAGCCTGGGGCACGCACAGCAGCATGGGCTGCTCCTGTCACCTCGAGCTGCAAAAAGGAGCAAAGCTGCACCCCAGCAGTGGGGCTGCAGCTCCCCGCCCCCGCGCTGCAGCTTTCTGCCCCTTTTTGCTTCTCTTTTCCCCGTGCAACCAAAGAGCCTCGATGCTCCCTGCATCCTCCGAGCCCCCTGGGATGCCCGAGCTTCGGGCACGTCGTGGGCTCGCGTCAATGGCAAAGCCGGGTTTGCACCGAGAGCAGCAGCAGCAGCATCAGCTCCTCGCGGGCAGCCCTTGCACGCCGCGTAGAGCTACTCGGGGGGTGCGCTGGGCACGGCTCGGGGCAGCCCTGCACGCAGCGTGCCCGGCTCCTTTCAGCGTTTCGACTCGGACCGGATGGTAACCACGGAGCCCGAGTTCAGGGCTCTGATCCCACCCACCGGTGCCGTGACTCACAGCGCGGTCAGCGCGCTGCCTGGATATTGGCGGGCGAGGAGGCGGGAGGGAGCGGGCGGCCGCCGCTCGCACACGCGCTGCTCCGGCACACGGTGATCCGCGCTCCCACCTGGCAGGGCTGAAGGACGCCGGCACCGCTCCCAGGTAAAGCTTTTGCCTGACTTTTTTATTCCTCTTGATTGTTCCACTGCTGAAGGGGTTTCTAAGCGAGAGCTCAGAGGGGTCGGTGGGTGGGAGCGTGCCCCGCTCTGTGTTCTGTGTTATCTCCATCACGCCCTGCCCGGAGCACAGGGCAGCCTGGGGGCTTCTGCTGGTGGGAGCGGACAGAGGTGGAACAGCAGGGTTAGAGAAGGGGCACGGGGCAGCAGCCCTGCCCTGCCTCGGCACTCGCAGGAGCGAAGCACCTCTCCCCAGCAGCATCCCCACGAGGTTTGATCCTAAGTAAAGTTTCTGCCCCGAGCTGCCGAGCTCTGCTCCCTGGAACTGATAGCAGGGCACAGGAGGGGATGTTGCCCCTAGGACCAGAGCTTTGCCCCAACCCAGCTGTGGGCTTTGGGCAGGAAGCTGAGTCCAAGTTTCTCTGCTCTAACTTCTGCAGCTAAGAATCATGTCCGCCAGCCCAGCACTTCTGTTTTCAGTTTCACCTCTCATGTAGTCACTGAGGAGAAAACTTTTGAAATGCTGGAGGCTCTTTGCCTATTTCTGCATCACTCTTTGGGCTGTCTGCATTCAGGGCTATCCTGAACACTTCTATACACAGAGCCCCTGCTCTCCCAGGGCTGGCAGCCCTGGTGGGATCGGCTCCTGCCTCCCAGCCCCTCTGCTTACCCCACAGGAAGCAACTGCTGCTGTACATCATCAGCTGGGGCACGCTTATAGCACTGGATGGGAACAGCCCTTTGCTGGGGTCCCCGTGCCCCCAAGCCCTGCCTGCTCCCCACCACCAAACCTCAAACATCCTCTTTAGGGGCAGCAGAAATCCCCTCCCTGCTGCACTGCGCTGTCACAAGCACCTCTCAGTGAACCCAAGTGTTTAAGATTAAACACTTGAGCACAGTTTTGGAAAAACCCATGACACCTTGCCATGAGCTCTGTGGGGTCAGGAAATCAGCTTTGCCCTAAGTGACGTCTCAGCACCTTGCTCCATACTAATGCAGGAGAGGGAGACCTCTCAGATCTGGGGACCTGGAAATGCTCCCCAAACCCACTGCCATGGCCAGGCACATGCCAAGTGCTCTCTCCTGTCCATCTGCTTTTAATAGATTTGCCACAAACCTATTAAGCCAGAAGAGGGAATACACGAATGGAGAGCAGCAAACATTACTGGCACTGCAGAACCAGGTGCAACATCCCATTCACCTCCATGCAAAAGTGTTCAAAGTGCCCGAATGTACAGCGCTGGAGGAAAGGATGCTAAAAGGTAAGGGAGAAGGAAGAAGAAGGGAGAGTGAATGAGAATTTCCCATAGATGAATCACAGCCCCAAGCCCAGAGGAGATAATCAGCATTTTAAATGGGAACAAAGCCAATCAAATGTCCACAGGCTTCCACAGAACAGGAAACATCCATTCAGGTGGGAATTACTGCAGGTTAAAGGACGGGCTGATGGGCAAGATCGTAGTGTGCTGCAATGGGAGAAGCTAATGCACTCAAGGCTATTAATAGAGATCCTTAAAGATCAGACTAGAGACACATTTTTGTTTAATAGCTTTCGCAAGTGATCTTGATTCAGAACATGGAAATTCTCTAAGAAAATGTACTGGTGAGAATCTTGGGAGAACTGTTGAACCAGACTTCAGTGCTACAGGAGATGAACCAAAGGTCCTAAAATTCAACAGAAACCAAATGGGCTGTCATGAGTTCACACACTTATGGACCAAAGGCAAAGGTCGCTGCCCCAAGCAGTGAAAACAGCACAGTAGTACGCGGCTCTTAGGGAACCCCAGGGTGTCTGCTGGAAGACAGCTGGTGCCTGACCAGCTCTCACGGCAGCATTAGAGTCCGTCAGAGCCCCGTATTGCTGGGAAAGGAACCACAGGGTGACCCAGCAGCACTGCACTGCTCAGCTCTCTGCTGCCTGGGGAGACAGTTTTGACCAAAAACAGGTCCAGGCCAAGGTGCATTGCCCTGCAGGGCCACTCCTCCTGCAGAGCTGTGTGCCAGTGGCCATCACCTGGGGAATGCTTCCATGAGGCAATATGGAATATGGGGCAGTCTCCCACCAGAGTTCAGGTTTTGCCTTTGCAAGTGCTGTGCCTGGAACCAACCCAAGGTGCAGCATCCCGCATCCAACCCCATGAGTCCTGCCCCATCCCATGGAGGGACAAAGGCTCCTGGCAGCTCAGCAGAGATAGGTGCTCCATCCCCATGGATGGCAGCTCCATATCACACTTGGAAATGTTCCTACTCCCTGCCCAAGAAATACAGAGGGCCTGCTCCTCACCCTCAGCTAAGGGGAGAAGCAAGAAGCAGCAGAACTCCTCCTGACCCAGCCTGCAGGATCAGCTGCCCCACAGCACGGCCTGCACGGGGGGCTTTGAATACAGCAGAAGGAGTGGACCCTGCCAGGAGAGTCCCACCCAGCACCACTGGGCATGGGCAGCATGACCAGGTTCCTTGCCGTGACTGCGGGCACCAGGAGGGCAGCAGAGCCCCTGCCCTGCAGCGGTGCTGGGCCACAAGCATGGCCTCAGCCAAGCCCACATGAGCTGGCACAGGAGCAGATGTTGGTGGGTGGCAGAGCAACCACACAGGAGGCTGTGATCCACCCACTGCATTTTTCTAAGCCTGCTGCTCCCCCTATAATTTATCCTGCCATTTCCAGCGCGTTAGGAGCAATGGGAAAAATATCCCTTTCACTTGGAAATACCCTTCTCCGAGAACGACCTGTTCTCCTGGCTACCGTCAGCAGGCAGGCAGTGCTCAGCTTATGCCACAATCCTCTTGTGTATGAACAAAGAGCTTTCCATGGCAAGAGCCTGCGCTGCAGCAGGAGGCAAGGAGCCACTCTGCCACCTCCCCAAACGCCTCATCCCAGAGCCCCAATGTGGGGCACCCCCACAGATTCATTGCTCTCAGTTCCCTTTGGAGCATCCAGTGCCCGTCTGGATCTTGCTCTGCTCAGGGCCCAGGGGAGCAGGAGCCTCTGAGCAATGGGAGATCTCCTCCCTGAGCCAGTTAAGCCACGTGGCTGCTAACAGCAGGGATCAGCACAAGGCATGGGACTGCTCAAAGTGCTGTTACAGGCACAAAGTTTAAGAAGTTCAGCTATGAAGCCTCATGAATCACACAGTGCTGATTAATTTTACTAGATTGCGTAAACGGAGCGCACTGCTCCCTCTGGAAAGCTCTTTCCTCATTTCAATCCAGCCCTTTTTTTAATCACAAGCCTGTAGGAACTTCTTTCCTCTGAAACCACCCCTACACCACATGGGCACTCCAAAGCGAGAGGCAGCCAGCAGGGTCTGCTGTCCCCAGCTGCCAAAGAACTCTCCAGTTTCGGTCTAAGTGAGGCAGGGCACTCAGGGAGGTGCAGATGCCCCATTTCTGAGGGGCTGCCCAAGGGACTATTGCCCACTATGGCTGTGACCTGGCACTCTCTTTGCAGGCTGTCCTCAGGTAGAGGAGCTCTGTCCCTGATGAGTACTGCTGGCCATCATCTCTGACCCAAGCACACGGAGCAAGGCAGGCGTGAGACCCGTGGGACCTCACCCCGTAGCATCTGACCCTGCTGGGCTTTGCAGGACAGAAGGGAGCAGCTGACACCCACCAGCAGTGCCACAGGGATCAGCTCCAGCCCCAGATGGACCAGGTCACATAAGAAAGTTGCAGGGGCACGTCATTCCTAGGTCACGTTATGCTCAGCAAACAAGGCTGAATACGTGAAGGGGACTCTACTATGATCTCCAAGGCCATTATAGGCCCAAGATTGGTTTGGAAGGAACTCCAAGGCTGCCTGGTAGAGGCTCACTCTAAGCATCTATAGAGCCACTGAGAGCAGAACTGTTCCACCCATGCGACTGCACTATGGATCCATGTAGCAACCTCACAAACACTTCAAAAACCATGGACTTCCCCCTGCAGCTGCTGGTCGGGTCCTGCCTGGCCCTGCTCATCGTGTTCACTCTCTGTGGTAACATCGTTGTGTGCCTGGCCGTCACTCTGGACCGCCGGCTCCGCAGCCTGACCAACTGCATCATCGTCTCGTTGGCCATCACCGACCTGCTGCTGGCCCTGCTGGTGCTGCCCTTCTCCGCCTTCTATGAGCTCACCAGTGAGTGGCCCTTCGGCAGCACGTTGTGCAACATCTACCTCAGCCTGGATGTCATGCTGTGCACGGCCTCCATCCTCAACCTCTTCATTATCAGCCTGGACCGCTACTTCGCCGTCACCACCCCGCTGCGCTACCAGCAGCTGGTCACACCGTCCCGCGTGGCCGTGGGCTTGGTTGTTATTTGGACAGTTTCACTGATGGTCTCCTTCCTCCCCATCCACCTGGGGTGGAATACCAATGGGACAACGGTCCAGAACACAACACCCAACTGCACCAGGGAGTGCAAGCTGGAGGTGAACTCTGTGTACGGGCTGGTGGACTCCTTGCTCACCTTCTACATCCCTCTGGTCATCATGTGCATCACCTACTACCGGATATTCAAGATAGCGAGGGAGCAGGCCAAGAGGATAAACCACACGTGGTGCTGCAGCAGCAACAGCCCCATGCCACCCATGGTGAAGGAGCACAAAGCCACTGTGACGCTGGCAGTGGTGATGGGAGCCTTCATCATCTGCTGGTTCCCCTATTTCACGGTGTTCACGTACCGAGGAGTGTGGGGGGACAGCAGTGTGAAAGGCATACCCATGTCCATCGTCCTCTGGCTGGGCTATGCCAACTCAGCCCTGAACCCCATTCTCTACGGGACGTTCAACAGAGATTTTCGGGTGGCATACCAGCACTTGTTGCACTGCTGGAGGACAGGGGACCCTAAGAGCTCCCTACAGAAGGGTCAGCCCCGGGGCAGGAGTTGCGAGGAGAGCCTGGATGGGCAGGAGGGGAAATGCCTGAAGCTGGAGATGAGGAACGGGAAGGGCACCTTGCTGGCAGATGGAGCCCTGAAGAGGTAAGAGCTTCCCCATAGTCACACTGCTGGTCCCAGGACCCCAGCTCAGACACCCAGCACTGCCACTCTCTGTCTGTCCCAGCAGTGAGCTCAGCCAACAGCAAGTTCCATTCTCATCTCTGGAGCAAAAATAGCTAAAATTAGGTTGGCAAACTTTTCTAGGAAAACAAACAGCCACACATAGAGCCATAAATCCCCCCCCAGCAGTACCCCAAGCACCACCAGGGGCAGGACTCTGGAAGAGGTGCAGTGATGGGGAGGATTGATGGGATGCAAGCACTATGCCCAGGCACCCCCGTCCCATGGGATCAGCCTGCACCTCCTTGGCCCACCTGAGCATAAGGAGAACACGGACACATGCTGTGCCATGATGCGAACTGCTGCTCCCAGGCCCTAATCTAACCTCTAGGCAGCAGCAATCGATAACCCCCCGATAGCCCAGAAACTTTCCATCCCACCGATAAGCTGTTCTTTCACTGCCTGCTGCACATGCCCTTGGTGCCGTCCCCAGAACACAGTGTGAAGCCTTAGGAAGGAGAAAGCAGGGAGGTGAAGCAGAGGGCAGAGCGGCGCGAAAGGCTCAGCCTGTATCACGCTCAGGCACATGCCTGGCACGGTGAAGATGCTTCTGCAGACACAGACGGGGCTGGAAGGAGACCTGCACTGCTCCTGTAGAGCACCACGTGGGATTTTATTTAACTAAATTGTTCATGCAATGCAAAACAGCAGCTGGTTCCTGCACAGCATTACAGCCCATACCCAGGGGAGGGCAGAGAACCCTGGGGGATGGCCCAGCAATAGGCTGGATCAGGTGCTGGGCTCAGTCAGCTGGGCAGGTTTGGCTCCTTCCTAATTCTTGAGTGCATTTGAATGAGACCGGTAAGAAGGTGAGCATCTCTCACCTCCTTCCAGCAGGAGAAATAAATGTTTCCTCCCTGGATTTGTGCCCAAATGAAGCAGAACATTGGAGGGAAGAGGCAGAATAGCAGGCAGTGCTGCAGTGGGGCACATATCGTGCACTGCAGGAAGCAGAGGGGAAGACATGAGGACAGGGATGTTTCTTGACCTTTCTAAATCCAAAGAGCTCTTTCTCATACCAGGCAGCATCACTGCTGCGGTTTCTGCTTGTGATTAGATAAAAGTCAACGTGAGGGCTGAAAGTTGAGTTATTGGTTTTACTTTCCCTGTTTATCTGCCTACTCACTTGCCTGGAAATGATGCACCAAGGATGGCGTGGGCCTCTCTCACTTCCCCCCTTCCCCATCAGGGATGCACACACTGGGTGTCTGAGACCCCAGGACCATGCAGGAGTCACCCAGACCCCAACAGCCAACGTCACCCCGAGCTCAGAGAGACACGGTCCCTCTCCCCCAGCCACATTAACAGAACAGAACAGCACAAATCGCTCACAGACCCGTATCTCCCTCCAAATAAGACTGGAGCCCAGCAGAGCTCTGCCCAGAGCAGCACCATGGGGTTGTTCAGGGGAAAGCATTTTGAAATATTGCCCATTATGTTTTTTCCTGTTACGAAGCACAGGGAAAAGACCAGCAAACATTAGTAGGAACACCGGAGAAACATGAGTGGTCTCAGGAGATGTCAAGCACAGGGACCAGCCCCATCACTTCCATGGAAAAAACATGCACCACAGCCATTGCGACACAGGCAGCATTTTTATGGGTAGTGGGGAGCATGCAGGGCTGCAAAGGGGGGGCAGCAACTCCTCACCCCCTGCCACACATTAAACAGGGAAAGAACTCGCTAAAGAAGCGGTAATGGAAAGCAGAGTCCAACTCCTGTGGGACAGGACCTGTTCCAGCCACTGCATCCTGTCCCTTCCCATGGGCTCAGCTTCATGCAGGCAGCAACTGGTGTGTGCAGAGCAAAGCCTGCGGGCTCACCCACGCTGGCACCAACCCATCTCCTCTTTACATCTCCATGTGCAATTTCACCCTGTCCAGTGACAGAGCTTTCCCGTGAGCCTCGGCCACCCCACCTCCCAGCCTCCGCTCCTGGCTGCCCTCTTCCAGCACCCTGCAAGGCTGAAAGGACACAGCTGGACTTCCCTTGGGAAGAAACCTGAGAGCAGAGGCAAGGGCTGCAGGGTGAGTACAGGGCTGGGGTTTCAGGTGCTGCTGTGTTTAATGAATGGGAACATCCATTGCATTTTTCTGGGTCCAGCCATCCCATCACAGAAGCCAGCAATGCGCAGAGCGATGGCACCAGAGGTACATCCTCCCTCTGGGACCATTTGCTCTCCAAACCCAGCGCAGCTGCCCAGAGCTGTCCCTTCTTTCTCCAGCTGCTCTTGAAGTGTGAGGGCACAAAAAACACTTCATGATGCTTTGGAAGACACTGCCAGCTCCCCTTATCCGTGCTGGGAGCTGCCACTACGCACTGCAGAAGCAGCTGTGCCAGATCACAGCTTTCCAGCACACAGTTTTCTTGCAAGCCTACATCAGTGCCATGAGTCACTACCTGACTGGGCTCCCAGATTGGGACACTGACACTGGGCATCTCCACTGTCCCCAGCACTGGGCAGAGGACATGGCCATTTGCCCCTGTGCAATGGGATGCCTCTGAGCTCCCAAGAGCCACTTTGTGCAGCCCTCCTCTGCAAGGACTGGGCAAGGTCATCCCGACCTCCACACACACTCTCTCTCTCAAACACTGCATGCTGATAACATGGGCTCTCCTGTATTGATTGTGCCCAGGGGGTGAAAAATGAGGTCACCCACACACTACAGGCTAGAGGAGCACATCCCTGCCAAGGTCATGCTGACAGCCCCATGTGTGGGGTGTGAGTCCCTGGGCATGACATATGGAGGTGGCAGCATGGGGAGAGCACAGCACAGAGGCTGCTCCTGCGGGGACAAAGTACCATCATCCCGACCCCCAGCAGGAGGTGTCTCAAGCCTCCTAGCCAGCAGGATAGAGGGGCAGCCAATTCCAGTTGCGCTCTTTGTGCTTTCCCTCTGTGATGCACACATCTTCTGAACAACGTTTAGTTTCCACAAGGCAGAGACAAGATGCCAACCTCCCCCAAGAGATTTCTAATCTAATCGGCACGGCAAAGCACAGTCAATCTAGGCAGAGGTTTGCAGATCTGAGGTCCTGCTGCAGCCACAGATTTCCTCTCTGTGACATGAAAGTGAGGACAGGAAACATCACCTCATGTGAGGACCCATCTGAATGCGCCCCAGCAGGAGCCAAGCAAAGCCTCGCAGCACCCACCTGCAAAGGAGGGAGAGGAAGCACTCAGGCAGAGCACTGCTGACCCCAGCACGCCCACGAGTGTCACTTTGACTCAGTTATTTGCAGACGTGACAACACAGCCACTGCTGCACAGAGAGGGGAAGAGTGAGCAGAGAAAGCCACAAAGCAACTTACAGCTCCTCTGAGGGAGCGTCAGAGGATGAGCTCCGGGTGACGCTGCTGAGCTCTACCCCTCAGCAGCTCTCAGCACACAGCTGCACTCTGCTGAGAACATCCTCATAGCATCACACCACAGACCCTCCCAGCCATCGCAGGTGCTTAATGCAGAATCCCTCATGCCACAGGGAACGTGGGGCAAGGGAATACCTGCACCCTGCACATCCTTTGAATGGTCTCTCTGTTTCCCTGTAGGATCCCCATGCTGGTACATGGCACTTGCTGTCTCCCCAGATGATGCTGGAAAGGCCTCTGCGTGCACACGTTTCTTCCCGGGAGCACAGAAGAACCTGCACCATCAGGAGCCACGACACCTCCAGCACTGAGCCCCACATCAGTGGGTTGAGAGACAGGGCGTACCCCAGCAGGTCTGGGGTTCAGGCACTGCAGGGAAAAGGAGATGCAGCCGCAGCCTCGGTGCCAGACAGCCCAACCCAGGACAGGCACTACACACCCCGGTGCTCCGTCAGAGGGAAACGTCCACCTCCCAGAGGGGCCCGGCAGAGGGGGTGGGGTGGCAGGAGGGCTATCGACGGCCACCATCACAACACATGCAGCCCTGCAGCATCCTCACGGGGCAAAGAGGAGCCCCACCTCGGGGATACTGGGGCGTCCCCTGCTCTCTGTGGGCTTCACACCCTCAGCCCCACGGCAAGGAGAGAGGACCCGGAGCCACCGAGCAGTGGATCTGCCCCCAGGCTCTTTCCCCCGCAGCAGCTCAACGCCAAGTCTACAAAAACGGGATGTCTGCGAGCGATCCCGGGCAGAACTCAGCCATACAAAATGCTGTTTAACACAGAGGCAGAACAGCACGATTGATTTCTCCAAGCACACTCTGCCTCGAGAGGAGCCCCCCCATCCCCCTGTACCACCCCTTCCTCTCCGCCGCGCTCACACACAGCACAACCGCAGGGACGCGGCTGCAGCCGAGCGCACCGCTCCCAGAGCCGGGGGGCAGCGAGTGCAGCAGAACGGCTCCGGGCCCCCCCGGGCCGGGCAGCATTACGGGCTCGGAGCTCCCCCTGCTTGCGGCTCCCGGCCCGGCCCCTCTCTATCCCAGAGCCCCCCCAGCCCGGGCCGGGCCAGAAATACCCGTAGTATCCACCCTTCCCTCCCAACTCAGGGAGGAAGATCTGACAAACGCACCCCACCCAAAGCTCTGCCACCTATGATAACAATTAGAGACTGATCTAATTGCAAAAATAATTGCAATTGAAGTGTTTAATTACCATACTAAGCAGGAAGAGCCGCTCCCGACTGTTTCGGTAGCACTCCCGATCCATCAAACAAGGTTTGGGGCTTGTTTGGGGTTTGTGTGTGTTTGCTTTTTTATTATTATTAGATTGCAGCCCTGGGGGGATGAAGAGATTTACTAATTGGGGTCCTGGAGAACAGCCACCAACTTGCAAGCACTTGTTTTTAATTTCAGTACTAACGAGGCTGGAAGGGGGAGAAATCCAAAATGCAGAACAGCTGTGTGCCTGCAGCCCCTCACCACGCTGGCAGAGCCCTGGTGCTGCTTGCTGTGATGCCATGGGGCTGGGTTTGTGCTGTGCCAGCATGGGGTGAAGCCCATCTCCAGGTGCCAGCTTCTGTCACCCTCTGAGCCCACCCACTGCAGTGACAGCTCATCCAGGTCCTGGTGCCAAACCCTGCAGAACAACAGCAGGAAACTTCTCCAGGTGGCATTTGGTTTTGTTCTCCCCTATATGTGCAACAAAAGGGGATTAAATTCTTTCTCCAAGCAGCGATTCTGAGAGGGAGGAGAAACCGCTTAGAAAGCTCCTAAGCAACATCTGCTTTCTCAGATAGGAATATCTCCCTGCCAGCCATGCACAGGGACACCTCCGTCCTTTGGGCCCTGTAGGGATGCAGCCACAGCTCTGGGTAGGACCCAAAAGCACAGAAAGGGCTGTGGGGGGGGGGATGTAGAAGCTGCTGTAGGACATTCTGGTGTGTCCCCCTCCCAGGAGTGTAGCAAAGGACTGTTTTATTTTAGATAAAAGAGAAACATCACTAGAAGAAGAAAAAAAAATCGTGATGGGTTTTTTTGGGGGGGCTCTCGTGATTAAACACAGTGGAGATGGAAAGGTAGCAAGCAGCCCCAAGCAGACAAAAAAAGAGAGAGAGAGAGAGAGAAACTTTGTCTTAGAAATCCCAAGATTTCGTTTTCTTCAATAAAATGCATTGGGGTCACCCACCAAACAGTTCTGGCTCTGAGGTCTCAGGTCTCCGTGCCGTGGGACCACCGGGCATGTGGCCGTGGGGCCGGAGAGGGGACAGAGCCACTAGAGGGCACAAGTAGGACAAAAACGGCCCCATGCAGGTCACCTCCAGCCCCATAGGGCAACGGTGCCGGCGGTCCCCAGAGTCCCATATCAACCCCCACCCCAAAGCACCTCCCAGAAGTCCGCCCTTAGCCCAGGTCCCAGGGGTTTGGTATCCCCAGGCACCAAGATGGCACCACTGCTGCATGACGGAGACGTGTCCATCCGTCCAGCCGCTGACACCCCACGTCCTCAGTGGGGATGGCACAGCTGTCCATTGGAAGCCCAGGACCCTGCAGACCCCGGCACTGGCAGCCTGCAGGCTGGGGACCACCAGCCCCACACGACGTGCCCAGCACCAACCCGGCAAAGCAGGAGGACAGAGCATCCCCAGCAAGCGCTGAATCCACGCAGGGTAACACCGCGCAGGCAGAGTGATGTGATGGCACAGTGGTGCTGCCCGTGTCCGTGGGGTGGTGACGGAGCAGGACATGGCACACGGTGTGTGTGCTGCTGCTCCCTGCAGGCGCTGATGTGAGGATGGGTGGATGCAAACCCAGCGCCCGCAGCCCCTGCAGCAGCACCATTACACAGGGCTCTCCATCCTTTTTGCTTAATGGGAGGCGTTTTTCTGTCTCATTTCCCTTACCCTCAGCACTGAAACCGCCTTTCTGCAGCAAAACAAGCCAAGCCAGAGAAATCCTTCTCCCTCAGCAGCTCACAAAGTCCCCTCCCTCCGTGGCAGCAGCAATGCCCACTGCACAGGGCTCCCTTTCCCTGCGAACATCGCACTGCAGAGCAATAAATGATCCCCATCTCCTGCACGTCCCCGGGCTGTGCCGACCCCAGGCTGCATTTGGGTCATTTGTCCTCATTCCTGGGGGAGAGGCAGGCTCTGTGCACGGCCCCATAGCACCGCCGTGCTCACTGCGTGGCTTCAGCAGGAGGGGGGACACCATAGATCCCACATGCTCTGGCCAGCAGCCCCCCCGCCCTGGTTTTAATGGTCATCATGGAGCCCTCTGTGAGCGGGAGGATGGGACTCGCACAGGGGATGGCAGCAAGGGCACACGGGGACACCTCGGGGACAACGGGGACAGACGTTCCGACGGAGCTGCGGGGTTTTGTTCTCGCCGTTGATAGATCTGCAAATAGCTCAAAAGGAAAGAAGTCCCCTCGGCCCCCCTCCGCCGTCCCTCCCCGAGGGCTGTGCACCCGCTCCGCTCTCTCAGCCTGCTTCAAGGTTGAGCTAAGTCCACTGCTCTTTCCTGGGTGATTAGGCCCTTCGTTTAGGGGCTGGTTTCCCCCCAGGGCCCTCCTGGTGCTCAGCTCGGATGGGGCTGCAGGAGCCCGGGCACCCCCAGGGCCCAGACAGGAGCGAGGGGCACACAGGACTGGGAGGGAGCGGTGAGTTTGGTAACACACTGATGTTTCATTGAGGTTTTATCTCTGCGACTGGCAATGTGCTCCTCCAGGAGATTTAGTGGGAAGTTGCCTGGTCCCTGCCAAGAAGGCTGTTTTTCGAGAGAAAGCACATTATGCATCAAAGTTGAAATTCAAATCCTTTTTCCTCCTCTCCCGGCATTTATTTATGAGGCTCCGGATGTTCCTCAGGGCGTCTTTGTTTGCGGAGTGCCCCCAGCCTGCCCCATACCCGTGGTGCAGGGGCTCAGGGAAAGCTCCAGAGATATCGCACAGCGCTGAACTTCTCTCTGTTGTAATTCTCCCCATTGGTGAAACTGTTGCTGGGCAGGCGAGGGGCTGGCATTCTGCTGCAGCCCCCGTGTGCGGGGTGCCTTTAACCCATGCACAGCTCCAGAAACCCCCCACAGCTGCAAGCTTTTCCCCCTGAGGGATTCTCCCTGCCTCCCCCCCCCAAACCCTTCCATCCCCAAAACCAGACGTGCTCTGCATGTTGCATCCTGGATGGGGCTGGCAGAGATCAGATTTTTTTTATTTTTATCCCTAGAGATGCTCTCGTTTGCCTATTTAGGGGGGAAGGTAGCAGCTCCAGGAGCAGGCGGGGGCTCCTTCCCCCCCAGCCCATCCCGATGCATCAGGACAGGCCCCACGTCTGCAGCCGCTGGAAAATCACGCTCCATTTCCAAAAGGGAAAGCAAAGTGTAAATCTCTCTCTCACACACACTGCAGTGAGAAAAGTGGTGAAAGCTTTAATTTCAGAGATGGGAGAGAGAGACAATAATATATCAGCAGCACCCCGATCGCCAGGGAGGGAAACATCAATTCTGGGCTTACAGAAACAGCTGCCGTGATTCCCCCCTCCCTGCCTGGAACCCAGAAAGCAGCAGGATTTCCTGCTGACCCCACAGCCCTTACCTCGTTGCTCTCCAGCTGTGGTTGGAGGAAATCGAGCTGCCTCCTGCTCCTGGTGACAGTGACGGTTATCTCACCAGTGTAGGCCCAGGAGCGCGGGGACTGGAGGGAAAAAGAGGCAGCAGGAATGGGAGGCAGTGATTTCCCTCCCCCTCCGGCACAGGTCTGCACGGGCCGGCCGCTGCGCTCAGCTCTCCCCAGAGGTTCCCTTCATAAGAAGGAGCAAATTCCGTGATCTACCAAGGGTAAATTTGCATTTGAAATATTCCCCGACTCCAAATGCCATCCGGCTTGATCCCACCCTGAGCTTGAACAAATGCAACTGAGCAGGGAGGGGATCAGACCAGTGGGGAGAGAGGAAAAGCCCAGGGTTAAAAGCATCCATGGATGCTCGATCCAGGATATGAGTGAGCATGGCCACAGCCTTCCCCTCTTCCACCCTCTGTCAGGCAGGACATGCAGGAACGGGTATCGGAGGCTCAGCCATCAAGGATTAAGGATTTCGTGTTTGAGATTTTATTTACACAATAAGACTTAAGTGATTGCTGCATGAAGTGTAGGTGGATTCTCTCCGATGCCTGCAGAGGGATTAGTGCCTATAAGGCAGCCAGAATGAGCTGAAAATTGGAGAGATCAAAGTGCAGGAAGAGGAATCCCACATTCTCAGTGATTCTGAAGGGAAGGGAGAGAGATGACAGTGGTCAAGGATGGGAAGATTGCAACTGGTGACAGGGGAGATGCATGCAGTGATTTCCCCTTCCCCATGATGCTGCAGACACCGGGCACATCCTGGGGACAAGCAGCACCCGGGTATTTCCCATCCTGAGGCTGAAGAAGTTCCGTAGGCAGCACTGGGCTCCTGGGACACCCGTGCCCACCTGAGCTCTTCCCCAGGTGTGCCCCTGCTTGGCACAGGGGGGCTCAGTGTGACAGCCCACGGTGACAGTTCAAGAGGGACACGCACGTCCCCATCCCCACAGCACCCAGCCCGCTGCTGGGCTGCACACATCAGCCTTCTCCTCTTGACCTTATTAAAGCTGCCAGGCTGCCATGAGCTGATTCGATTAAACAGGGCACAGAGCACCGTCCCCGGCGGGCAGGAGGGATGGATGGTAAAGAAATGGAGTCCTTTCACCCCCTGATGCCTCATTAGCTGCAACCACTTCAGCTCTGGCTACGCAACGCCCTGCTTTGCACAGGGGCAGCTGTGAGCCCCAGGGGTGCGCAGCGCTCTGCTAGCCCAGCAGCACGGCCCAGCAGGGCGTGTAGGCTGAGAGCCACAGTGCAGGTGGGTGGGGGTCCGGCAGCAGCAGCCCACGGACGGCAGCAGGGCTGCACATCTGCGGGCGGCTCCTTTCCTCCTCTGCATCTGCAGTGACCGACTTTGTTCCATCACTCATGTTGTGCAGGGGTGTGCGCCCACCCACGCATCCCCCAGCCCTGCACTTGGCGTGGGACAGAAGTTTCATCCCCATCGCTTCCCGAGATCCGCAGGCGGGCGGGTGTTCCTTCGCCGCAAATGAACCCGCAACGCTTTGGAGAAGGGCTAATTCCCTCCCTCCTTAATGCATGGAAGCTTCTTACGCTAAATCTATACAGGCACAATTAGCATTATTCATATTCCATATGCTCCGCTCCCTGGTGATGAATATTAATCCGTTCCCCGCTCCCAGGCATTGGAGATAACGGCGCTGCACTGCGCCGCAGCGGCAGGGACAGAGGGAACATTACTGCAGGTGGAGGGAGTTTCCTTCCCCTGTTGAGAAGGGGGGACTCTGCAGTTCTGAGGGGGGGCTGCAGGACTCCTGCAGCGGGCTAACGCAGAGCAACGTCTCTGGATGGCCCAGGTCTGTGATTTAAGGACTCACAACAGTTTTCAAAACCCATGGTGCTGTGCCGCAACCCCACACAACCCAGAGCATCCCATCTGCCCGCCCTTCGTCCTGACTCAGGCTGGGGGTCCAAGTATCACAGGAGTGGTGGGGGTGGAAGGGGGGAGGCCAAGAGGCACCGCAGTGCCATACATCCATCCGCATGCTTAATCCATATAGCATCAGGGCCCCCATCTGCTGCATCACACATCATTAGCTGGCTGGTTTCCGAGGTGGCTCCCAGCAGAGGTGGGAATTGTGCTGGGGGGAGATTGGTCCCCCACTGGCACGGTCACATTTTGGCTGCTCAGCTGAGGCTTAGGGGTGTGGGATAGAGGGGACCCCGAAGTCCCTGTGGGTGCTGCACAGCCCCAAAGCCTGCAGCCCGTGCACAGAGCAGAGCTCAGCTCTGTGGCAGGGATCCATCCACCCCAACCGCTGCCCCAGCCTGGAGCACTGACACCAGGGCACAGCCCCTTTAAATCCTCGTGATCACAGAACACACTGGGACGCCCTACCCAGAAAAAAAAGGGAAAGAAATTATTTTCTTCTTGCTGGAAAGCTTGGAGAGCTGCCCGATCCTTGCCAGCCCTCCCACGCACTGCACAGTGGAGGACTGCAGGGCCAGCATGGGCCGGGGGGGCTGGGGCGCAGTGGGGTGCCCCTCTGTGCTGGGGTCCCTTCCCTCCACTCCCCGCTCCATCTGTCCCACTCCCGTCTGTTCCTCCTCTCTGCCATCTCTGGGCTGATACCTGCTCCCGAGGGAGCTCACTGCTCCAAAGAAGCCAGAACTCACCCCAAATCCGTGCTGGAAGCCCCAAGGAAGGAGCCACCCCAACCAGCTGAGCCAAGCCAACACGGGGCTCTGAGTGAGCAGCAATGACGGTGCAGTGGGAGAGATGTGGGCTCTGGGGTGCAGGGAGGGAGCCCTGAGCCAAGGTCACTTTCCCACTCTGCTTTCACGCCAGGATGGGTTTTCTCATTACTTACCCAAGCTGTAAATTGTCTAATTTGGAGCACACCATTTATCCCCGATGTGCACTTGAGCAGGCAGATTTTGTTTTCAGGTGTGTGATTAATTTTTTTTTTTTCTAAACGTGATTTCTCTCCTAGGAAACTGCAGACAAACAGCTCTGACCCTTGGGGCCGTTTGGGTGCACATCGGGGCAGGGCACAGCAGCCAGGTCCTGCGGGATGAGAGAAGCAGGTAGAGCTGTTACAGAGCCCCAGCCCCCAGCCCATGCTGGATAACCCGAAATCCAGCTCTGTGCCACGCTGCTGCCCATCATCCCCAGCACCACCTCCAACCCCCGAGCAGCAGTGATGGGAAGCAAGCAGCACTCTCCCTGCTCCCAAATCAATCTGCCGGGAATTACCATTTTTATTAAGACCTAACATGTCCTTGGCTGCTGGGAATGTGATTTACTCCCGGAATGAGATTACTGCGGTTCCCAGGGAGCCACCATCGGTCTCGGTGACTTCTGCCCTCGTGGCACATCCCCACACGGTGGCACGGAGCAGCGCTGTGTGCCGGGTCCCTCCTGTCCCTGCGCGGAGCTGTGAGCTCGGTCACCTGCTGTGAGCGCGCACCCCCCTCTCGGCTGCTGGAGAGTTGTTCTCTGTTCTCCCGGGTGGTTTTTCAGATGAAAGGAGGTGAAAATCACTTCCATTCACTGTGCAGGAGGCCCTGCAGGGCTCCCTTGGTGCGTGGTGCGGTTTGTGGCTCTCCTAGCGCGGGGCTGAGGGAGGGGGCTGAGCACCGCACTGCCCTTTGTGCTGGGGGACGTCCTCCCAAGGAGCTGCTTAGCATTCGGAGCAGGCGTCCGCATTGTTTCCGGGTAAAAACTCTGAGTTTCACTTCAAAAACACATCGATCTTCTGCAGCGTGCCATGAAGGGCAGCATCTCCTCACCCACTTTCTGAAACTGGATCACAGCAGCACCAGGACCCGGTACCGTGGGGCTGGACCTGACGTTCCCCAGCGCCAGGACACGCAGCCACCTTCTCCCTGGCACGCTCTGCAATGCCGTGTGACTGCCGCTGCTCGTCTGCCCAGCGGGAGCGCTGATGGATCTGCCTTGCCTCTCCCTATAAGGGCCCGGCTGCACGCACCCAGCTTGAGGAGAAAATACTCCAACAGCTTCTTTACTTACCCTTCACACGGCGATTACGGTCTCTGTCTTGAGTCCCTCCTCTGCTGCAGAACCCATGGGCAGAGCATTGCCTCCCCGGGGCTGAGCATCCCTCCTGCCCCCACACACACCAAAGGTGGCACCTTCCCACAGTAGCACATTTCCTGTAGGACCTCTGCTCCAAAGTGTTTGCTTATGGCTAAGAGCAGCTGCCCCAGCACCTGGACCATGAGGGTGACGTGAGAGCCCCCAGCACCTGGGCGGGAAGTAGTAAGGGCAGCTGTTCCTATTAGCAGGGTGAAGGCTGGGGAGAGAAACGACTATTGATTGCCCTGTGAGCTCAGCATCAGGCACGCATGCGTGGCATGCAGCCACAACCAATAATGCCAGAGAGGTGCTTGGGCTCACCGGGGGTTCTGCCTCTTCCTGGGGCACGGGGACAAAGGCTGCACCCTGCCAGCACCCAGCACAGCCCTGCAGTGCACAGCCCACACTGTGCAGACCCCCTCCCCCAGCCCATGTTTCCATCCCGAGGAGGAAAGCAGTGGTGCTCCCTGGGGGCTCCCTGCTCAGCCCCATGCACAGGGGTGTCCAGCTGGAGCCTGGCTCCCCACCCACTCTCAATCCCTAGGGCAGCTGCCTTGGCATCCATGGGACACTTGGACTGGGTAAGGAGAGAGGAATTGAGAGAAAAGCTGAGATTTCCATCCTGCCAGCAGAGGATGTCAGCAGGGAAAGCGGAACTACACTTCCCAGAGTGCTCCTGGCCCTGCGTGCTGCCCGGGAAAGGCAAAGGGACTCAGCTGCCAGCTCCTCCCTGCTCCTAAATTATTCTTATTACTGTTTATTTGTGGTTTTTCTGCACTTAACTGCCTTCCTCGTCCACTTAATTGGGGGATTACTGCCCCACCTGCCCATCCACCAGAGCCCAACTCATTATCGGGGTTTATTTATGAGCAGCACGGCAGCAGAACGCACCCTGCAGCTCCATCTCCTCTGGTGCAGGCAGCTGGAGGCGATGGACAAAGGCAAGCCAGAGCCACCAGCAGCGAGTGTGGCTGAAGGGTGACACAGAGGTGTCCCAGCACGTCCTCCTGTCCTCACGTCAGCTCAGGGCACAGGATGATGCTGCTCTTGGCACAGTGCAGGGGAAGCAGCGGGAGCCTGGCTGAGCCTTAAAGTGCTCTTAGAGCTGGGGAAAGGTCAGTGGCACAGCGCCGTCCTTCCGCTCGCACAGAGGGGCGCAGGCTCCTTGGCACGGCGGTGGCAGCTGGGTGACAGCAGGCTGACAATGACAGCATGGCACGGTGGAGAAGCAGAGAGACCCACAGCACCCACAGTCCTTCTTCCCACCATCGCTCCCATCCGCAGGCAGAATCCAGGCAGAATGTGGGGCAGAGCGTGCGAGCCCGCCGATGGAGCGCTGCAATAAATAAATCATGGCACCAAAGCAATCAGAGCTGCCCACTCAGCTGCTTGGGATGCAGTGCCCACACGGGGGATTTGCAGCTGCACCTCCCCGGCCATTGGGCCCATGGCCCAAGTACTGCTCCTCTGTTCGCAGCCGTGTTTTGCAGCCTCAGCACCGAGGGGGATTGATTTATTCATCAGCAGCTCCAGCCCGCACCATCCCTGCACGAAGGCTGTGACAAGCGGCAGCGGTGCGACGAGCAGCACGGCACGCAAGGCAGTGGGGCTGGCTGACCCGTGCTGCTGTGCCCAGGGGGTGAAGGATGCCATGGGAAGGGAAACGTGAGCATCAGACCCTCATGGGGCTGCGCTGCATTAAAGTGTGTCCATCCTGTGCCCCTTGCAGGGCAGAGAGGAGGGAACCTATTTTCCAAACGGAGATCGGCAGTGCCAATGGCTGAACCTATTGCAGAAACAAAGATGAGGGTCCTGGTCCCCATCGCTTTTGCTCGCCCTGCTCATCCGACCTCAGATTTTGGAGATCCCACAGTGCTTTGCCTGCTGGGGTGGTGCACCCAATACTCAACAGGCCCAGAGGACCTCGTATCCCAGGTGGCACCCACACAACCTCAAGGCCAGCAGTGGGTTTTGTCCCCATGGTGTGGGACAGCAGCCATGGGAGAAGGACACACTGAGTCTGGGAGAGTAAAGTGCTGGGCCCTGGGTGGTAGTAGATACTGGGTGGGGAACTGCTGTAGGAGGGGGGGACCAGGAGGGATGGGCAGATGCTAGGAGGAACTGGTGGGGATCAAGGACAGGAACTGGGGGTACTGAGGGGCACGGGGTGTAGTGGCGGGTGGCTGCTGGGGGGGATTTATGGACACCAGGGGCATGGCCGGGTAATGGGAGGTAAGGAGGGGTGGGCTCTGCTGGGAGGGATGACTGCGTACAGAGGGGCAATTGCCGGGGGCGATTGCTGGGTACCGGGAGCAATTACCGGGTACCGGGGGGAATCGCCGGGAGCGGGGGGCTGCCGCCGGGGGCACGGGGCGGGCCGGAGGCGGGCACGGAGCCGGCCCCGCCCGGGAGGCCGTGCGGCGGAGGGGGAGCCAGCACCGGGCCCCCCCGTACCGCTAGGGCTCCCGCCTCCCTTCCGGCGGCGGTTCCTTCTTCCCTACGCCGGGGGCGGACGGGGCGGACCGGAGCCGCACCGCACCGCGCCGCGCCGCGCCGCGCTGAACCAGGTGGGTGCGGGGCCGGGAGCGGAGCCGGGGCCAGGGGCGGGCCCGCCGTGCCGCAGAGCTCGAGGAGGGGGGGCCAGGGCCCGGCGGGTGGTTCGGGCACGGGGACCGGCCCGCCGAGCCTCCCGGGGCCCGCCGGCTTATGTAACGGGGCGGCGGCCGCGGGGCTGCGGCATGCGGGAAGCGGGATGCGGAGTGCGGGATGCAGATGCAGGATGCGGGCTGAGCGCTGCTCTCCCCGGGTGCCCCCCCAACGCCGACCCGCAAGCCTGGGTAGGGGCCGCAGGTGCGGTGCGTGTGGCAGGGGAAGGGCTATCACCGCCGGGGTGTCGCCCCCCAGGGCTGTACTGCGGAGAGGGGGCTGCGGAGCGGGGCCGTGGGCAAGGAGAAGAGGCCACCTGCTCCCTCCACTGCTCGTTCCCGAGGATGCTCCTCACAGCCTCCTGCCGGGGGGAGCTCCTGGTACCCTGCCGGGCTTTCCCGCACCTCCCCGTCACCACCTTCCCTTCCATTCTGCCCCGTTCAGCTATGCCAACCCCTCTTGGGCCAACCCCGTTGCATGTTCCCGGGGTGCCATCCTGCTGCACCGACCCTCCGGGGGTCCCAGCATCCCGAGCTCCATCCCCTCTCATTGCAGTGTCCCCAGCAGCACACAGGGTAGGTGGCCACCGTGACCCAGGCCTGGCAGCATGCAGTGGCAGTGCCACCCACATGGCGGGAGCGTGACCGGGCAGCTGCTGCCCCAGGCACCGGCGTGGTGATTCAGAGCAGCAAAGCAGGGCTGGCGCCTTCGCTCCGAACAGGGCTGATGGCTCAGGGCTTCTCCACAAAGCTGGCAAAGATGTGAGAGCTCAGCCGAGATAAACTGGAACAGAAAAATGTCCCTTGGCTGTGGGCTGAGTGTTTGCTTCTTCGATTGCCTTGCATGAGAACATTAGTATTGAAATGACCCCAACCAGACAGAGCGATTAACACCTTGCAGCACTGGAGGATGGCTGCGTTTCACACTTTGGCTCATCCCTGGGTTTCAGCACTGCCTACTGGCAGGCAGAGCCCGCCAGGCCTGGTGCCACTCATCAGGAGCCCCTTGGGGACCTGCACTGAGTTTCCCATCATGATTCTAGCACATGAGCTGAGACCCAGCAGAGGTTGGGTACCACCTCTGTCTGCGGAGAACCCTTTGCTGGGCACCCGTGTGCCCCGCTCGGATCAGCAGCAGGTGACACAGTGCCATCCCCACCGAGGGGCCTCAGCTGTCCCCAAGGCCTTCCTGTCCGGGCACAGGACTGCACAGCCGGCCGCAGGAGCTCTGTGTGTTCCTGGCCAGACCTTCCCATTTGTTCTTCTGCCAGCATCGACCATGAGTATAAATGCTCCTGCTCCCTCCCTGGTGTTTACTTGCCGGGTGTATTTATAGAGAGCAATCAGGTTGCTCAGCCAGAGTAAACAGCCGTGCTCTCACGTGAGCGCTCCACTCGCCCATCCCAGGAGCTTTCCCTTCCACCTGCCCTGGCCCTGCGGAAGCCCCAACCACACGCCTCTCTGGACTCTCTGGGCTGTGCTACATGGCGCAGGTTGCACTCCCCAGGAGTCACTGTCACCTCACCGTGCTGCAAGTGCCCTCTCCTGCCACCAGCCCCATCTCTGGCCAACTGTTGCCACCATCTCCTGCAAAAATAACCATCCAATAACCATCAGAATCACCCATCGCCACAGCCCTGCAGGAGTGGTGCCCACCCCTGCCCTGGCCCACGGACAGCAGATTTTGGGGGCTAAAGGTTTGGTTCAGATGCAGCCCTCTGCATCCCTGCGGGTAGGGAGGGCACTGCTACCCCAACTCTGCTGTGAAGGCATTTCCCCAAAGCGCAGGGGCTCTGTGCCTTCCCACCTCAATACACAGTGCCTGGGCATGAGGCAGCTGCCAGACCCAAGCAGGTCACACAGCTTCTCCTTTGGCTCCATCCCATGCACTCCTCCCCATCCCCAAGCTGCCCTCTGGCATCCCAGGGGCTGGACAAGACTGGCTATGACCGCAGGGTGCCATGAACAGGAGGTGGTCTCATCTCCATCACTACCTTTGCCCCACATATTGCGGCCATACCCTGGGCTGGGTAAAAGCAGCCCCTCCAGCTTAAAGTGCACCACAGCCCCGAGCCAGGGCTGTCCTGGCGTGATCGCATCCTCCTTCCTTTTACCTCACCTCTGCCTTGGCTGTGGTTGGCGTCTGACTGCCTGGACAGACAGACTCACGGACAGCCAGAGGTGCTGTCTGTCCGCATCTGTCCAGGTGAGATACGGCTCTGTGATCCTGGCCGGCTCTGCTTGTTACAAAGACAGACAAAAATAAAATGAACAAACAAATAAATAAATAACAGCCACATTGATCTGGCCCCAAAATCCATGCCTTGTGATGACCCGGCCAGCATGGGCCCCGGTACCCCCCCGGGGCTGAATCTCCCCACATCCCCCTGCAGGCAGTGCCCAGCTCTGACCATGCTCCGAGGCTTCAGCAAAGAACAGCAGCTGATGTGCACCGCAGAACACAGCCGGCACAGCAGGGACTAATCCTGTCCCAGCACGGCTCCTCTCCCTGGCACTGAGCTGCCCAAAAACCTAGCTGCCCCCAGCCTTGACGCTCTGCATCCCATCCCACCCGGCTCCAACTCTTCCCACATCCCGCAGGAGGCAGCGCTTGTCCCCAGCAAAGGTCACCTTCACGCTGCCGCCGAGCCCTTCCCAGGCTGAGCGCTCCACACTGTGCTTCCCAGGGACACAGACGCCTTTCAGGGGTCTCCATGTGGGTCCCACCGGAGTGTGAGGGTCTGACTGCCTGCCTGCTGCTGCATGCCCAGACTCAGCACTGCATCCCCCAACCCAGCACTGAGTCCCCAAACCCGGCTTCATGCCCCCAAACCTAGCACTCTCTCCCTGAGTCTGTCTCCCCCCCTTCTCCCCTGGGCCATTATTTACATACAATTTGCCAAGCCCCCCTCCCGTCCCTGGGGTGCAGGAAAGGAGGTGACTCTGCATTAGGACATATTTGTGACATCCCCAGGAACCCGCTCCCTGCATCCCACAGCCCATCTTGCACTCATGGCATGCATCAGGGTGGCACCATGGGGACAGATCACTCGGAGATGATGCCCAGGTCTCTGTCCCCTGAGCCTCCCCAGCATGGCGGGGGCACTCCAAGGACATTCAGCAAAGGGAAGAAGCTTTCTGAAGTTGGGCTGAAGTTGGGCTCCCAGAGCAGGATCTCTCAGACTGCAGACTTTTATTGGGGCTTTGTTTGCCCGCTCGCTTTAACTCGCCATTATGTCCTCTGAAGAAGAAATTCATCGCTTGGAAGCTGAGGAATGCAGAGTTAATGCGAATTTTTAAAACCCTCCAAGAGTTGAGAGCCCTCTCAATAATTAATGAAGGCATCCGAACTGCTGGGTGTCTGTCTGCAGCTCGGCCAGCAGCATCCATGTCCTTGGTCCAAGAGGGGCACAGACCCCCACGCTGCCACCTCCTGATGGCTCCCACCTCCCTGCCCACCCTGGAGTGGCTCTGTTAGTGCATCAGTCCCATCCTCAGAGCTTGGTATCTGGGGCGGTGCGATAACCCATCCTTTTGCCCTCTGCCCCAGCACCCTGTGCATTAGGGGGGTGGTCCCCCATCACTGACCCTTTTACCATCGGTGTCTCTGCAGGCCCGCCCTCCTGCGATGCCCACCCGCCCCCGGCAGCCCCTCGCAGCGCTGGTTTAGGTGCTGAAGGCCACGGACACTGCGCACACCAAGGTAGGCTCTGGCTCCGGCGGGGCTCGGTTTGGGTGGATGTGAGGCATGGAGCTGGCGGTGATGTTGCAGGTGGTGCAGGGACACAGGGACAGGTTTTTTTCGGTTTGTTTTTCCTTTTTTCACCTTTTTTTTTTTTTCTCTCCCTCTGAAAGCCCCCAGATGGGCAAGGTATGAGCCAAACCCCACTGGCAGCAGCCAAGAATGGTTTTCTGGCCGCAGCCCCAGCAGCTCTTGGAGCGGCGCCGTGCCCATCCGGCGTCACACCGCAGTGGAAACCCCACGCGCAGGCGGGCTGGGGGCGGCTTCGGCAGGGGGAAATGGCAGCATCCCTCCTAGACCCCCCTCAGCAGAGGGTCCCCCACTCCCAGTGCTCCCAGCGTGGTCTCATCCTGCTCCCACCATGCTGCAGCCACCCAGATGTCCCCCCCCTGCCGCCACTGAACCCCCCAGCGTGTGGCCATCTGCTACCGTCAGAGGTCAAGGTGTCCCTGGTTCCGTGGGGCACCTCGGCCCCCAGAGCACTCCAATGGTAGGGTGGCCCTCCCAGGAGGGAAGGAGCTCACCCTCCTTGGCACGTGCCCTGCTCCCACCCCAGCACTGAGCCTGGGAGAGGAGCGTGGGGGGCACAAAGAATCCGCTCCCCGCACAGCCCTGGCCGCCACCACCATCAGCATTGGCTCTGGATGGCTCCTGCCAGGGCCACGGGGATGGTAGATCAGGATGTGCATGGGATGGATGCTCCCCCAAATGCTGGGGTAGGGAGCGATGGGGTGAGGATATGGGCTGCGCGGGGGCTTTTGTCCGCTGCCCACACGGTGCCGGGTGCACTGCGCCCAGCTCCATGCCAGCCCCTGCAGAGCTGTGCGGTGTGCGTGCCTGCCATAAATATTGATGGGGCGGACGCGGTGCAAGTGTGCCTTTATGCATGGTGCTCGGGATGTGAATGCTGTACGAACCGGCGGCAGCGGTGCGGGTGCAGCACTGAGGCTGAATGCACAGAGGTTGTATAGGGGAGGTGGAATTCAGCACGGGGTGGGAAAGGGCCGGGTGTACAGCCCCGGCGGTCAGAAAGCAGCAGAGCAAAATCTGCTGCCAGACTGCAGTGAGAGGCAGCCGCTCCCCCAGCCCACTAACATGCAGCCCGTGCAGGATGAGCAGCGAGGGGCTGCAGTGCTGCTGCTTAACGATGCACAGCACAGAGGCAGCGGACACACAATGCTCCAAGAGCTGCTGCTGCAGTGCACGGCCAGGAGGGTGCTGGTATCCCTGACACGAGCAGGGCTGTAGGTGGCAAAGCCATGGGGCTGTGGTGGCTGTCAGCCCTGGGAAGAGCAGCAAGCAGAGCTCAAGCGCAGGGGATGTCCATCCCTCGCATCACTCTTGCACAGGCCACCTTTTAGGGCAGCTCGGGAGGGCAGAGCAGCTGTAGCCCTGGGACACTGCTGGGAGCAGCTGGAGGCTGCAGCTTTGGTCCCCTCCTCCCCCCAGCTCCTTTGGCCGCCGCTGCCCCAGCCCACAGCCAGCACCAGTGCACACACAGTTCCTGCACATGGCCCCTGGGGGATGTGCGTGTCCCTCATTGCGTGCGATGCCGCGATCCGGCCCCGCCAACCATCTGCTGCAGCATCTCCCCTCCACCCACTCACAGCTCACGCTGTGCCCCGTGGCATGGAACTGGTGGCACCTGGAGCACCCAGCAGCAGGCAGGGCCGGGCTGGGGGTGCCCTGTGCTCCCCTGGGCAACCTGCATTAGCGATGCCAAGGGGCTGCGATAGCAATGCAGACAGCTCTGCAATATTGATGCTGACGGGTCCGCGGCTGGAACGCAGGGAACAGGAGCACAGCGTGGTTGTGACCCTGTGACCCTCTCCATGTGTCACCACCGGGTTGGCAGGGCTGTCCCTCTGCGTGCCTCAAACCACACTCAGACGCTGCACTATGAGGGTCAGCTCCAACCCGATGCTGCAGCATGCACGGTCCTGTCCCCATCCCCGGCCCTATCCCTGCCAGGCTCCAGCCCCGAGGGGGCCGGGACCACTCTGCAGAGCTGCAGCTGCCGCTGCTTCGTGCCTCCTCTCCCCCATTCCCCGCCGCTGTTTTTGTTTTGTTTAAGAGGCTGGGTTACGAATTTTAAACAGGCTCCTGAAAAACCCAATTACCTCCAGAAGACAACCTGATAAAAGCCGCCAAGCCGGCACGCTGCGCATCGCCTCACGCTGCAGCCGAGGGAAAACCGACGTAACAAAGCCTTTGCAAATGGAGTTAACCACTTTTAATCCCTCGGTGCGACGTGGAGGGCCAAGCAGTATTTTCTGCAGAGATGGGGGCGGAGGGAGCATAAATAACCTGACGGCACCACGCTGCTGGGGTCCAGTCCCAGAGCTGCAACTGGGAGCAGTCCCAGGGCGCACTGGGAGCTGCTGGGGGAGGACGCGCTCAATGAGCCGGAGCGTCTCCAAAGATTGAAAGACTCGAGGACCCATCCCAGGAACAAAAGGAGGCGTTTGTCAGGCGCTGAGAGACGGGCTCGTTAATTCCTCCTGGCTGTCACACTTATCTGTAATGAATTTGTGCTCCGCTGTATTATTTTTAATACAATAGGAGCGGTGCCGCCCGCCCACCGCCCGGCTGCCGGGAGCGCTGACGTCAGCGTGCGGAGCGGGGTGCTGCAGGACGGACGGACGGATGGATGGACAGACCAAGGCCCGTCCCAGCACTCACAGCAGGGTTAGGCGCTGAGGCCGAGGGCATTTTTTCCATGCTGGAGGAAAACAGAGCAGTTGGTCAGCGTGGGAAGAGGTGGAGGGCGCAGGGAGCAGTGAGCAGGAGGGATGTGTGCTGGAGTGCTTTCCCTGCGCCAAGGCCGTGCTGTGCATGGCAGCAGAAAGACAGACATGGGGGTTCCCCCAGCGCTGCGTGCCCCACAGAGGGGCTATGGCCGTGAGCATCCCCGCAGGGTTGCAGGGCCTCACCTCACTGCCAGCTGTCCCCACGTCCAGGCTCAGAGTCCCACTGATCTGCAAAGAGCTCGTTCCCTTCCTGATAACCCAGGGCTGGATGGATGGGGCATTGGCTCTGTGGTGCCGTGGGGCATGCACATGGCCTGGCACCTGCAGACCCTGAGCTCGGCCCCAGCTATGGGGATATGGGGGCCACAAGGTCACCGCGCGTCCCCAGCATCTCCTGGGGAGTCAGTGCTACAAATGCGGGGCTGGGAGCTCTGCGTGGCTGCAGGGGGTGCTGGGGCCGCAGCGATGTATCAAGGACTTTGAGAGGTCCCACCGCGCCGCACACCTCTGCAATTAGTCACGGTGGGGTCACTAAGGCCTGGCAGATGTGCAAAGGCTCAGGTGCACGGTGCCGGAGGGGTCACCCCGTTTGGGTGCGGGGTGCAGGGACGGCTGGGGGCTGCTCGTGGTGGCTGCGGCTGGGGAGTGCCTGGCTTTGCCCACGGATTGCGGAGGTGAAGCATTAACACACGCTGGGGGGCGGCTCCCCCCATCCTTTCGCTGCGGGAGCGGGGGGTCCCGGCGGGGGCAGCGTTTCCCCGGGGGCGTCCCGCTATGGGGGTTCGGGGTCCCGTAGTCCCTTCTTTTCCCCCCTTCCGGGGCCGGGAGCGGAGCGGGGCTGGGGGTGTCGCCCCGGGCGGGCCCACGCGTGCGGC
>JACDJE010000957.1:560832-614650 GCA_016647715.1 Pavo muticus | reverse complement strand
CGGGCGGAGCGGCGGCGGCCGAGAGCGGCGGCGGAGCCGGTGAGTGCCGGTGCTGAAGGGACAGCGCCGCCGCTGCGGCACCGGGCGGGGCGAGCCGCAATCACCGGGGGAGGAGTGGGAGGGGGGGTCCCGCGGTCCCCCGACGGTGCCGCGTCCCCGTGTTCCCTGCGGCCGCGGTGCGTCCTCCCCCCGTCCCGTGTCCTCCGTGTCCCCGCGCTGCCGCACCCGCGGTGTTCCCCGCATGTCGCGTTCCCCCCTTTTCTGCGTCCTCCTTGCCCGTGCGCCCCCCGCGCGCCCCAACATCCCGCGGTGGCCCCGCGCTCCCCACCCCGTGGCGCCCGTGTCCCACTCCCCCTGTTTTCCATATACCCCTTCTGTCCCCGCGTCCTCGGTGTCCCCTACGCATCCTCCCCCGTGCGCAGGGAGCAACAAACTTCCCCGACCCCCCCGGCTGGAGGGACTCTCCCCATCGCCGGGAGTCCCGGGGAGCTGGGGGAGATCCGTGGGGCTGCGGCACCCACTGGGCACACACACACTGCAAAGTGCACACGCAGCATCAGCACAGCCCTCGCCCACGCACAGGGCACGCAGGGCGCGCAAACACACACACACAGAGCACTCCTACATGTACATGCAGTGCACACGCAGCCTGCAATCCCACCCGCGCGCGCACGCAGCGTGCCAGCAGCCTGCAACACCCCCACACGCGCGGCACAGGCTGCAAAGCAGTGCGCACACACACCCCCGTGCTGTACACACACCCAGCATGCAGCCCACTGGTGTGCAAACACACGCACCCAGCATGCAAACACAACCTGCGCACCTGTACACACACGAGCCCATGCACACGCAGCTTGTGAACCCATAGACTCGCATGCACAAACCTTGCAAACCCCCCGCAGCGTGGCCACACGCAGCTCCAACCCCACAAATCTGCACACATGCATACAGCCCCACACATAAACACAGCTCTGTGAATGCACCTCCTGAGCACACACAGCTGCACAGCTGCACAAACATGCACGGAGCACACAAACACACACGCACACGCCTGCAACCCCCAAAAATGGCCCCAACCTACCGGCAGCCTCTTCTCCACCTACCCGCAGAGCCCAAGCACTGCGACACACGCACATGCACACAGGGTCACATTGTGCTCCCCAGGCTGGGTCTGCCCCCAGCATGCAGGGGGATGTGCTGCTGGCACTGTGGGTGCCACTCCAGTGGTACTCGGTGCTCCCATGCCCATGCCACCCTGTGGCGGGCAGCACCAGGCTGGGAAATCCACCTGAAGCCAAGTCCCTGTGTGCCAGGGCAGTGGGGACCCCAGGCTTGGCGTCCCCGACCACGTCCCTCTCTCTGTACCCAGGTGGCCCTGGTCAGAGAGCCCGGACAGCAGTGGATGAGCGCTGGGCACTGGCGTAGCCACACGCACACACCGGCACCATGGACTTCGTTATGAAGCAAGCGCTGGGCGGTGAGTGGGGAACATCTCCCCTGTGAGCAACACAGTGGGGTGACAACACACCCAGCATGGAGTCGGGGAGGGCCACCGCGGGGGAATGAACGGCTGCCAGCACCCTCCAGGGCTCCCGTCGGTGGTGCCGGCAGCGCCTGGTGGGGGAATCCCGGCTCTCCCGGCGGTGTGGGATTCCCCAGCAGGTCCCCTGGGTGCCAGTGCTGGAGCTGCCAGCGTCTCCCCCGGCTGACGCTGAAGTAGGGCAGTGCTGGCAGCCCGCGGCGCTCCCCGTCCCTGCAGCACCCAGAGCCCGAGCGCAGCTGGCTGTGGCGCGAGCGGCACAGGGGATGAGGGGACCCCGGGCTGTACTTGCAGGCTGGCTCCCTGCCCAGCTTGACTTTGTGGAAGCTGCGGCCCCCTGGGCACTGGCTGAGAGTATCATGCTATGCAGGGGCCACCAAGGACATGGGGAAGATGCTGGGGGGCGAGGAGGAGAAGGACCCCGATGCGCAGAAGAAGGAGGAGGAGAGGCAGGAAGCGCTGCGCCAGCAGGAGGAGGAGCGGAAAGCCAAGCACGCCCGCATGGAGGCCGAGCGGGAGAAAGTCCGGCAGCAGATCCGTGACAAGGTGGGCACGCAGCTCCCCGTGCTGCTGGGGGGATGGGAGTAAGAGGTGACGGGTGTCGGGTACAGCACGGGCACTGCGTGCTGCCCGCCCCACTCAGGGCCTGTGTCCCCACAGTATGGGCTGAAGAAAAAGGAGGAGAAGGAGGCGGAGGAGAAGGCAGCGCTGGAGCAGCCGTGTGAGGGCAGCCTGACGCGCCCCAAGAAAGCGATCCCGGCAGGCTGCGGGGACGAGGAGGAAGAGGAGGAGGAGAGCATCCTGGACACCGTGCTCAAGTACCTGCCCGGCCCGCTGCAGGATATGTTCAAGAAGTAACAGCACCACCGACCCTGCCATGGGGTTCTGGGGCACGGGCGCCCTCCTCCCTCCCTCCCCTCCATCAGTTCCCTTGGCCCCAAGGGGGTCCCTGCACCCCCTCTCCATCTCCTGCCCCTCCTTCATCCCCCAACCAGACCAAACCATCCCATCTTGTCCAGGCAGGGCCCCCCGACCACGCCGTGCCAAAGGGGAGCGTCCCTGGCCGGACAGGGCGAACCGGGACCAAATGCACTGATGTAACCTGGCAGCGGGCTGGGGGCACCCCAGGCCCCACCGGACCCCGGGGCAGCTCCCCGTGCCCTCAGCCCTGCCCTTCTGCCCACACCCCCCACTCACCCACCTGCCAGGGGGCCCGGGCAGGCCTCCGTGTGCCTGCCCTTGTCCCCAGCACTGCCATCCCCAGCCCCATCCTGCCCTGGGCCAAGCCCAAAGCACAAAGCCAGGCGCCCTGCCCGCAGCTCCCCCATCCCTGATCCCCGGGCACGGGGGTCCCCCGGGGCTGCCCGGTGTGCCGCAGCATCGGGGGGTTGGAGGGGACCCCCTTCCCGCATCTCTGGCCCCATAGTTAAAGCCATATCAGTTAGACTGCAATACTTCAGCACCGGGAGGAGCAGGCGCCGCGCTCCGCCGACCGTGTATAAAGGCGCGTGCGGGGCAGGGACCCTCCTGCCTCGTCCCCCCGCCCCGTCCCCGCTGTCCCCACCGCTCGCTCGTCCGTGTCTCGGCCCCGCTGGCCCCCGTTCTCGCATTAGTGTCTGTGTGCCAGGGTGCGCCCCGTTGCTCCATGCGTCCTCGTGTCCGCTGCTCACGCCTCAAACCCCAGAGCCCCGCAGTCCCCGGGGCTGCCCGCAGCACTGAGCCGAGAGCCCCGTGCCCGCGGGTTGCAATAAACCCAGTACGGGGCTGGGGGCTGCAGAGCCTGTCCCGGGCTGCCCCCCTGGCGCTGGGCGCACAGCTCCCCCGGGCAAAGCTGCCCAGGTACGTGCCAGGAGCTGCTGCTTGCGCCCCAGTGGGGGGCACGCCATCGCCCCAGCCCGTCCCTTGCCGTACTGTGCTCCTGTCCTCCCTACCCCATGCTTCCTCCGCCACAGCCCCCAGCCACTCAGCCCAGCCCTTCTGGGGAGGCAGAGGGCAGCTCGGGGCTTCGCAGTCATGCTGTGACCATCCTGCTCGAACTAGTCTTTGACAAACTAATAAAATAAAGGGATTTGTACATTGCTCCAGCCTTTTCTCAGCCCTTACTTCCCTGTCACCTCCCCCATCCCTCCATCTCCCGCCAGGGCTGAGACCCAGCCGCTCAGCACACTACTGGAGGGCACAGGGCTCGTCCTCAGCCTGCATGGCACCCAGAAGCCAGGCCACAGCTGAAGGGAAAGGCCTCCCATAGTCCTCCAATGCTGCCCTCAGCCCAGCTGCCTCCTGTTCCCCAGTGCCCTCTATGGAGCTGGGGACAAGGCAAAAGGGTTCTGCAGACCATCCTGCAGACCCATGGGTATGGTAGGGGGGCCCCTTCCCCATGGCTCTGGGACTCCCTCCACAATAAATGGAGTACAAGGGCTCTTTTTCTAGGCACAGCCTTCTGGAGCTGAGGCTGGAGGCACCTCAATCCCAGTTCCTCCAAGAGCAGGGGCAGAAGCCAGGGGTACACACCAGGCAAGGGCTGCCTCGCACCCCTCAGCCAAACAGGGCCCTTGGCACTGCAATCCTGATGCAGCACAGCTCGGGAGGGCTCTGCCTGCAGCCAGCCTCAGCTTCGACTGATTTGCCATCATTTAACAGCAAAAAGCTCAGCTGTTACCCAGGCGGCATCAGCAGTGCAGTCACCTGGAAAAGCCTCTGTCAGAAGGAAATATTAGGCTAGGAAATGATAGAGATCGTGCGGGCAAGGTCTCCATCACAGGCAGGCTGCGCCAGCACCTCCTCTCCAGTGACCGCCTGCAACGTGACCCAGTGCACGGCGGGGAAGGGACCCGCTCTGCTCCCCCGGGGGCGAGGGGATGTGGGGCAGAGGGACAGCTCAGCCTTAGGCCGGCAGCCGTGGGTCAGGCAGGTGTTTTCTGCTGCCACCACACCCCCGCTCCATCCGTGTGGGTGCTGCTAGCTGGGAGGGCAGGGCTGGGTTATGGGATGGGGACAGCTGTGCGCGGCTGTCCCCATCCTCTGAGCAGCATCCCTTCGGAATCTTGTCCCCGGTGTGGGGGCACAGCGCCCTCTGGTGGGATGACGCGAGATGGGGACGAGCCCTCAACACAGACCCCTGCCCGTGGGGCTCACCCACAGCCACACCGTGGTGGCAATGGGAGCCGTCGCTCAGCACCACGCTCCTTTCCCCACTCATCTCCTCCTGCCCCCACAGCAGCTGCAGGCACCTTCGTTATGGAAGAGGATTTATCAAAATTATAAAAACAACCACAAATACAAAAAAAAATGCCGTAGCCGGGGGAACACCCTCCAGCTCACATGCCCCCACCCTCCCCATGCTGCCCCTCTGATGCTCTGCACAGGGAAGGGACAGGCTGTGCTCCAGGGCTGCCCTCACCACCAGGCTGTGGGGGAGGACAGAAGGGACATAGCTCATTGCTGCTGGGGAGCCTGCCGCTGGGGCTTCCGCACTGCTGCCCTAGAGCAGCACTCCCACCTCAGGAGGCCCCTTCAGCAGTCACATTCCATGATTTTCTTTGGCTGCTTGCCTTTGGAACAGACCTTCCATGCCCCAGGGATGAGGCAGCCCTGAGATGGTGCAGGGGCCATGCTGACACCTCTCATCCTCACCAGCACACAAGCTGCTTTTTACAAATGCTTCTGAGAGCAGCACACGTGGAGCTGAGACAAAGGTGACGGCACTGCCAAGCAGGTAAGGAGAGGACCGACATCCTTACCCGTCCTATGCTAACTAAGCACTCTTCCATCCCCGAGGGTGGGGAAGTGTTGCGGCCCCTGGTGCCCTGCCCTGCTGCAGTTCCATTAGGAGTCATTGGGGAGCCCGAAGAGCTTGACAGTGCCTGCTTCTCGGCTGCTGTCATATTTGCCATCTTTGTCGTCACAGGCGAAGGCCAGCAGAGGCCTCTTCGGGTGCCAGGCCACTGTGAAGGTAGGAGACTCACACTGCACCTCCCAGAGCTTCTCTCCTGCACAGAAAAGGGCCCACATCAGCCTGGAGAGCCTCCTGCTCTCCACTGCAGGCTGACCTGTAGCACAGAACAGAGCTAAACACCTGCCTCTTCCCCCCCACGCAGGGCAGAGGAGGAACAAACGCTGCTTCAGCGCCTTTTAATCGCCTGGTGACAAGGCATAGACATGACACGCATGTCTACAGCAGTCTGATGAGGCAGAGGCTCCCCCTCTTGGTGCTCTGCTGCACACAGCCAAGCTCTTCATAAGCAAATTGCCTCTTCCAGTGCCCTCCCAGCTACACCAGCACATCTCCATCAGATTCCCTAGTTACTGTTCCCCAAGAGCAAGCCATTACCTGTCTCCACCTCTGCAATGTCAATGAAGTGATCCTCTGACGCCGACGCCAGCATCTTCCCATCATGGCTAAAGCTCAGTGTTCGCACAGGCCAGTCAAGCCTGCAGCAGCAGAGCAAAGCAGACAGTGAGTGATCTCCCAGACAGTCACCAGAGAGGGGAGCAAATAGCTCCGGGACAGCACAACCTACCTGGAGAAGCACCTCACGCACACCAGTTCATCCACATCCCAGAGGCTGACTAGAGCATCAGCGCTGCCTGTGGCAAAGTACTTCCCCATGGGATCGAACTTGATGCAGATGCAGTTTGAAGGATGGGCATTGATGGACTGAATGGGTTTCAGTTCTGGGTAGCTGCGGAGAAGAAGGGAGAGGGCAGGAAGCAGTGAGAGAAGCATAGGGCCATGTGCAAGCAGGGCAGGTGTGAGACATGCCAGGACCAGGTGCGAAACAAAACAGTGCAGGGTGACACTGTTCGAAACTTCAAGTGTTGAGTGAACAAGGAAAAGCATCACAGTCACACACAGATGGTCCAGCCCAGAACTGGGGCAACTTCATTCCAGGCAAGCCTGCTCCCATCACAGTGACTGGGAATCACTGGGAATCACTGGGATGTGGGACTCCGGTTCCCCAAAAGCAGCAGAGGGGTTTGCAAACTGCCTCAGCAAGCAGCGATGCAGAGAGCAGCCAGCCTTGGTACCCTACCCACCAGCTGCTACGGGCACCCACCTGAGGATGTTGATGCAGCCATTCCCGTTGGTGAGGAAGAACATGTTGTTATCGTTGTTCCAGGAGATCTCATTCACCTCAAACTTGAACTGTTCCTCTGCTTTGGAGCGATGCGTCTTTGCGTCAATGAAGGTGACAACATCATCCTTGTTCCCCACCGCAATGGTCTGTCCATCAGGGCTCCAACAGATGTTGATGTTCTCCCCTACAGGGACAGAAAAGCAGCAGGTCTCATTTCCACCCAGCAGTTTGCAAGAGCCACGGCGTGTCAAGGAGACAGGAGGCTTTCATTTCTGATTCGAGGCCACAGTCTGCTCCACTAACTCTGAATCACTCCCAGATGGGAAAAACTGCCAGGTCTGCAATTTAACACTGAAACTCTGCACTGAAAATTAAACTGAGAACTGTAGCTTCAAGCCAATATGACTGCATCGCTGTCCTTTCCATTTTAGACACGGCAACCACCAAGCAAGGTCAAATCAAAAGACCCAGCAATCTCCAATATCCAGAAAATCCAACAGCCAACAGTACACACGTGTGAACAAGGGGAGGACCAAGGAATGCTGCAGACATGCCACCTTACAACTCCATTCTCAACCTGACAGTTGGAAGACAGAGATTTCTTAGGCCAGAGATGGTAGCTGGGCTAATCAACCCATTAATGTGAATGGTTGCTTTATGAATCCACGTAAACTTGGACTTCTACCATGTCTCTGTCTGCAAACACACGTTCCCCAGCCTCCAGCCTTCTTGCCCACAGACTCCAGACAAGTTCCCATGACCCTTTAACAGCCAGCAGCACAGCTCAGCAGTGCCTCCAGTCCTGACACCAATGTAAAGCAGCCCTCGTGCTCGCTGCTGCTCCTTACACCAGCTGAAGCTGGCTGAGAGCGATACAAAACTAAAAGCAGTATGCAAAGACCCCTCGATCACCAGTACCAATGGAAGGGCTGTGTCGCCCCCAGAGAGGCAGGGACCCACCTTTGGTGTTGACGGTGGCAATGCACTTGGTGGTGCGGACGTCCCAGATGCGGATGGTTTTGTCCCCGGACGCAGTGACGAAGAGGTCGGGGTTGCTGGGATGCCAGCAGAGCTGATCCACGCTGTCACCGTGGCCCCGGTAGTTGTTCTCTTTTACCTGGAGAAAGAGGAGAGCCGTGGCCCCACCCCTGGAGGTGCCCAAGGCCACGGATGGGGCCCCGAGCAGCTCGACTGAGGAGGTGGCGGCCAGCCCATGGCAAGGCTTGGGGCTGGGGGACTTTTAAGGGCCCTTCCAACACAACCATTCCATCACTCAGCGGTGCTGGGTGGTAGCCCTGCCCAGCACCCCGCTCCCATTTCCCTCTCTCCTCCCAGTTTCCCCGCCCGGTTCCAGCTCCCAGCCCCAGCTCCCAGCCCCACCACGCCCGCTCCTCACCCGGCGCAGCCCACAGCCCCGAGCGCTGCTCCCGGCCCGCTCCCGCCGCTCACCAGCCGGTCCTTCTCGAGCAGGAAGACGCTGGCGGTCTTATCGAAGGATCCGGACGCGAGGCGGCGGCCGCAGCAGCTCCAGGCCACGGAGTGCACCTTGGCGCCGTGCGCCGGGAACTCGCGGCTGCGCGTGTTGGCACGGAACAGCTCCTGCATGGCCTGCACGTAGGGCGACAGCGCCATGCCCGCCCCGCCGCGCCGACATCGGCCGCCCCGCCCCGCCGCCCTGACGCAGCTTCCGCCGCCGCGGCGCGGCACGGCCCGGACCGGCCCGCGGAGGGCGCCCGCGGCGGGGATGTCGGACGGCGCCGTCCTCATCAGCGACTCGGGCTCGGAGGGCGGCCGCTCCCCTCCGCCGCCCCCGGCGGTGAGTTTGCGGCCGGCCCAGCCCCGCTCCTGCACGAAGCGCTGCGGCTCTGCCCTCTCCTCGGGCTTTTTGCCGCGTGGAGTGCCGTCCGCCCGCCCCGTCCCTCGGAAGCCGCGGGGCCCGGATCCCCCGGCAGGCAGGCAGGCGGCAGAACGTGGGGCGGGGGGTTGCCGGGCACCCGTCGGGCGCGATTCCACGGCAGTTGGTGCCCGGTAACGAGGGGACGCGGCGGGCAACGGCCCCGCGGGGCTCCCGCAGAGCGGGCATTGGGGCCCTCCCGACGGAAAGCAGAAGGCCTCGGGCAGGAAAAATGGATTGAAATTGGTTTTCTTGCAGATCTTTACAAAAGCTTCCGTGGTGTCCTAGCTCTGCTGCCATGCGATGGATGTGAAGGTAGTGCTGGGCCCAGGGGAGGCTGGGGGGGCTGAGGAGAGCGGAGAAGAGCGCGGGCCGGGCTGTCAGCGGGGAACAGGGCTGCCCCAGCCCCATGGCCAGGCTCTGGTTTCTCTAAGTGTTCACTGGGCTGCTCTCTTGGGTGAGCAGGGGCAGGGGAGGACTGAGGCACCCAGATGCTATCGTTGCTGACAGTACTGACCCTTTTGTACCCACAGGAGATCATCGATCTCACCCAGGAGGACACAAACTCAGAGCCACTGCCATGGAACTACATCCCCATCATTGACCTGACGAAGGAGGACACCTGCAGTCCTCCCCCGGCTGCAGACTGTACTGTCCAGGACCGGGTGTCTGCTTCCCCCATCGTACACACATCCCATCCCCAGCTTTGCTTCAGCACAAAGCAAGAAGTGGAGACGAGCACAGAGCTGATCCCTGCAGCACCCTTACATGGCTATCCCACACAGCCCAGTACTGCCACGGGCACAGTAGTAAAAGTGGAGAACAAGAGCGGCTTCTCTCCTGCCTCCAGCCACCACAGCTCCTCCTGCAGCCTAGAGCCAAGCCGCAGCACCACCGTGTATAATACTGACTCGAGCTCCCTGGCCAGCGCACAGCTGGACCAAGTGCTGTTCTCACCATCCCCCTCCATCCTGGACAGCAATGGCAACACACATGGCATAGAGGAGACTCCCCCTACTTTTCAGCTAAGGGAGCTCCCCCCAAGACTGAGCCCTGCTCCAGCCAGCATCACTAAGAGCCCAGGGAAGGCCAAAAGGACTTTTCTGGAAGCATGTGGCTCACAAGAAGCAATCCGACAAGTGACCTCAACCAGGACTAAGGCTGACAGCGTGGTCTGGCTAAACAAACTGCGCTATTTCAGGAGGAGTGGAGTCCAGCACCTCTTCTTTCATGGTGCAACATCTGACAGGGAAACACCACAGGTAAATGGGTTCAGAGCAGCTACTGCCCAGCCAGGTCCACTCAGAGCAGTTCTTGTGGCAGAGGATGGAGCACGGGCTGCCCCCTGCTCCACTTCCCCTTTCAGGGGAAGCTTTGCCAGGCCATTGGGATCTCTGGTTATTGCAGTTCTCTTAATGGTGGGCCTCAAATCACAGCTAGATTCCTCTGTACCATGGGGAGCCGGCTTTCACCCGTTGCCTTGCCTTGCACACAGCGGAAACCCGAGCTCATCCCCAGCAGTAAGATGAGCATGGTACGCACCACCATGGAGGAGAACTTCCTGGAGGGAACCTTGCATTTCCTGAGCGACTTCATCTCCCGCCAGCACTGCCCTCCCAAAGAAATCGTGTCCCATCTGGTCAGACACATCCTGTTGAACTCCCAGCAGGAGGAGATCCTCCAGAACACCTACACACTGCTGATGAAGATCCAAATGTACGTGTTCCCTTTGCCACTGTGCCCCGGGGGGCTGGCTAGGTGCCCAGCATAAGGGTTACCCTGTGTAGTCCCCACCAGACAGCAGAGAGTAAGTGTCCCTGTAATGCATGATGGTCCTCTGGCCTGCAGTAGGGGCTGGAGCAGCTCTCTGCTGCCTTTGCTGTGCTGTGATCAGGTAGAATGTTACATGAGGCCACAGGTGTGCCCGTGCTCTTTGTAGAGTACAGCCCATCGGGTGCTTCCAAAAATCTGACACAGTCAGGGGAGGAGAAAGGGAGAGGGCAGAGCTGAAAAGGGGACGGCAGCAAGCAGAAACAGGAGGACTTGGGGTCGGGGCTGCCTGACAGTGTGACAGTTCAGCGCAAATAGATGGTGCTGTCCTTGCAGGCTCCATCCAGCCACCACCACCACAGTAGGATGGGACTGGACGCTGCTGCAATACACCATGGAGAACCAGGTACTCAGCACTGCATGTGTCATATTAGGCAGGGATCACCCAGTACCGGGTGCTTGCCTCATAGCATCGCCTGGCCTTGCACTGCTGCACAACAGCTCAGTCTAATGTGCAGTTCTATTGCAGCTGCTGAAGGCAGCAAGTGTTTTTATCTGTGGTACTCCTTAACGTGCTGCACAACTGCAGGCAGGTTGACGAATCTGAAGAAACCACAGCAGCAGACAAAAGCATTTTGAACTGGAGCAATATGTGAGGAGCCCAAGTCAAACAGCTCCAGCCAAGGCCCTGGGGCATTGCTGAAGCCATGCAGCCCCTCCTAGAGAACAGATGTGCTATTCCTCAGTCACATACATCACCCCATTCCCCAAAAGCCACATTCCCTCGTGCTCTTTGCCCTGCAGCTCCATCAGGCTCACACCATCTCTATCTGCCCTCAGGAAAAGCTCCCTGGACGACTGCTCTTCCTGCAATATGTGGTGCAGACCTTGGAGGATGACTTCCAGCAAAACCTGAGGCTGCACCTGCTGCAGAAGTCAATAACCAAGAAAGTGCTTTCCTGTGACACATGCTTCAACAATGTCAAGTAAGGGATGTGTCCTCTCCTGTACTCTGATTAGCTGCAGAGAGGCAGGAGCTTATGGAATGTCTGTTGATACTCCAGACTTTTCAAGAAACAAGCTTGGAAAAGTAAAGTGTAGGGGCCAGCTATAAAGAAAAGGAGCATGTTTATGACCATAAACAACCACAAATGATGCAAAGGCATTATCAGCCACAAGCAGACTTTAAAAAAAAAAAAAGAAAAGGCTGTCCAGTCAGGACATATCCTTCATCCTCAGGGTCTTCCTTCAAGCTCCAAGTGGAGCTAGAGGTCAGAACACAGCAAAGCCAGGCCCATCTAACTTTCCTGTTTCTGTCCCAGGGAGGTGGTTGAATGGTTGGTTGCAGTAGTGACAGGAGCCAGATTCTTCCAGCTGCAGGAGCAGACACAAGAAATGACACGCTTGTCAGCAGGAGCTGAATGTAGCTCATCTGCAGCACAGCCAGCCAGCACTGACCAAGCACAGCTCACTCCACCAACATTCTTCGCCCAGAAGTAAGTCCCACAAATCCTGGCTCCCTGCTGATGATAATATGGGGTCCAAGTCAAAGAGAAGCAAGTCCATCCTCTGTCTCTGTCTTATCAAGGAAGCCAGGTTGTACCTGTGGTCAGCTTTCCTGACATTTTCCTCTAGGGCAGGTAAAGACTTAAGGAGCAACAGACTTCCTTGCCTGGCAGGAAGCTGGTTCTGAGTGCCTTCCTCTTAAATGAGGCCAGAGCTCTCAGCCCCCAGCCCAGGCTTCCCCATACTGCTCCACCAACACTCAGTACAACCACTGAGACCTCCCTAATGTCCATGTGGAAACTGGCTCTGCTTCCAAGAGCATCAGATTTAATGTACTCTAAGAGACACCACAGGGCTTTGTAGGAAGCAAACCAAATGTACCCTGCTACATTCCTTGATGTCCCTCACTCTAAGGCACAAGGCTGAACTAGATGCCACCTCCAGTGTTTAACTTTGCAAACCAATGGGTTGTTTGGTTTTTTTTTTGACTCTTTTTCTAACCCAGGGCAATGCTGCTCCTCCAGCGGATGTTGTCCTTTGCAGTGGAAGTGGACAGATCTCCCAACTGCAGCTCCTGTAAGATTGCAGATCTAATATTCCCATTTTTACTGAATATTCCTGTGAGGAGCCAAAGGTGAGAAATGTGCAAAGCAGCATCTCCTTTCTGGGCAATAGTCTTACTCCCTATTTCTGGATGCATTAAGAAGTGAAGAGCATAGAAAGACAGACCCTGTTTTGACCCAGCCAGCATGAACACAGCTGTAGGACTGAGAGATCCCATCAGTATTACCAGCTGATCCCCAGGCCAGCATGATGCTGAGAACAACCTGTTCTCTCACCTCAGAACTGCAAAGAGGGACTTAAAAAGCAGTAATCCACATCAGCACAGTCAAGTACTAGCAAACACCACCAATTCCCAGGGGCCAATGAGAAATACTCAAAAATACACTTCCTACAGCATTACCTGGATGTGCTTTTGTTTGCATTGGTAAGCAGCACAGTATCTAAAGACAGTGCACAGGGCCTGAGTGGCTCTAGCATAGACATGAGACCACTGGACCCCCAGCTGTTCCAAACTATGTTTGCCAATCCCAGCAAGCAGTCTTTTCAGATATTTTTAACAAAACTCACTCTGAGCACACACAGGTATAATCAAGCCCAACTAACTCTAACCCTGCTGTCACTCATTCCAGGACAGTTCTACTAGATCATTGGCAGCTGTGATTCGCACTTGCTTGGCCGTGCTCCCTGTGAGTCAGCAGGAATGGATAATTTCTGCACAGGATGCTGGGCAGGGTCAGGTGAAGCAGCTAAGCTTGTTTCACAGACCACGCCAACCTCAATTTGCAGCAGGTCAGGTCTAAGGATTGTAAACATGCCTATAGTTGAGCTGCATAACAAAGGTTTCTATTGTATTGGTGGGTTTGCTTTCGCTGTACTGCACGCAGACACTGCAGTCACCCCACCCTCGCACCAGATCAGCATCAGCAGGACACCAGGAACACACTGAAGTAGTTGTTCCTTGTCAGGCTGTGCTGTCTCCACCAGAGTAAATCTTTGTCTTGCAGGGAAGCCCTCTTAAACACCATGGAGAGCAACCTGCTGCGCTGCAAACTGCTAGAGATGATGTTCCAGCACAGTTGTGATGTGCCCACAAACTTGCCCTTGTCTCTGTCCAAGATCCTCTATTTTCTAGGCCACTCCTCTGTGCTGCTGCAATACCAGGTATCCAGCCATCCTTCTCCCTTGTGTGGCATCTCCTGAGAAAGCCTCTCCTAAAACCAAACACCATCTATTGTCGTAGGATGAAATAGCTACATGGCAAAAATGGGATGAGCTGCTGCAGTACTTGAGCTTGCTGCTGCTGAGTTACCAAAATGTAGTAGCAGGTAAGTAGCCTGATCTGGCCTTAATAAACATGGCCTCGTGCAGGGGCTGCAATGGAACAGCCCAAGGAATACTTCTTCATCTCACCACTCTTGAGCTCACAGCCACAGTCTTAGAAAGATAAGGTGCTTCCATTCTTGCTGGTAACTGTTCTCTGCATTCAGAGCAAAGAAATGATAATGCATCACGCAGAGCACACAACACATTTAGCTGCTGAGAAATAGCCTACATCCTACAGCATCAACCCCAGCACCGCAAAGCTGGCAGCAGAGTACAACTGAGTTGCACACACACTGGTTTAGAACAGGGCAGGGCAAGTCAAAATTATCAAAAAATTCCTAAAAGTCTCTTGCCAGCTTCTGCTGCTTACCAGGGTTAAGGCTCACAGATAAATGCAGAGAAACCCATGATCACAAGTCTGAGCATTAAGCTCACTGAAGCCCTCCAGGATCCACTGGTCCAGTCTGGTACTGGCACTGGAAGAAAGGATCTATATAGCCCTGCTCCCTCAGGGTTTCTCAGGCACTCTGTGTGCAGACTGAGCAGGAGGAGTCAGTGCCAAGCAGAAGTATCAAGGATAGCTGGGAACTTCGTGCAGTTCTCAGCTGCTCTTCACCACAGCACAGTGCTGCCTAAGGCATTCTGCAGTCTGACCCTTAACAGGTCAGACAGCCCATTGTGTTACCTCCCCCCAACAGCATTTCCTCTTGCAGAGCACTTACGGAGCTCACTCAGTGAGCGGGTGGACTTAATCATTAAGAAAGCCAAGCCCAAGCTCCAAGATGATGATGACATCAGCCAGCTGGACATTCACCTGAAGATGAAGGACTTCCTCTGCCGAATGCAGCAGATCCTGGAGGAGCCCCTCCCTGTGCAGATCAAGGAGAAAGTGTGCATGCTCAAAAAACTGTTTCTTATTGTTGCTGCTACCTGATGGAGCCAACCTGTGGCCGAAAGCACAAAGCTATGAATTTGAAGACCCGTCTCATGCTGCAGATTCCCATGTCATCTGTCCTGTTGTGTGTTTGGGAAAAAAAATCTCTGGTTTGTAGTCTGAGAATTTCCTTTCAAACTTGTCTCATCCTGCAGTTTCACAAAGCACTTTGTGTATCTTTAAAAAATAAATTATTTCTGTATTTATTGGCTCTTCCATCTTGGTGTCCTGCCCAAAAGACACAAAGCTCTGCAGCTGTACCTTGGAATGGCATTAGACTAAAGCAGCCATAAAGTGACAGTAGCACAGCAAGCACAGTGCCACAATATTTGTCCAATACTCAGGAAAAGTTGATAGTCTTCTCAAAAGCACAGGTGTGGGATACAGAGAGAAGATTCACAGTGCCAAGATCTCTAAGACACTCTGGTCAGTCCTCAAGGGATGAGCCTTTCTGTTCCAAATCAAATACACCTATGTGAGTTCAAGCAAGGTACCTTAGCCACGTCAGGAGAGGGGCCTGGACAAGCAGCACCCATTGGAAGGGCTGTGCTTCTAGAATGCACTGAAGTGTCTGCAGTGCAGTCAAGTACATACTATCAAGAAGATGAGTACTGAATGCAAATCCAATGCCACCAACTCAAGTATGAGTCACAGCTGAGGTCAGAGAGCAGCTGGGTACTTACACAGAAGGTCCCGAGTTCATCAGTAACAGATGTTGATCTCCCTGCAAATAGAAGTAAGACTTCTGTATCTGCCCATCACCCTTTGATCTGCCCCTGTGCATGGCAAACATTGGCAGCTCAGCCATTTTGCAGTGCATACTCCAGAGAGCAGGATTAAGAGCCTTAAGAGAACAGAGTCCAGGAGAACAGAGCTGCAGTGATGGCCAGGAATGCAGTAGTCCTGACAGGAGCACTGAATACACTGTAGATCTGGTGCTGGCCCAAAACTTCACAAGTTAGAGCCAGCCACAACCCTGGGCTCTTTAGGAAGCCTCTCTCCAAACACCAGATGTGCAAATGGGTGACCTGTTCCACATCATCTCCCTTTAATCCGGAGGTATGCCATGCAGGGAGAGGTGAAGCTGTGTTTGAAGTAACAGGCCAGAAGTAACAGTGCAAACTCCAAACGTTCCTTGCTACAGGAAGCTGTTTCTCCTGCTCGATGTACTCAATTTTAATGTATTTTCCAGTTCTTATATCCCACTAGGAAAGATTTCTGCCATCAGACTAGTACAGAAGTTGCTTTCCAGAAGGACCAGTTATGGATATTTCTTCCTGATATGCTGGTGAGATCCCAGGACAAAAATTCAAGCAAGATACATAAAGAGTATCACACAAAGAGAACAGCCTTTTACCGCTAGAGTGAGATTAGTCTGCACAACTAAGACCTACAGCAACAGCCAATACAAGAGTACCCAGGTGTTCAAAGAAGTATTCTACTGCTTTCAGCTCTGCAAACATTCAAAGAAAAACATTACCTCAGTGTTCAGGCCAGTCACCTCCAGTCCAGAAGAGATGTGTGCTCTAAGTGCCACAGCAGCACCCAAACCAGCCAAAGGCAAAGCAAACAGACACAGCCAAGAGCTGGGTAACTCTAAGCACGTACCAGCCTGGTTCCCACATCTGTGCCCACCTCCATGGCACAGGTACAAATAACAATCATCTGAATAGCTCAAGAAAATACTAAGGTTTCATGCTGTTTCATCAGCAAAAAGCAAAAAACAGGACTGAATCTGGTCTTAAACCTAGACCCCCAGTCAAAAAGGAGATTTACACAGCAAGTCTCTTACCACAGTGCATGTTACTACAGCCTTATAGGGCTGAGCCTTGACCCCACGTTTGAAGGCGAGCAGCAAGCAGCCTGATGGATACTGCACAGCCTTGGATTTCTTCCATACACGCATTACCATGCTAATAAACAAAGACCTCAGTTCACAAGGATTTTATTTTCTTGTAACAAACAAAAAAATCATACACATTAAAGACATGACACAGACAATAAGTTAATGTCAAATAGATTGATTCCCAAAGTGCAAATGACTGGTGACAATATCTGCTTGGTTGAGTGGGAGATTTTCAATATCTGCCAGTGTTGTTGAAGCTTATGATGAAGCAGAGCACAAAATGCACTTCTTCAGAGGGTAGAGCAGATAGCCAAGTGAGCCAATCCTGCCTCACCCTCATGGATGGATGGCTGGAGCAGGCAGAAACTCCACAGCACAACTGTCACCTTAAGTCAACTCCGTGAGAAGTCCTTGTAACAGAAAAGCTTCAAGTGAGGGTGCCAGTCTCAGCTCTACAGAAAGCCTGCTTCTGACCGAGGGCACTCTGCAACACAATCGTGGTGTCCAGAAAGAGGATGTCTGGTTGCCACAGGACAGGTAACGATCGCACAGCAACGCTGCCTACAGTGCACAAGGGACCGGATGGTAGCTAGGAGGTCCTTCCATTATGCATGAAAGTGTTAACTGTCTCCAGTAACTGGTTTTGACTAGGCCAAAAAAAATACTTATCACTGTGCTATAGAATGAAGGAATGGTTAGTCTTGATCTCCACTTTGCCTTCTGCCAGCCCTGCGAAATCCATTTAATGCTGACAAAACAAAAAGCCAGCTGTATTTGAGAAGTGCCACTGATGTCTAACGCACTTCTACACATGGTTCACACAAGATGCTAGAAAAAAAAACAAAAACCAATCAAGCCAGAGTGCCAGAACTACTGTATGTCTGTTGTCTAAACAGGCCAGGACAGTGTTGTTTTGTTTTGCACACAGAAAAGATCACATGGTTCAAGCCACACCAGCTCTGGTCATTCCCACCATTTTTGGAGGAACCTGAAGACTTCTCTGAAGAGAAACAATTCTTACTGTCGAGTCCCATTAGATTCTGCTCCCTGCCTTTCTAATAAGAGCATCTTAGAACAGACAGTGCTCCACTCTTCTGAAATTAAACCAGGAACAAGTACTAGGTGAACTACAAGGTGACAAAAGAAGTGAGCTACACATTTAAAGCAGACCTATCATGTTGCCAGAGTAGCTTTCCTCCTGGCATTTAATGGTCCAGTTTTCAGTCCTTGCTTGTTTTCACCATTTTCTGTTGGTGCCCTGTAAATGTCAGACAGAACCATGGTCCTCTTGAGGGTACTTCAGCACTGAGCATGACAAGACAGACTACAGGTAGACAAGCCAGTCTATTGCACACTACATGCAGTCCTCTCCCACAAAACACAGTTTGAGGTTTTACTGCAGCGCAGTGCACTGGGAAGCACATCTCCTAGTGCTGCATAGCACACAGGACTAGTGCAGTACGGCAGAGAAGATGGTTTAGATTGCCTTAGTATGAGGGCAAGAGTATTTCCAAGACCAATTCAGGTCTGAATTTAGGACAGTCACAGTTGTTTCCTTTTCTGAGATGGAGAGCTGGAAAGGAGATATTCCTATTTTACTGCAGCACAACGGGTCAGGAAAGCAGAGCCTAAGATAACCTGTAGCCCACTAAAGACACCAGAACCACTCTTCTAGAATCCAGTTGGAGTGAGCACATTCAGATCCCGAGGTTTGATATTATGGGAATGTGAAGACTGTTTCCTCCCTTCTGTGACTGGAATGTCCATTGTGGGTGGCTTAAAGGTGACTGGATCCTCTGTCATTCTAGTAGCCTGAGCACGCATCAGCTCCATTGGGGATGGCTTCTGAGCACCCTTATAAGATTGGATGGTAAAGCCTCCTGATGAAAAAAAATCACAATTAAGAGCTAGGAAAACTAGCTAAGTCGTTTTTCTACTCCCACCAGTACAGAGCACTGTATCACTGACAGCCAGATCTGCTGGAAGTCTACACAGTGCCAAACAGCCTCGTGTCATCTAAAACCTACTCCACATCAAGGAGTGACACTTCCAGTTCTGGTTCCACCAGGCAGCCAAGAAAGCAGAATAGCAAAAGAGCTGTCACCTTCACACTCTGCTCTTGGCACAGGTCCTGATATGAACAGCACACATTCCCAAGGGGAATAGAAATAGCTAGCAGTTCTGCTCTTTAACAATTCTCCCCTAGCTCTTGCAGGGCAGACTTCAGAGGACATACCTGGATCGTTGGTGGATTTCTGGATGGCTTTGGGTCCAAAAAAACTCCACCTTTCAGATGGCAACCTGTCCCCACCAGCTTCCATGGCAACAAAGTCTGGGGCAGTGATAGAAGCAGAGGATCCCTGACTAAACCAACCCCTGCAGGAAAAAAAATCACTGAGATACATGAAGAGACTAAATACTTCAGGTGGCCTCAGTGTGCCAGGAAATTTATATGTAGTTACCAGGAGCAAGTTAAACAGATTTGCTACAAACCAGGATGAAGATAGGCATGTTCAAGTTCCATAAGCTTTCAATACACTTGGTGATAATACGAATACACAGCAACACCATGAATTTCACCCCTCAGTCCCTCACTCCCACCTCAACAGCCTGCAGGAGAGCAGAGGAAGTGATCTGACAGAAACAGGGTACCTGTTCTTATGCCTGGGAGAGGAGTGGGGCGTGCTGCTCGGAGTGGACTGAGCAGAAGATGTCTGTCTGTCATCTTTTGTCATTTCTCCGCTCTGCATTTTCAGTTTCTGTTAGGAGAGGCAAGAGAAACACAAGCAACAGATCTTAAGTGCAAGGCATAAGGAACAGAGGTAGTTTTACTGTCAAAACTGAAATTTAAGTGTTACCTCACCTCAAGCTACACGCAGTATTACAATACTTGCATATACCCATTAAGCTTCCTTCCAGGTCACATGCAAGCATTTCAGAAGTCCGCTTTGCTCAAGACATACTCCAGGCTACAATAAGATAACTCACTCTGCAGTTCAGAGTCTTATCAACAGCAGCACATTGCTTCAACAGCAGCATTCACAGGAAAGTGCTCGCATTGCAGCAGAGCTAGCTTACCAGGCACTGAACTGCTGGCTGCAGGGTGACAAGTCCTAGTGTCACAGCAGCCACTTGTCTAGGGCAAGAGCTTTCAGTCCCATTAGCTCTGTAATGAAGGGGAGACCAGCCCTCATACAGAAGTCTAGGAGAATTAGACCCTGAAAAGTGACCCACAAGAAAAAAGATGAAAGCACTGCTCTTAGAACACCAAGTTGAGCTGCATTTAAAAAGCACATTCAGTCAAAAAGAAATCATGAAGTGGGTGCACACAAGCCAGGCTGTAAAACTCACTCAGATGGTACAAACTGAACTTCAGAGAAGTCACTTGAAGGGCAGTTGTATTTCAAACCCTGACGCCACAGGCACCTTCTCTGAACATTTCCTGCTGCCATCCAGGCCATGCTAACGCAACTCACTAACGCTGTTATTGAAACTTTGACCTTGCAGGAGGACACTTGGATGGCTCACTGCTGAACTCCAACTGCACGACTGCTGTGGGTAGCTGAGCTCACCAGACACATTGATCAAAAACCTTCTTATTTCCAGTTAGAAGCAAGTTGAATTTCATTTTCCAATTTCCACACTAGAAATGCAAGGTTTACAAGTGCTCCAGCTCCTTGTTCCTGGAGACAAGTGCTTGTTTCAAGGAATAGCAACCTGAGTAGAACAGCACTTATTGTGAAGCTGTTCACTTGTACTGCAAAATTAGTTCATCCTGAAGTCAAATAGAAGGCCAGAACTCCAACATCACTGTCCAAGCACGTAGGGAACACCTGGCTTCTGCCCTCAAAGCCCAGAAGGCATTTCTGTAAGCTACCCCTAGAGAGACAACGCTAAGACAAAGCAGTTCACTGAACTACTGCAGGGCACCATTAAAAGGCACAGCAAGAAACTGGATTCTGTATAGAGATGCCACCAACTGGAAAAGTGATAACCTGGTGTTACTGTGCAATACTGCAGCTCCCAGAAAAGTTTCAAAACTATAAAGGCTAATGCTAACTTTAAGATTTAAGAGGTTAATCTCTCTATACAGAGAACTAAAAGCTTTCAGAGTGAGCAATTTAAGCAGAGCTCTAACAACAACTCCAAAAGTGATGCCACAGGCAATGTTGAGCTTGTACATAAGCTACAGAAACAGCCAAAGCAAAAGCAGCCTTACATGGACCGCCTCAGCCACTCGGTGGTACTTCGTCTCCTCTGCAGTGAGGCCTTTGTGGGGAGTGTAGCCAGCATCTCTCAGCCCTGCCTGCTGCTCAAAGCGCTGGATGCTCTCCTGAGTCTGCTCTGGAATCAACAAGAGCACACGTTCACAGAGAAGAACCCCACAGACACTTCTAGCAAACAAAGACAACTGAGGTGACCAAGAGACAGGCATTTCATAATTCGTATCAATGTATTGACAGAGGCAGCAAGATGAAGCTACAGAGTACACTGGAAAACTATCCTGAGTCACAGGGCTAAGTGACTCAGATACGCAGTGTACCAAATCAGAGGGTGTATTACAAAATGCACCATCAGTAATTAAACTCACCTTGTCCAACAAGCTGCATCGCAGCTAATTACAACTTCCTAAACCTAGGAGACCCCAAGAAGATGAATATTTTAAGTGCCCTCCCAGATTTTTTTTTCCCCCAAAGAAAAAAGCCACATCTTCTAAAATGCTGCCCACACTGATCTGACACACACTTGGAGAACAGGTGGTAAAGATTCCCACAGCAATTCTGGATGAGGTGAAACAAGCTACTTCAGCCAAGCACAGCCAGCATGCTGACACAGCTTCAGCTCTTGAAAAACGAGCACTTCTTTGCCACCAGCATTGGAAATTTACTTACTAGGAGATCTAAAAACCAAGCTGCTGGAAAAAGCTTAAAGTCTTCTTTAAAAGAGAAGAGTTCCGTGTTAAAGTTACTTGCAGGGATAGTGCATTGTATATGAGAAATCTAGAGGCTATTTGCCTATTTACTTGCAGTTCATTAACAGCTTGGAGTTCCCGACTTCTTACTGCACAGGAATATTTTTAAGCTATTATGCTTTGATCTAGGTTAGCCCTGTGCCATTGGACTGGAACAGAAGCTGCTTTGCAGCAGAAAGTCCCTATTCCTGGACATTATTTTCTAATACGCCGGCTACCTTTGAGCCAAGGCAGAAACAAGTGCAAGTGTAAGCCTATTTCAAAGTGCTGATCTAAACCTGTCCAGGAGTCTTTTGAAGCGCTGGTAATAGGAAAAAAGTAATCCCAGATGTTAAGAGAGGCAGCAGGCACGGGGTAACACGTGATTAATTTCCCTTGCTGCAGTGAGAATGCACTCTCTGTAAACACAAGTGACCCAATTAGATTTTAAACCTTCATGATTTATGAGGTTTGTTTTTTAAAGCATTACTGTTAGCAAGACACCTGCTGCTATTACCAGAAATGCCACTGAGAGCTCCATTAGCTCAGTGTGTCAACTGTCCACACCATTTCAGTTAGTTGCAGAGCTCTACCTATCAGCAACAGCAAGTTAATAAGCAAACATACAGTAGCAGCAGCACCAGGCTGCAGCATAATGTGGTGTGGACTGCAGCACCCTATCAGCATTGAATGTTCTCTGCACTCCCCCCTCATCACCCAGCTTACAGCACCTGGCAAAACAGAGGCTGTAAACAGGGCCTATTCTTTCATTCCTTGCTTCCTTCTAGTGTCCTCTACAAACCTCCCAGACTTCAAGATCAGAGCAGTATGAATCCACAAACCACCCAGGAGCTCTGGCTGTTACCTCGAGGCACTGACATTCATGTGCCCACACCCCATTAGTCACCACGCTACAGAACAGCAAGCTCTTACTTGTAATGAGAGAGTTCATGATGACATGAGTGGCCTTGGCCTTCACCACAGGTACCTTATTCACACTTTCGGTGGAAGATGAAGGAGTTATGACAGGTGCATTCATGTTAGCATCCCCTTCTTCAATCTGTGCAGAAGAAGCAGGGCATAGTTTTAGATCAGGAACTACCACAGCTCTTTGTCATGATGCATCTCTAATTCTTAAATGAAACACCAGCGAGAACTGCTAGCCTTTGTCCTACAGAAAAAGTCCACATGCTGTTCTAGGCACAGCCCAGGAATGCTTAAAGCCTGAATATTATTCTTAGCAAGAAACAAGTGACTGTCATCCAACATTAAGAACACACTTTGCTCAGAGCCAGTAAATTTGCTACATTTAGTACAAAGCAACTCAACAGAAAAGAAACTGGAACGTATCTATTTCCATCTGCATAACTGCAAACTGGACTGCAAGGTCAGCTGGGCAAGAACACTGTTCAGACAGTGCAGAAGCACCTGTATGCATACAGCAGTCACACACACTGCAGTCTGATGGCTAGCTTTTATTTTCTCCTCATTCCTTATGTTTTCAGTCTCTTACTGAAAGGACCCAATGCTCATTGCTGCACTGCTGACAGCGAGATCCCAGCAACGAAGCAGCAGACAGTGAATGCCAGAAAACGAGGAGTCTGCTGGCACAGACTGCCTCCTCCTAACACAGGGGTTACTGTTCCCTGACCACAGCATTTGCTTTTTGTGCCAAACCACAGTTTCTGGGCTTCTTCCACAAGAAAGACTGTAAAACAAAGCGTAAAGTAGAGGTTAAGCTCAAAGGAATGCAAGGTTATTCTACTTCTGTTCAAGCGCATTCAAGATCCTCTAAATGTAAGAACTAGTCCTGCGCTCGAAGCATCCCCAAAGTCATTTGCTCTGGTTTAATTACATCTAGTTAACATCTAGTTTAACATCTAGTCAGAGCCTGAAGCGTGTTTCGGTCACAAGTTTCCCCGTTAGTGAGAGGGCCCTCGGAACACGCGGGCGCCCAGCACACTTCAGTCGGAGCGCAGAGCCGCGCCCAGCCCACAGCCGCAGCCCCGGCCGTGCCGGGCAGGAGCGGGCCCGGCAGCGCGTACCTTGGCGAGCTCCTGGTACTTGCGCTCGGGGATGACGGGCTGCTTCCACAGGACGTTGGCGCACAAGTCGGCGGGCGGCGGCGTCATGGGCGCCGTGTCCTCCAGGGCGTCGTCGTAGCTGAAGGCCCTCCGCGGCACGCCCAGCGGCAGCGACATCCTGCCGGGCAGGGCCCCGCCGCGCTGCTCCAGCGCTGCGAACAGAGAGGCCGGCAGCGCTCAGCTCAGCGCTCGGGCCCGACCCGGGCCGCCGCCGCGCAGCGCGGGGGCGGGGAGGGCCTTACCGGGGGCGTCCGGCTGCCGGGCGCTCATGGCGGCGCTGCGGCCCGTGGCGAGGCGGAACCGAAGGGGCTAGCGGGCCGGCGATGCGGGAGGCGCGGGGCGCAGAGACGGCGCCATGTCACGGCCCGCGGAGGGGAGACCACCGCTGCCCGAGATTATGCGCGAGTGAGCCCGCCCCCATGCGGGAGAGCTTTTATAGGCGGCCGGTCTCGCGAGATTCAGCGGTGCGCGCGGGGCATGCCGGGAGATGTAGTCCGTGCAGAGCGGCGTGAGAAGGGGACGGGGCGGGTCTGAGGGGACGAGGCGCCTCGGCTCTGCGCTGCCGCTAACGGAGGCAGCCGAACGCTGAGCCTGACCTCGCATTCGAGGTTGTGTCCTGGGGCAGCCCCAGCTGGGGTTAAAGGAGCCATAGGTGTGTCCTGCCGCGGGCGTCATGGCCACCACAGCCCCGTCTTCCACCACTATACGAGCCCTGCCCGCTCCTATTAGCACCACTGGGGAGGCTCCGGACCCCACTGCTTCCCTCCCTCTTCCCATAGAATCACAGAATGGCTGGGTTGGAGGGGACCTTAAAACCCACCTGACCCCAACCCTGCCGTGTGCTGGCTGCCCCCCACCAGCTCAGGCTGTGCAGGGCCGCATCCCACCCTGCCCTGAGCACCTCCAGGGATGGGACACGCACAACCTTTGAGTAGCGAATTTCCTCCTAAAGTCTCACCTAAGTCTCTTTTAGTTTAATGCCATTCCCCCTTGGCCTATTACTGTAACTATTACACCGTGTAAAAAGTCAGTTCCTCCTCCCCTCCTGCTTAAAAGCTCCCTTCAAGGACCTATCAACCCTCCCCCTTCCTCTCTCCCTCCCTCTCCACCCCCCGCGGTCGGAGCGGCCCCTTTAAGCGCGGCGGTGACGCCGGGGGCGGTCACATCTGGCCACACATCTGGCTGCCTCGCACGCTGCCAGTGCCGGTACCGGTACCGCATGGCTCCGACCGGCGCCCTGCGCAACCTGACGCTGGCCCTGGGAGCCGCCGTGGTGGTGCTGGGCTCTCTGCTCTTCATCGCCTGGAAGCTCTACTTCCGCGGCACCGAGCCCGCGGGCACCTGGGACGGCTGGGAGCTGCGGGAACTGCAGGAGCGAGACCCGGCTGGCAGCACGGTGAGGGGGTCCACCCGCCGCCCCTCGGCCCGGGGGCACAACAGCGGGGCTGTCCTTCGCTGGGATCCCCACTGGGATGGGGAAGGGGCACGGGGTGGGGACTCATTTGCCGTTGTGCTGAAGCTGCTAGATCTGAAGTCCCCCCCCCAGAGCCCACCCAGCTGGAGAAGGGAGATTGGGGTGGGGGTATCAATGGGACTCCCCCAGCCCTTACTGTGGAGCAAGGGGGCTTGGCGTCCGGAACCCCCCAGTTTGGGAAAGGACATGTGGGGTCTGGGGGCCGGTGGGATCCCTTGCTTCAGTCCGGCCCCCAAGCAGCCCCGCTCTGTCCTGCTGCCCGCAGGCGGTGTGGAAGCAGGTGCTGGTGCTGGGGCTGGATGGCGCAGGGAAGAGCAGCGTCCTGCACTACATCTGCAGCCAGAAGGCCAGGACGCGCATCCCACCCACTCTGGGCTTCAATTCTGCCCAGCTACACGTCGAGGGGCTGGAGATGGATCTGCTGGAGGGTAAGGCCCCTCTTTCCCCGTGGGGACACAGCAGACCCACATTCCCCCACGCTGGCACTGACGCTGCCCATCTCCCACAGTGGGCGGCAGCTACAACCTGCGGGCGTATTGGCCACTTTACCTGAGCGACGCCCACGTGCTGGTGTTCGTGGTGGACTCGGTGGACAGGTCACGCCTGCTGACCGCACGGCAGGAGCTGCACGCACTGCTGGCTGAGGAGCCCCGGCTGCCGCTGGTGGTGCTGGCCAACAAGCAGGTGGGTGCCTCCCAGCACTGACTGCAGCCAAACCACCCCTCCCCAGGGCCTCAAGGGCAAATCCTTATGACCCAAATCCCCCGGCTTTTGCAAAACCTGCGCTCTCAGTGCCCATATCCTCCAGACATTATCACAGGTGTGGGTGCTGCTCCTCTTGCCCCAGCAAATAAGTTTCAGGAGTGCAGCGTGCAGAAACCCAAAGGGGAAATCCATTGCCCAGGCAGACGGCCAAGTGCATGCCTGCTGCTGTTTCCCATTCGGTTGCACAGAAGCGGTTCTTGCAAGAGCAAGTAATCCCTGTTAGGGCTGCATGGCCGGACGGGTTCTTGCCAGCTGGCAACCGGCTCGGCAGACACCTGCTGCTCCCCACCCATGGACTCGTGGCCATACCACCCTCCCCAGCCGCCTCCTCTCTGCCCACAGGATAAGAGTGATGCCCTGAGCACGGAGGAGCTGCGGGAGGAGCTGGCCCTGCACTTGCTCAGCGGGCAGCGGGAGCTCTTCCTCCTGCCCACCAGTGCGACCTGGGCTAGTCTGAGCACAGCTACCAGCGTTCTGCACGTGAAGAGCCTGCTGGTCACCCTGCTGTCACAGCCCTGAGTGGACAGGCTCCCACTGGGATGGAGGGAGCTGCTGGAGCTGGGACTGCACCCTGCAATGTTTGGGGTTGGGCTGACACATGGCTGCACGCAGGGATGTGAGCAGTGGACTCTGCTCTCTGCCACAGGGAGAGGGCAGATGCGTCTCCCAGTTCAGGGCAGCAGCAGCACAGGGCAGGGCCCTGCACTTTACACGGCAGCCCCACAGAATACTGAACAATGGGGCTGAATCCAGCTTGCTGTCCGGATGGAAGCCCATAAGGTGGGCAGGAGGCGCAGAGCAGCATGCAGCCACAAGGAAGCTCTTGGAAAGCTGGAGCAATCCCTTCCCCTGCTGTGATGGCAGTGGGGTCTGGATTCATGATGCCCCTGCCCCCCGCAGGGCTCCCTGGAGCTGATGTGGCTGATGCAGCCCCCTCCCTGCTCACACAGGAAGAGATCAGCCTACAGTGCTTACCCAGGATCTAGGGGAAGAAACAGCCCCTCTGCCTGCAGCAGAGCTCTCAGCTTTCCTGCGGATGAAGGCCACGTGGGCTCCCCTTCCTGACAAACATGCCAAGCCACGTGATGCTGCCCTGCAGCCCAGGCTGGTCTGGTGCACAGCCATAGGCAGGAGCCCCTCACCTGGGCTGAGCACAGCTCGCCTTTCCCCAAGCAAGGGGAGCATTTTAAGTATTTAAAAGCCTGTTGAGCAGAGATGAAAGCAGGTACCAGGCACCCTGCTCTGCTTCCCCTGCTTCGTCCTGAACAGGGGATATGAGTGTGCTGTTTGCTCTGCTGCCTGTTCCATCCTTGTCTCAGGAGCTGCAGAAAGCCCTGTCTGCAGGAGGAAAGGCTGCTGCACCAGGACACAGCACTGGGTCCTGGGAAACTGACAGGGGAAACCGGGGAGCACTTGGGGTAAGGAAATACATGCCAGCTGGTCTCTGCTGTGAAACCTTTTATACGATTGCTCCTTCCTCTTATGAATAAACGAGGCTGATGACTCGGCTCTGTTCTCTGGCTCCTTGCAGTAAAGGGGCCACCAGCCCAGGCTCCCCGAACTGGAGGCAAAGAGGTTGCTTTGGGGGAAGCAGCCCCTGCTGCTTACAAGGAAATCGGCAAAGGCACTGCCTACCCCCTGCAGTCCCCAGCCCCACAGCCACAGAGGGTAACACACATCTGCTGCCTGTGTACTACACGTCAGTGCCAGGAGCTCTAGCAGGAATGGAGGCCCACGGGCAAAACATTCCCACCAGCATGAAGCAGTAATTTATTTCAACAAGGTGGAAAAAGCGCTGACTCGCACTCAGTAAAAAGGGAGTGGCATGGCCATTCAGTCTGCATGCCACAAGCCTCAGCCAAGAGCCCTTCATGCCTGGTTATAACTCTGTCTAATGAAGGTCCTTCCTCCATCACCAGAAGCTTTGCACAGCTCAGCCTACCCAGAAGCCGCAGCCGATGAGTGACAGTCACCTGCCTGTGCTTCAGAAAAGGTAGCACCAAGTCTGCGCTTGCAGGCAAACCAGAGGACAAAAAGGGGCAGTCACTGCACATCCATCTTCTCCTGCTTGAGTGATGCAACAAAATCCTTGTACTCCTCAGGATAGAAATTCTTGTACACTCTGATCTTCCTCTTGATCTGTTTGGGAGTGTCCTGGTAGTAGTTCTTTTCATCACGAGCCATTTCCTGTGACAAAGGGGAGAATACATCAGACATCAGCAAACACGGACCTGCACAGCCATGCTCCAGGCACGCTGCAGCCGGTGCCTGCCAGGTACTGGTTGAGGTTCAAAGCACTGCTTCCAGCAAACCAAGATCCAGGGCAGGGACGTGTGGCAACTCCCACCGTGCAGAAGAGCCAGGAGCGAGCTATTCCTTGCTTTGAGGCACCCAGTGCTTACCTTGTAGTTCTCCCCATGGTTCTGTATCATGTACCGCACATAGTCAATGAGGTCTCTTGAGAGCGTATTTGACTTCTTCTCAGGAAGACTGGCCTCGAATTCCATCTCTAGGCAGAGGGTAGAGGCACTGTGATATAGGCAGGCAGGGGAGGGAGGGAAGCAGCACCTCCCAGGGTTGAGCCCTGCCACTCTTGCAGAAAGGCACAGCTTCTGCGGCACAGCTCCGTGCCTGCACGCCACACTGCTGCCCAGCACAGCCAAGCAGGAAAATGAATGGGACAGTGAGGAAAATGAATGAATGCTGCAGGCACGCAGCCCTGCAGCTCACACTGTGAGGAAGGAGCAGAGCTGCTGCTGCCCCTGCTGTGGTGTGTGACTGTGCACAGCTGCTAAAGCACTGCTATAGTATTCAGAGTAGGGCAGCCACGGGTTCTTGTCCCACTGGTGTGGGACATCATTGAGTTTCAGTGTGACAAGAGGCCCACTGGGGCAGCAGGTGGAAAAAGGCAGCACAGGAGTGAAAGGAAAGTCACGAGACAGGACAGGCTGGGAAGGAGAGCTGTTCTTGTTCCAGCTCAGCTCCAGCCTGGCTGGGAACCCGCTGTACACACTCACAAGCCTTAAAACAACTGCATCAAGGTTTGTACGAGAACTAACAGCTTTCCCTGCCAGAGCCCCTCACAGCTGCGAGCGAGAGACCGAACACCCCCCAGGATCCCAATGCGCTGACAGCAGCACGGCAGGACGCCCGCTGACACTGCACAGCACAGCACTGACCGCTCAGGACGTAGGGCTTCCGCACCAGCATCTTCTCCTGCTCCTGTCCATCACTCTCTGTCTCCATCCTCTGCATTGAGAGATAAAGCACCCTGAGAAAGGGGCATTTGGAGAGGGCTGCCAACACGTTACTTCTGTAGATCTAAACAGCACACAGACCGGGACGTCTCCCAGGTCTTAAATAAAGCTTTTTTCCCCTTTTTTCCCCATTCACTAAGCCCACAGACACGTGCCCACGACCAGCCCGTCCCGCCTGCACTCACCTGCAGCCGCCTCTTGGCGATGGGGACGGCCTTGTTGGGGTCCCCGGCCAGACCCATCTCGGCCAGGTTCTGTGCCACCGACTTGGTCGCGTCCCACGCATGGCGGATGTGTGAGCTGCACGGGGACAGGCACGGCTCGGGGACTGCGATCACGGCCCCGCGCGGTGCGCGTCCCCTCGGACCCGCGCAGCCCGCACCCCGGTCCTCACCACTCGATGCGCGGCGCGGCCTTGCGCCTGGCGCTACGGTACAGCCGCTTGCGGTTGAGGCCGTAGGCGAACTTCTGCCGCCGGTTCTTCCCCTTGGCCTTCGGCATGGCTGCCCCACGCTGCGCCGGACCGCACCGCTGGGCCGGACCGCGCCGCACCGCGAGGCACCACGGGAAGCGGAGTCTCGCGTGCGGGAGCCGTCGCAGTTCCGCCCCCCGCTGCGAACTACAGCTCCCGGCATGCCCCGCGGCGAGGTCACGTGGCTGTACCGGGAGCCGGCCTACGGCGGGCGGGAAGGGTCGCGCCTTTCGTTGTCCCCGCGGCCGCAGCCATGGCGGCCGGGCCACCCCCGCCCTTGGAGCCCATGCCGCTGCCGGTGTACCGCGATGAGGGCTTCGCGGACAAGTTCCGGCGCAAGACTCGCGAGAACCCGCTGGTGCCCCTCGGTGAGGGCCCGGAAGGGCGCTAAGCCCCAGCTGCCGGGGGTGGGCCCTGCTCTCCACGGGGCTTCCGGGAGACGGGGGGGGACTGGAGCGGGGCCGGGCTCGTCTCAGTGTCTGTCTGTCTGTCTGTTCCCCGCAGGCTGCCTCTGCACCCTGGGCGTGCTGACCTACGGCCTCATCAGCTTCAAGAGGGGCAACACGCGCCACTCGCAGCTGATGATGCGGGCGCGGGTCGTGGCCCAGGGCTTCACCCTCGCGGCCCTGCTGGGGGGCATGGTGGCCACGGCCCTCAAGGCCAGGAGCTGAGCGCGGGGAGCGGCACGGCTGGAGGATGGGCGCTGCCTGCGGACGTGAGACGGCTGCGGTGCGTTGGAGCCGGTGTCAGAGATGCTGCTCGTCACATAGCGTTGAAATGTGGCTAATACACCTCTATTGCTAACCTCACGTTTGGGCTGCGGTGATTCTTTGATTCCCTGAGAGCTCCCGTGTCTGCCCGCTGCTGTCACCGTCTGCTGAAATTGGCTCCTTTGTCGCTTGGTGGTGTCTCTCCGCACCGAGGTGTGGCTTTAATCAGGCTGTGTAAAAGCAGTTGAGAAATGCTCTGCTTGGGTGGGAAGGAACGGCTCTGTGGTTTAATCCGGGCAGGGCAGAGTTCATAATCAGTGCATGAGTTGTTTGGGGAAGGTGCAATCTGTCCAGCTGCAGCTGATGAGTAACAAAGTGAACTGCAGCAAAGATGCTGAGCAGTACGGGATTGCAGAGCCAGGAAAGTCAGCAGCGTGGGAGGGGTGGGAGTGGGCACTTCTGCCTCTGAGCTGCGGTTAGGACACAAGTAGGACACGAGGTGTAACACCCTGTGCAAACAACGTGGGAACTTGGGTTCCCAAACAGATTGTCTGTGTTCTCCGGAACGCAGTGGTGTTTCAGCTGCTTTTACTGAGAGGTCACTTCTGCACAACTTGCTACATCACATGAGCTGGGACCAACTGCTGGGCAAGATCCCGTTCCCAGAAGGAGCTGTGTTTCCCTCGTTGTGGCAAACGTCTTCACAGGTGGCTCTGAGTCCCACATTTTGCACTGTTTCCTAGCAACAAGGGAACCCACACAGCCCGCTGTGGGGAATGTGTCCAGGCTGCTCTCCACTTCCTTCATTAGCTGCTTAGTAAATCTTTCCCAGAAGCTCTGCTGCCTTTCTGGCACTTCCAGCCTGGCCAACTATAGAAGGAACTGCTGTGCAGATATGTGAGCTTGGCCTGTTGGCAGCCCTTGCAGCCCGAAGACAGGAGTTCCCCAAGCAGGAGCTGCTTGGATGGCTGCTGTGGTGCAGGAGGCTCAGGAGCAGCTTGCCCAGCTGTGCTCAGCATGTCCGGGTAAGCACAGATGCCTGTGGTCAGAGCAGAGCAGCTACCCTCTCATCCTGCTGCTGCTGCTCGTCTCAGCTCAGAGCAAACCCTGTAGCCCTAGGATATGGTTCTCCTACAGCACTGTCCTTATGGTATGGATTCTCCTAAGTGCACACGCTGAAGGATGAAGACAACAGTGCCTTGTAGGATCAGTTTGGAGATGTCGGTTTATTGTAACAGGTGATTTGAACGGTCACATATACCAAAGCCAAAGGGATGTAGAACAGCAGTGGGCACTGCTCCCCAAGATGTCCTGCCCGATACAGGGTGCATGGCAGCCAGGGGACTGCAGAGCCTGGCTACTTGCTAGGGCTGCAGGCCCAGAGCGCAGCCAGAGGCTCTTCCAGCTGCTCTGCAAAGAAAGGCAGATGCAGGCAGCCAGATCCGTGGGTCCATCCTGCACCACAGCAGAGATGCCTGTATGCGCTGCGGTGCAGGGACACAGAAGAGGAGTGATCAGCCCTACAGACAAGGGAGCACAGTCCCAGCACAAAACACAGTTATTCCTACACACCCATTCCCTTTTTCAGCCCACTACCAAAGATGACAGCATTCTCCAGGCCTGTCAGGCAGCTGCAGAGCTACTGCTGTGCCCGTGCCCCATGGCTACGGGTGCCAGGTCATCCCTCCAACACTGCAGCAAGAGGGCAGACAACCCTGATTTGTGGAGCTGTAGCTGCAAGAGAGCTCTGCATACTGAATTTACTGATGGAACAGGGCTCTGCAGCAAAGCTTTGACAAATGCTTTATGCACTCTGCTCCATGTCCCCTCAGGCTGTTGCTGCAGGCCCTTCCCCAGTCCACAGTGGGCCAGTCCAGGGGCATGAGCTCACAGTGAGCTGCTCTGCTGCGAGGTGTAAGCAGACCCATCAACCCCCTTCAACAGGTTTCTAGGGCTGGGGCTCAAAGCCAGAGGGGGTGGTGCCAGTCCTGCCAAGCGAGGAGAGAAAGCAGGTGTTAGGGCTGGAAAGTGCACCTAATGAGGCAGTGATCTTGCCATGCTGCCTTTGGTGTGCAAATCCAGTGGCACATGGGCCAGACTGAAGCCACAGAGCAGCTGTCCAGCTGCAGACAGATGTGTGATTTGTTCTCCAGGGACAGCCAAAGCCATAGCATCCAACCTCTGCCTAATGCTGTTATGCGCCTCTGGGTGAGGGAGCTGGAGGTTTGACTTGTCCCACAGCAGCTGGACCTTGTTACCTGCTTCCCTGCAGCCACACACCCTTCAGCTGCCTCCCTCAAAGTAGGGGAAGGCACAGAGCAGAGCCAAGGCCCCCAAATCCTGGCACTCCATCTTCCCAACAGCCAGTGGCCTTGTGGGGGGGGACAAGAAGCATCCTGCATGCTTGTCCTGTGGCCTCTTTTCAGCGCCCTTCACCACAGAGCTGTCTGCCAAGAGCAGCCCCACAGGACAGATGGGATATCGACACTGCAACTGCCAGCTTTTTGGAATGCATGGCCAGGCAGAGTGCCCACACTCACATCCTCCGTCCCCACCAGCCCTGTGGCATCATGCTGCTGCCATGCTCCCTGTGGGACCTTATGTTGTGGAGATGAGTCTAGGCTGTTCCTCAACCCCAGCCCTACAGCCAGTTCTGCTCTACAACCTGTAGGAGGGCAGAGAGGAACCAAGGTCCCCCCAGTACCTCCGCCCCAGGGTTGGGACCCAATCCCAGACAAAGGGCTGTCATGCCACAGGCAGGAGGTGGGCAAGTTTGCTCTGAGTGCAGCCCTGGATGAGATGGAGGACACCGAGTGGGAGGTGCTCTCCCTCTCACCCTGCCAGGCAGCTGGGCGTGACTGGCTGGAGGCTCCTCCGCTAACTCAGCTCTGCCACCCAGCGTCGCTTCCCAGGGAAATGCCACAGTAATAAATAAGTGTAAAAAGAGACCAATGCACCTTTTAAGCAAAGGAAAACCATGGGGAGAGTTACAACCATTGACTTGAGCACAGCCAAGGTGCACACCAGAGACCAGAGGGCAGGTAGGGCATAGGCCCCTTGTGTGGGCTGACCCCGTGAAGCCATCCGCCTTGGTGAGCAGCAGGGCAAGGCCACACCAGGGCCTTGCCCTGCTGCACTCCTGGCTGTGCCAGACGGCAGCTAGCGGGACAGGGGTGTCTGTTTGAGGGAGATGAGCACCGAGCGCATCCGCGAGACATCCTTGCTTTGCTTGCTGCTCTTGGGGTTGAAGTCGCAGAGCTGGGCCACCTTCTCCCACTCAGAGCCTGGGGTTTCCTCCTTAGACTCCTTCAGGAACGCTTCCTCCGAGGCCCTGCAGAGATGTTGAGGGTTGTCACTGGCAGAACTCTTCCAAGGAGACCCTCCCCTCTGGAAACCCATCGTGTCCCCATTTCCTGTCTCATTGCTCCAGACAATGAACTCAGCATCCTCTAGGATCCAGAGACCTGGGATGCTCAAGGCTGCTGCTGCTGCTGGCTGCACTCACCTAAGACATCGTTCATCCAGGGGCACTGGGGTGTCTGCCTGCTCTCAAGACTTCTCCACCCCTAAGACAATCCCTTAAAGGCCCTAAATTCCACAGCTTTCTCTCTTCAACCAGCTCCTCCAGGGAGCAATTCCAAGAGCTCTGCTTGCTTCCTAAGCATTTGGAGGTGCTCAGCTGAAGCATTCTCCCTCTGGAACCTCACCAGGGCCCAGTACCTCCCAGCATCCCCCCTTCCCTTAACTGGGCAGCCAAAGTGCTGGGGCAAGGACCCCCAGATCGTGCAGGGCAGAATATGGTCTGTAAGACACACATACACATAGCCAATCACATCGGCGTCCGGCTGCTGGTAAAAGGCTTTGTCAGCGATCCTAGCCCAGAGGCACAGACAGAGAGAGAACGCAGAGCAGACAGGCAGGCAGAGGGTTAGAAAGAGAGAAACAGAGAGGGGGTTAGCATCCTCCCACAGAGCGTGACCCATTCATCATGCCACACACAGCATCAGAAAAACCTGCCAGCAACAACAGGGCTGCACAGCTTCCCAACCCTGCCTCAAAGTGAGGCCAACGCATGGGACAGGAGTCCCTCAAATCCTGCCGTGTTCGCCCAGCCTTCAGCTGGGACCAGGGCAGCTCTGAACGGCCACCAGAGCTGCCTGGAGTACTGGGGCGTGGTCTGGCAAAGCCCTGTCTCTGCAAGGCTGGGTCCACTGTGGAGACAGAGCTCCCTGGTTACTACAGGAAGGCACATCTGGCTGCAACAGCTGCTTCCACTGAGCCCTGCCAGTCTCAGCCCTAGAGGCCATGCTGATCCCAACATACCTGTTGTTTGCTCGGTTCTTCTCCATCTGCTCATTCTGACGCAGGTTCCACTCCTCCAGGTCCTTTTTGGCCTTCTCACGCCATTCCTGCTCAGTCACTTTCGATGCTGCATCTAAGGCCAGGGTGAGACAGACCCCATCAGACAGACTGGCACCCACTGACACCCCAGACTTGTCCCCAACCCCCACTAGAACATTCTCTGAAAGGTGTCACTGCCTCCAAGGACAGATCTTTAGTGGGGCACCCACACGGCATGAGGCAAAAGGCACATCTTGGGTGCAGTGGGATCATCACTAGGCAAGGAATCCCAAGGACCTCAATCACCACGTTCTGTGGTGCAACTAGCATGGCCACACACAGCCTTGGGTCTCACCCAGCTCCTCCAGGCGCTTCTTCTGCTCCTCCCTCCATTTGCGGATGCTCTCAGGTTCCTGGGTCAGCCGATCAGCCTTGGCTATGGCTGCATAGGCATCTGTGGGGCCGTTGGACTCCTGCAGGATGCAAGCACCTCGCCATCAGCATCAGCTCCTCACACAGCCCGGCCCAGCCTTCTCAATGGGCTGACAACGCAGAACAGGACTCCAGGCTCCCAGCACCAAGACAAGCCAAGATACGTAGGGTTGGTGACAGCCCAGGACACTTGTCAGTACCCCAAAGCACCGCTCAAGCTGCAAGCCCCAAGAATGAGTGCCATCTTAGGCTGGCACACAATAGACAGAAAGAGCCCAGGTGAGGCAGGGCCCATGAGAACACCGCTCTCTGCTTTGCCACTAGCCCACAAGCCTCTTGTGGTTCTCCAAGCTGAGCAGCCTGCACCAGGCTTGGCCCAGCATCACGCTCTGTGCCACATCAGCACCTTTCCTAAACCCTTCTGCTGGCTGACATGGAGCTAAGCAAGGGGATTACGGCTCTCCTCCAAGATCCCCAATCTAATTAAGTCTATCCCAACTCTCATGTGATTATCATCCCGTAGACTAGGCACAGACAATGCATAGGGGGCTTGTCAGGAGCTGGCACAGCTTCTCCTGTACCCTGCACAGCTTGGCTACAGGCTCCCAGAGGGAGATGAGACCCATGCAGGCATCCCCCTGAAACACCCTCAGCCACGGGGAAAGCAAGTTTAATGGGAGATGCTGCTGGACTTGGTAGCAAGGCTATAGCCATGTGTTAGCAGAGCAAGTGCCTCTGGAAGCCCTGTCCTGGATCTGGACTCTGTCAGGAGATGCTCCCAAACACCCCTGAGGGCTTCCAGGAGATTTCCAGGCTGGAAAAAGAGGGGTTTGTAGAGAATAGAGGGTTTGCAATCCTCCCTTAGAGCTCAGGCACTCCTTCAGAGCACAGGCCACCTACAAACAGATTTTGGGGCAGGATCTAAACCAGCATCATTCAGCCAGTCTCAAAGCCTCCAACTCCAAACTCTGGGCCACAGCAGAGGGATCATATCTTGTCTTTCAAGCATAGGTGAGAACAGAGGAGTCAGGGACCCACCATGAGACCCAAACTTTTCAAGGAGCACCACAGCTCTTCTGGAGCTGGAGAGCACAAGCAATCCCAAAGGCAGAGCAGGTGCATGCTGGCCCCACACCCACCTAATCCTTGGTACCACCGGGCCAGAACATGGGCCTGAGCTCTCACCTGAAAAACATCTCCATTGACAGTGGCTCCTCCATTCTGGAAACCAGCTAGAAAAATAAGGAAGAGAAACACAACTGTGGCAACTGAAGAGATCCCAAAGGAGCTGGGGTTCATGAGACAGAAACAAGCCAGTTCCTTGGGGATGCAGATGTGCCATTTCCAACCCAACACACCTATCCACAACAGGCTCACATATATGGATCCCAGACTAAAGACCCTATGCTGGTCCAAGCAATGGACACCAGCAGAGCTGTGTGCTGGAGCTCAAGTTAGGGCTAGCAAAGTTTCAGTATCCAGAGGAGGACACCTTCCCAACATACTTGACCTTGTCCAGTCCTAGCAGGACCCCAAATCCCCTTTGCCTCACACAGCCTGTCCAGGATAGCAATGGGAAGAGGACAGTGTGCTGCTCTGCCATCCACAGCCATTAACCCAACAAATCCTCCCTGAGCTGCTGCTGCAGAGAATGTGTGGGGACTCCTGCCATTCCTCAGACAGGATCTGAGCCAGGCTGTGGTCTCCCATCCTTGGAGGGATTTGGCCAGCACCTTTTTGCCAGACAAAACTTCCAGGGCACTTTATGTCTTTATAGTGTTTTCACTGCTTTTCCAGGGCACTTCATGTCTTTATAGTGTTTTTACTGTTTTTTTTTTTTTTTTTAATCTTTTCTGAAGATTAGGGAAACTCCTCCAGGCACGGGGCTGGACATCGTGCTCTGGCTGTAAGAAAACAACTCTACTAACTTCAGCTCTGCAAAACGCAGCAGCTGCCTCCCTCAGCACACAGATGGGTGACCCAGAAGCTGTCAGCCGAGTGCCCAGCAGAGGCAGAGCTGCTCTATGCCTGCGACAGGAATGCAACACTGCCAAGGACAAAGCTCACAGCAACAGTGCAGCACATTCCTTCTCCCTCTCAGCCCCAAGAGCTGCATACTGATGCTTGCATGTGGCCCTCTGCCGCTGGGTAAAGAGGCTTTGAAAAAAGCAGACTCCAGGCCCTGAGCTCTCCCCAGTGATGACCATGCTCAACCACAGGGCCTCTGCTGGCCATCTGGCCGCAGGCACATGCAATCATAGCACAGCTCTAGGGTACCTCAAGGTAGCACTGTCCCCACTGTGCTCACCCCACAGCTCCAACTACATCCAGCTCCATCCTGCCTGACTGCATTTAGCACTGAGGCTGTCAGCACCTCTCTGGGCCCAGATCTGACTCTGCGGCTCTGTAAGCAGAGAGGTGAAACCACCATTCTACTGACAGACCAAAGAGGCCCTGGGGGCCTGCCTGCACTGCGGGCAGAAGCAAGAGGACAGTGGTGTCCTTCTGTCCATGTGGATAAAAGACCCCTGAGCTCCTATTATCTATTGAAGCCCCTAAAAGCAGGGCTGGGGCTCATATAGAGGCTTGAGATCAGGATTAATGCCTTCTACCCGCTGGGCCTAGGACCATGATGTCCACAATGGAAATGCCTTCCATTTTGCACCCCAAAGTGCTCTCCTGTCTATGAGTGCAGTGTAGAGGCCACCCAGCTGAACACGGATGCCTGCATCCCACCTCAGTGTCCCTCATGATACCCCAGCTGGGGGCACTGAGGCAGGGATATGGAGGATCTGTCTGACCCATGGAAACCAGCGTGAGGAAGAAATGCCCCATAGCCGGTAATCCCGTGCTCAGGAGTTACCCCACATCCTGAGATTTCAGGAACCCCAACACTTTTGGGATCAAGCACAGACCCCAGAGAGCCCTTGCTGGAATCTAGCCCACAGGGGATCCTGTTTGCCCACTGCAGGTGCATCGCTGAACCAGCACACACCAGCGGTGCATCCCACGAGGAACCCCAAAGACACCGGAAGGGCAGCCTTGAGGGACCCCCCCCTCGGGGGAACCTCAAAGACCAGAGGGACCCTTCACCCTGGGGATAACGGCATAAGGGGCAGCCCGGGGGAACAGCCATCCTTTATACCCCGTTTCCCACCCCGTGCCCACGGAGGAGACTCCGCCCGGTGCGGCGCGGCGCTCACCCGTCTCCGGCGGGGCCGCCTGCCCTGCGGGGGCGGAGGCCGAGTCCCCGTCGGTGGGCCCGAAGCCTTCGTCGTTCTCGATGCCCGCGATCTCGCTTTCCTGCTGGGCCAGGAAGGCGGCAGCCGGGTCCTCCTCAGTGCCGGCGCCCTCGGACGAGGAGAAGAAGCCGAAGTCGTCAGCCATGGCCCGCCCGCTCGGTTCGGCTCGGCCCGGGCGGAGCTGTCACTGCGGCGGCGGCGGGCGGGGCGATGGCGCTGACATCACGGAGGAGCGGCTCCGCTTCCCTCCTCCCCCTTCCCACCCCTCTCAGCAGCGCAGCAGCGCCAGCTCAGCCTCTTCTCAGGCTGTGGGAGCTGGGAGTGCCACCGTAGCCACTGGGCTCTAGGCTAGCCGAGGCCGCGAGGCCCTGCCAGGCGCCCGCTCGGCTCTGTACACTCGGGGCCCCGCGGCACAGGCCGCTGGTGGCCGCCATCTTGGTGCGGGCTCCGCCTCCGCCATCTTGGGTGGGGCCACCGCCCGCAGACGGGGGAGCGGGTAGAACAGGCCCGGGGACTGCTGGCAGCCCGCCCCGCTGCTGGAGGCTGCGCACCGCGTCTTGACCTGGCCTTGTTCCCGTGCCTACAGTCGCGAGCGGCTGCCGCTCTCGGCCATCTCCGGAAATAGCCGAACGGCTCTTTCGGGACTCTTCGTGTGCCAATAGGGAGGGTTGAGCACGCGGTCCCTGTGAATGGGGTTCGGGCATTTCCGGAGAGCTCCGAGAGTGCTTCGGCTATCTCCGGAACGTGCTCGTGTATTTCCGGTCACGAGAGACGAACGGCAGCTGGCCGCTCAGCCGCGCGGAAGTGCGAGTGGGCGGCGTCACTTCCGGAGGGTGACGGAGCGGCGGGTCAGAGGCGGAGGAAAATGGCGGCGCCTGAGGAGCGGGAGCTGACGGCGGAGCAGACCGAGAAGCTGCTGCAATTCCAGGTGCTGTGCAGGGGGTACGGGCCTGCCCCGCCGCTGCTGGGCTACTGTGGGCCTGCTTCGGGGCTGGGGGCTCAGGCGGGCCCTGCCCGGAGAGAGTCCGGCTGTACGGGGGTGCCGGGCCCAGGCTGGGCTAGAGGCGAGAGGGGAGTGCCCCGCGTTCGTTGCCCCGGCGAGGGCGGGGGTGTTCGCTGCGGCACTCCCGTGGGACTCCCTGGGGGATCATGGGTCCCTCGACTCTGCTGGTCCGGGGCTTCGCTAAGGGCTGTGCCGTGAGTGCTTCGTTAGTAATGGTGTTTGATCGGCGCTCGTTGCAAGGCAGGAAATGAATGCTGAGTGAACTCACTGCCTCCGTGCAGGGAAAACTCCCCGACCAGTCCTGGCTGTTTTAAGCAGGTGATGTGAAAACGTCCCTTTCTTGGTAGTGGCGAGTGGCAAGTTCCTGGCATGCTCAATTAGCCTGTGAGCTTCTATGGAGCCCGGCTTCTGAGAGCTGTACCTAACGCACTCGGTGTGGTAATGTCTGCTGGGGAAGGTCCCTGGGGATTGCAGTGATCTAATCTCGCTGCTTGCTGCATTACGTGGGCTAGTTGCTTAACCTCTGGTTTGCAGGGGACCCAAAAGAGGCAGCCTGCAAATGTGCTTGCTTGGAAGAAAACTGCTCTAAAGCTGAACTGCTACAGCTGCTCAGAGGGAAAGTAATTCACCTGTTTTGTTGTTGGCCAATGAGAATTACCTTCAGGTGTCTTGGGTTTGTTTTTGAATTGTAAGGCATTATATGGTGTTATGTGGACTGCAGCTTCTACAAATATATTTTTTTCAGATTTTTTTTTGTCTTATATTCTTGTATTGATTTTTTTTTTTTTTAAGACAGTATATCAGTTGGTACCTGTAGGCTAAAGGGTCCTTGGATACATCCAGTCCTGCTTTCCTTAGCTGATCTGGGTTCTAATGCTCCTCATCATTCCTGACAGCCTTCATCTCGGAGCCAGGAGGATCGAACAACCTCCTGAAGTAATCTACTGCAGTGTTTCTCTATAACCTTAACTTTGACTATTTTTTTTAATACAGAGATCCTGTCTAAACGTTTACCCCAAATTTAGCATGTTGGGCAATCTTAATTTATAGACAAATGAGGTGCAAGAGCATCAGCAATTGCTTCTCTGGTATTACTGTTTCCCTGGTAAGCGTATGAGGCTTAAGCTGTTGCCTTGTGCTTCACATATATAAGCAAAAGGAGCTGGAGGGAAGCTTTTGCAGTAAGACATAGCAGTGCTTAACCTGCTGAATCTGGACAGATAGGACCAGCTGCACTCATCAATTTCCCTGCTGCTATTTTGAAAGCCCTGTGGGCAGCTGTGAAATGAAAGAATCCCGTGCATTTCCTCCCTCTACCTGGTATCACCATGGAGAGCAGACTGAGGTCTCAGGAGGAGGATCCATGTTTTAGCCCAGCTTCCTGTTGAGCCCTGGTTTGAAGAGGGGGAAACGCTTAGACTGCAAAGGGGAGGAAATTGGCAGTTATCAAACTGAGTAGAGCCTGGTGTGAGAGATGTAGTCCAGAAGGCTTCAACACCAGCATCCTGCTGCCCCATCTCCTGGCGTGTGCAGGCTTAGCTTTTCCCTGAGGCTGTGCAATGGCTCACTTCTCTGGTGATACTTTTATTTTCTTTAGCTAGACTGTGTGTTAAGTAGCATCTACTGTCTGGGGAGGATGGCTCTGTCTTGCTGAAAGCCATTTGTGTGCTGCTACTGCTGCTACTGTTAGCTTGTAAACCTTTCAGGGATTACCAGTCTCTTCAAGAAGGTGTAGAGCTGTCTGAAGGAGCGCTGTTTGTAATGCGCTGTCGTGATTTGTGCAGTGTTCTGTGGTGGCAGAGCTTTGCACTTTCACAGAAGGCAGTGCCACAGCTGTGTAAAGAAAGCAGAAGGAATTGAGAGAAGAGCGCGAGGTGGCAAAGATGAGGAAAGCAGTAGGAGGAGGCCCTCAGTAATGTTACAGTTAAGAGCCAAAAGGAGAGTGTGGAGAAAGAACTGCTGACTGTCATTCACCCAATAAACAGGTGCTCTGGTTGAAGATATCACTGTCCTTCGCTGTCTGCCCTTATGCTGGAAATCCCTGTTTCCAAGGTAGAGAAATGGATGCCTGCTTCTGGCCTGAGTCAGATGGGTTACTGTGCTGTTTGAATACACAATTGTACAATTTGCATACATACTTTGCATTAGCTCTGCTGATATTTACGTGATGTGTTGTGGTAGTGCACATATAAATACTTGTACTGGCAGAACTGTCACAGCAGCAGCAGCTATCTTCCTACAGATAGGGCTGGCATAGGCTGGTCACCAACCACCCTGCTGTGATAGGGTAATGGTGTGTTTAAAAACAACATGCATGGAGCAGTGATGGGGATAACCACGAAATAAAAGCAACAAAGCACTCTTGCTTACTTTCGGTCTCCCATTTGCTGCTGAGTTCTTGGCTAATATAAACAAAATAAAAGCATTTCAGTTTTCATCTGTCAGGACTTGGCAGTCTGTAGGGAGAAACTTCATGTGAGCTGCTTGAGAAAGCTGTGTTGGTGCGGTTCCGTTTGGGAGGCAGAAGGAACAGCAGAGCAGCATTTGCAGGATCACGTTATGGATCTGTGCCCATTGCGTTTGGGCTGATGTCTGTTGTGCTAATGTAAAGTAAAGCAGCGTTGTTTGCAAAGGAAAAAGCTAGTGCTCACAATACAATCTCTAACTTCAGCTGGGGAAAATCCTACACTTGGGGCTGAAAACCTCTTCTTCAAAGAGGAAGAGGGAAATAAGGCACTCCAGGGATCTCTACCACTCCGTGCATCGCGTATCGATCAAAGCTTTCGTACGTGCATTTGCTGTAATGTGCAAAGAGAAACTCTCCTGCTAAAGGCTTTTTTGCTGCTTGAAGTCAGATATTCCTTACTGTTGGAAACCTGATTTTGTGGGATTTCTCAGGGCTGGGAATTAAGAGCAGAGCCATCAGAGGCCTGCGGATTGGCATCTTTGGTGCAGTGTTTCAGTAGGAGTGATTCCGTAAGTCCAGCGTGCAACCTTTGTCCACCGGGGATATTCCTTTGGTCTTTGAAGTGTGGGATTGCATTTTTCACTACAGGATTTAGGAGATTTTTGGGCTTCTGAGCAGTGTCTCAATGGAGGGAGATACAAATAATGATATCCAGCAGCAGCTGCGGTGTATTTTGGGACAGTGTTCTGCTCTGAGGGGTGTTTGAGAAGGTAATGCTGGACTTCTGTTGGATACAGTGTTTTGTCTTCTAACTATTGTTATCCATTGATACACTGGAACAGGTTGCCCAAGGAGGCTGTGGATGCCCTGTCCCTGGAGGCATTCAAGGCCAGGCTGGATGTGGCTTTGGGCAGCCTGGTCTGGTGGTTGGCAACCCTGCACACAGCAGGGGGTTGAAATCAGATGATCGTTGTGGTCCTTTTCAACCCAGGCCATTCTATGATTCTGTGATTGACTCAGGCTTGGGCCTACACTTGTATGGAGGCTTCTGTATGAGAGCACTAATTCAGTAGGATTAACTTCATTTTTAACTACAGGATACTGTATCTTTTGTCTTTGAAGGAAGGAGCTAATGAGAGACTAGCAATGAGGAGGAAAATACCAGTTAGCGAGTGGCGTGAAGGTACTTCATTCTCTTAATGTTGTTGATACTGAATACATACTCGTTTCTTCCCTGTGAGGATAAGAGTTGGCAGAATGGCCTCAAGATCCACCAGAAATGCCACCAGTGGCATAGGAGATGTTGTTTCTAGTCTCTCATCTGCTGCTGCGGTGACGCAGTAACTGTAGGAGGTACTGAGGAGAAAACAGCTCACAGTGGTTAAGCTGAATGACCAGTATCAGTGTCTACCAGCAAGCTTGGTGGGAGTTGGCAGTTGAACTGTCTTCACGCTGTTCTTGTGGTGTGTGCAGGTTGTTCTGAACAGCCCACGTCTTCCGGGACATCCTGAACATCCCTGTGTCTCACGGAGCATATCAAAGTCACGTTCCAAAAGCTGTTCAGCTGTTAGTTGCCCTTACACTGGGGATTTCCTACTCCTGCCCTGCAGTGTTTTGTGGTGCGGCTTTGCAGATCAGAAGGGCGGTATTTGGGTGGCTTTGTCGCTTCTGTTTCATGTTGAGAGCATGTGTGAAGATGCTAAGGAAGAAGTGTAGCTGCACCTCTGTGGAGTTGTGCCGTTGTAGGAGCTGGTGAGATCAGGCCATCAGCGAGGCAGGTGCTGTAGCGATGGCTGGGAGGGGCTGACGTTGGCCTCATGGAAGTCTGGGAAGCTCAGTAGGTGCTGAGTGCTGCACGGTCGTGTTTGTGAAACGTTTGTTGGTAGCTGTGGATGGCTGTTATCTTGGTGCTGTTTTCTGATCGGAAACTGCGTTTCGCATGATTTAAAAGGGAAGCCCTGTTAGTACTGCCCACAGGGAGTCCTGAGAGACAGAGGTGTGAATGAGGCTGGAACCACCTGAACTCTGCACGTGCAGCTGGATTCCAGGAGCGTTAAGGGATGGCGGTCAGAAGCCTGCAGAGTCTTTGAAATGCACACAGTGACTGCATTGCTCAATCAAATGATTGGGTAAATCCCACGTCTTCTGAGATGTCCTTTTTAAAAGGAGTAGGAATTCCTACCCTAATTCTTTCCCAGTGACTGTGAATAGTGGTTAATCCCAGTAACACTTTGAACAGCCCAGTTCTGTCCAGCAGGATGATTTCTGCCCAGTAGATGGGAATAAGGTGGAGATCTGTGCAGACACTGAGAAAGTAGCCAGGAGCTGCTCAGAAGTTAGAGCTGAGCTCAGACCCTGAGTAGGGCGCCTGTCCATGGTGTCACTTGGTGTGGGGTGCTTGAACGGGAGAGGCAGTGGGAATACAGGCGCTGTCCTCCAGCACGTCCCCACTCAGTGCGTTCCTAAATGGTCAGCTTGTCAAGATGGCTTCAGAGGCTTTAAAGTGAAGCAAGAAATCAGGAAAATGACAAGTGGAAGTAAAAGGGAATGCTAACAACTAACAGAGTGCAAGATGTAATAGAAACTGCACGTGAGGACGTGTATCAAGGTACTGCCTTGTGTTTGCAGTCATCACCAGCTGCATCCGGCAGAAGAGCTGTGCTGTAAGACAGGCTTCCTGGCACTCAGCTGCTTTTATTCTCCTTCTTTAGGACTTGACTGGCATCGAGTCCATGGACCAATGTCGTCACACGTTGGAGCAGCACAACTGGAACATAGAGGTACTGCCTCACATGAGCTGTGGGCTGGGAGCGGGTTCCTCACAGTAACACGTAGTCTGTTAGCCCCTGAATTTGCACCGGTAACTTGCTGTAACAGTGTTGTGGTGCTGCCAGGGAGCCAGCTTCAGAACTGTGCAGCAGAGTTCTTAGAGCTGCAGTCCCCTGTGTGGTGCTGTGTACCTCCCTGCGGTGTGCACATGTGGGCTGTCGTGGAGGTTTTCCACAGAGAAATGAGTACTGCTGTTTCCAGTTTGGGCTGGGTCGTACTTAGAGTGCTCTGGGTCTGTGGGTAAATGCTACTTATTGTTAGTGTCCGAAATACCCATATTCTGTACCCTTAATTGTCTGAAATGTTTCTCTGCTCTTTCTTGTCTTAAAGGCAGCTGTACAGGACCGGTTAAATGAGCAGGAAGGTGTCCCAAGTGTCTTTAACCCACCCCCGTCTCGGCCGCTGCAGGTCAATACAGCAGACCACAGGATCTACAGCTATGTTGTTTCAAGGCCACAGCCAAGGGCAAGTTACCTTACAGTGGATTTTGTCTTGTTTCTTTGTTTGCTCTGTGAACAACAGGACATACAAATAGGGAAAGGAATTGTTTTCTTTAGAAGCTGTTATCTCCTTTCTGGGTGTTTTTTTCTTCTAAAAACAAAATGTAGAGCAGCTCCTTCAGCCTCTGTTATTTCTGTGGCCATTTGCTCTGCTGTGTAACTCTCAATGAGGCAGCCTTTCTCGTGTCATAGAATGTCTTCCCTGTTGATAGGTTCTGCTGGGATGAAGAATTATCCCCTCTTGCTGGCAGTGATGATCTTGCTTTTCAGGCCCCATAAAGCTCCAGTTCTCAAGTTTTCAGTTATTTGCATTTGTGTGTCATGAACGTATTTCGTGTGCCCTTCTAAGGCTGCTATTAATTGCTGTACAGTTAAGAAAACAGCTGAGTGTCAAACTGCTGCTTAGCAAAGTAGTCACACCAGTTTCAGAAGTGTTATTTTGAATTCTTGGTAAACCATATTAATGACTTAAATTTAACTTCTCCAAGGCCACAGAGTGTTGCTGAGGCTGTTTTTCTGTGTGTTGGTTTGAGCCTCTGCTCGATGCTGGGGTAGGCAGCATTTCTGCTGGTTCAGTGCCGGATTGACTGGGGACAGTGTTCTAATTCTTTCTTTTGTAATTGCAGGGCCTTTTGGGCTGGGGTTACTACTTCATAATGCTTCCATTCCGATTTACCTATTACACATTACTTGATATATTTAGGTAAGCATTTTTTTCTGCTGACTCATGTATTGATTGCATCAAGGCACACTTAGGTTTGGCTGTACCTCCATGGCTTGGATCTTTTTAACTCTGATGACAGATGGGCATGTCTGTTTGTTTGCTCAGCCGTCTTAATATGCAGTGTTGTTAAGCACCTACACTGGGAAGAAAGAAAATGTGCTGCAGGAAGAAAATGAGTGCTTTGTGCCTCAGAAAGTGAAATATTTAAGTGGAGTTTCAACTCCACGTGGCTTTTCAGTTTGAGTGCAGAAGGGAGACAAAAGGTGGTGTCAAACTCTGTCCCGCTGGGCTCCAGGTCAACCTGTGCTAATCTCTGTTATTGTAAGTAAAACCTAAACTGAACACAGCTGTGTTTCTCCTCTGTGTGTAGCTGCCTCTGTGTGTAGCTGCTAGTTCATCTTACCTCCTTGTCGAATCAATAGAAAAGGGGGTGTTGAAAGCTGGTGACTGTTGAGCAGTCCTGCGACCTGCATTTTTTTTCCACTTTTTCCCTCATATTATTTTTTTCCCTTGAAGGCTTTTTCTAAGTTCAGTATAACTTCTATACGATGATTTAGAAACTAGAGTGGTGCCTGTGGTGCAGTTGGGATTTTCCAGCCTCGCTTCATTGTAGTCCTCATGTAGCATTCTCCTGCTGCAGCTCTTTGTGCTCTGGAATTGTTGGTCTTGGAACAGCAGAAGTGGAGCTTTCAATGTTACCTGGGGAAAAACTGTGGTGTTTCTAACAGCCCACCTTGAGATAAATTGCTCAGACCTTACGCTGCTGGTGAGGATTATGCCTGATGCTGCAGGGGAAGTTAACTGTTAATCACCCAGAGATCAGATACCTGCTGATGTCTGGAACGAGATACTTGAGTGGGGCCTTTCTGTTGCAGCGGTATCATTTTGGAGCAGGTGGTGCAATTTGAATTTGAATTATAAACGTTCAAGGGACTCAACTGTGTTGTTTTTCCTCCTTATGAATGCCAGTGATTGTTTGTGGGAAAGAAAACCTGTTTTTCAGAAAGTCAGCTGAATTTCCAGTGTGCTGTGCTTCCTTCCTAGGTTTGCTCTGCGTTTTATACGTCCTGATCCTCGTAGTCGGGTTACTGACCCAGTGGGTGACATCATTTCATTTATTCATATGTTTGAGGAAAAATATGGGAGGATACACCCTGTCTTCTACCAGGGAACTTACAGCCAGGTCAGTGTTACGTGTCGGTGTGTAGATGTGGGGGGGATGAAGAGTGGGGATTCTACCGCATGGGATCAGAGCCTGCGTGGCAAAACCACTTCTCAAAGTCCAGTGTTTTGTCTCCAAACTCTCCAGCAGGGTACTGGGAGAGCTAGTGAACAAGGGTATTAGAAAACCAGTGTCTGCCAGGCTTGGTAATGTGCCAAGCCTGCAAAGTTGAAAAGCAAAGCTGCTCTGACTGTTCCTCGACCGCCTGTATGGCTCCGTAGCCAACAGCTATTCTTTGTAGTCCTGTCTTTGTTGTTGTAAACTGATGTGGTGTGCCAGAGCCTGTCCTTCACCAAATTGGGATTGACTGCCTGGGCTCGTATCATAATGTAACTCCAGAATTTGGTGCAAGGCCTCAGTATTGACAGAGGGAGCCACTCAAGAAATAATGTGAGGTGAGAGTTCCAAATGCTGGATCTGGGCTGGTAGTGCTCTCTGGTAACAAAGGGTGTCCCCATGGGCGCTGCCTCTTCTGCAGCTTCTCTCAGCCTGGCCAAGAGAAGGGCCTCCTGCTGGGCATTCCAGCAGGCAGTTGGATCAGCACTGCTTCCCAAGTGCCAGAGAAGAATGTGGTGTGTGTCTGCTCCATGCTGCACGATGATGGAGATTGCTGCCTCCACAGCTCTTCTAGGCCCCTCTGTCTTGCCTGGAATCCAAACTCAAATAACCATGGAATGGTTAGGCTACCAAAACTCAGTGCCAGTAGAACAAGGAGCCTATTGTACACTTATTGTGTGGCCTTGTGAAGAAATGCTCCTGGGTGGGTGGAATCCAGAGACTGTGTATGCAGAAAGTTTTGTTGCTGAGTTTGTTTTGTTGGGGCCCACAACATTATTGAGTTGGCCTCTTTGTTTTTTAAATGTAACATTTTCATTTGATGTGGCCTGATGACTGCATCCTGTACGGGCTGTAGTGGAAAGCTCAGCCCTGCCTGAGGGGCTGAGGCATGAAGGACGGCTGTTCCTGGTGGGGAGGTGTGGGGGTGTCAACTTGCACAGCTGTGTAGCTGGCTCTGAGTTCAGCGTTCTCCGAAGCCACATCCTGAAAGGAATGTGGAAAAGCAAAGTTGTAACCCTCTTAAATGAGGGCTGAGTTGGGAAGCCTGGTATGTTCCACCTCCATTTGGTGCCTCATTAAAAGCAGTTACTGGCAGAGTAATGACCCGGGTGAACGTTGCCAAGTTGTTTCACAGAAGTCTTGTGGGTGCTGCTTTCCCTCGAGACCCCGTAACTTTACCTTCTCTGCTCTTATGCCAAGGCACTGAATGATGCCAAGCGGGAGCTGCGCTTCCTGTTGGTGTACCTTCATGGAGATGACCACCAGGACACGGATGAATTCTGCCGGTAGGTAGGAATGGTTTCCAAACTGTCGTCCTTGCACCTTAAATGCAATTTGCTCACATAATCTCTTCTCGTCCGCTAGCAATACGCTGTGCGTACCTGAGGTGGTCGCCCTCATCAACACTAGAATGCTCTTCTGGGCTTGCTCAACCAATAAACCAGAGGGATACAGAGGTGAGTGTGTCCCTCCTGGGCTCTGCCTGTACCCTGTGATCTCTGGGACAAGCCAAATGCTCTTTGAGAGATTTCTGTGTTTGAAGTGTTCTCATCTTCTTGCGCAGAAACCAACAGAGCATCACAAGACTGCGTGGGAAACTACCTGCTGGTTTTTGTGTGATATCTCATAGGGCCTGGTTAACTGCAGAGGAATCCCTACTACTCTTAACCTCAACTGTTCCATATGTTCCTGGGCAGTCCTAGTTGCATGTACTTAACTGCAGGCATTTAAGCTGCTCTCAGTGTCTTGTTAATGGGAGCTGGTGGGTGTGTGCCCAGGATTAAACTGAGTGCAGAAATAAGTATCTAACTAGCATTGCTCTTAATGCTGGTTCAGATTATGCCTTAGGGCAGGAGTGACTTGTTGGGTACATTCTTTCCCTTTCTGAGACAGTCGTCTTTACTCTACACCCAGTCTTTGTGACTCCTCGAAAGTCGACAATGAGGTCTTTAAGGGTTGTTGATACCTGGCCTGGCAGCACTTACCGCAGGGTGTTAAAGCAAACTGAGCCTTTTCCCAAAGTTCTGTCTATGCCTCCTGTGTTTCTTCTGACCCCTCCTGGTTCATGGCAAGAGTCTGGGAGTTCTGCTGCTAAATCTGCGTTAGTCCTGTCTATGTAGTTCTGCTACCAGCTATCAACTCCTTGAAAGTCTGGCTTTCTAAGCAGGCATTCTTCTACTTGCTGCTGTTTCATGGCTGCAGTGCTTCAGAGTCCAGAAAGCTAGGATGGGAGGGATTGGGGCTGCAGTCTGTGGGTTGCTCAGATTTAGTTTGGAAGGCTCCGTCAGTAATGATGATTCTAAGCTGTGTGCCATGCTGTGCGTATTCTGAGGAGGTGGTGGGCAGCTGTAGGAAGGGTTTGCATGCCATTTTCGTAGATGAAAACTGAACTCCAGACCCCCTAACCTGCTCGTCCCCCGCCTCAGGACGGTCTGTGTCTGGCAGAGATTATTTAACTTTGTTCTAAACTGTCTATGATGAACATTCTTCCCCATTAGTGTCTTCCAGAGTGCAGCCATCCTTAATAACAGCAGGTGCTTCCTGTGTTTTTCTTCCTGCCGTTTAAACCCAGAGCTTCTTGTCCCATTTTGAACATCCATTCAGAGCAATTTATTTCTTACTTACATTCAAGAAACTTTTTACAACTTGAAAGTTTGTTGCTTTGGTGTCTGTTGGGTTTGTTTTGCCTTTTTTATCCCCTTGGTGCCTGTGTTCCAAGCCACCTTCTTGTTCTGCTCATTTATCAGGTTTTGGTTGACAGAAGGAAACCTGTGGCTTTTTCTGCTTTGGAAGAGATAGTGGCTCTGGAATCTGCTCTCCCAGGCCGTTGTGATGAAAACATTTGTGCTGTAGCCCTTGCTGATCCTTCTGGAAGGGCTGATGATTGTGCCTATCTTCAGTTTCCCAGGCTCTGCGGGAGAACACGTACCCATTCCTGGCTGTGATCATGCTGAAGGATCGCAGAATGACTGTGGTTGGGCGGCTAGAAGGCCTCATCCAGGCCGATGACCTTATTAATCAACTGATGTTCATCATGGATGCCAACCAGACATACCTGGTGTCTGAACGCCTGGAAAGGTATGGCAGGACCTGAGCTTCAGTAATGCAGATCTTACAGAGGCAGGCTCTGCTCTTCTGCTCTGCCCCCTTCCTCCCTCCAGATGCTACATGTAGACACGCAGGTCAGTGTCTCCTGTTGCGTATCACAGCCCATGATCTCTCCTCTTCCCAGTGGGAGCACTGGTCTATAAATTCAGGAGACCCTGTAGCTAAGGAGTTTGATGTGTTGCCCATACAGCCCCGCTACTGAGAGGTGAGGCTGACTGTTCTACTGCTTTCTGCAGCTGGAGCAAACCTGTAGTGTGCTGGAGCTGCAGGTAAAGGTTGGAAATAGTCAGCAGAAGCCAAGCAGGAGGGAAGGAGTTGGAGGAGAGCTGGTGTTCGCAGCCAGCTTCTTTTGAGTGGTGCTGCCTAGGCTGGCTGTCCTGAGCTCTAACAGCGTTCGCTGCGTTGCTGTGTGCCTTGCTAACATGAGCTCCTGCCCCTGATCACTTCATAGGAATAATTTGCAGACTCTCCATTGTAGGATGTCACCTTCTGGTTTACTGTCTCTCCTTCTCTGTGGGGGATCCCATAACACATTTTGATGCTCCTGGCTTCTAAAATGAACAAGGAGTTAATCTGATGGAGATAAAGCCCTGAGGAGTGTGAAGTGTGATGCTGAAATTATAGCCACTGCTTTTGTGGTATCTCTATTCTGCCAGACTGCAGATTTGTGGGTGACAAATCTTTTGTTCAGTTAATATCAACTCAACCTAGGGGAAGAGTTTGTGTGCCAGGGAGTGCAGAGACTCAGCTTGCCTTCTAGGAGTTCATGGTACTGTGCACTCTAAATGCATTATTACCTGATGTGTGTGCTCTTGAGAGTTTGAGGCTGTACTGTCGGCCTGCTTTGCCTTCGTTTTGGGACCTGCTAGCCCTGATCACTTCCTGCTCATGTTTGTAGGGAAGAGAGGAACCAAACTCAAGTACTGAGGCAGCAACAAGATGAGGCTTATTTGGCATCCTTGCGTGCAGACCAGGAAAAAGAACGTAAGAAGAAGGAAGAACGGGAGAGGAAGAAGAAAAAGGAGGAGGAAGTGCAGCAGCAAAAACTAGCAGAGGAGAGACGGCGACAGGTGAGTGCAGGCTGACTGCTGGAGAGGCTGACGTGCTCTTTTGGATGCTCACAGTGTGTAGGAGCAGTGCCTGCGGTAGGATTTTCCTGTCGGACTGGAGTTGCTAGTCTCGCTTGGGGCTCGTGCATCCTCCAAGCCTCCTGGAGCAGCTGTGCTGCAAGGGATAAGCATAAAGGTCAGCTCGGTGCACACCCACTGCTCCTTTGCTCCTTCTTCCTTACTTTGTGCTTTGCAGACGCTGCAGGAGGAGAAGGAGCGGAGGTCGGAATGCCTTCCTCCTGAGCCACATCCTGATGACCCAGAGAGCGTGAAGATCATTTTCAAGCTGCCCAACGATTCCAGAGTGGAGCGGCGATTCCACTTCACGCAGTCATTGACGGTGAGCTTGGGGCAGAGCTGACGGGCTTCTCATTGTGGATTGGGTTGAGAGGTTCCACAAGTGGCTTGACAAAGCTTTTGTTCCATTGACCTTTGCTTAGAGTTGTTTCTGGGCAAGGAGGGTGTCTTTGGACCTGATCTCTTCAATTTGGAAGAGAAAGATTATGGAAAAAGCTGGAACAAAAATACTCTTCTGAAAAGACTCTTGTTGGAGAGCCAGAGATGGTATCCTCTGACAAGTCTGGTTTCATGCATGCTGAGACGATGGCTGTGTTGTGTCTGCAGCACGGATGGTGCGAGTCTGTGAACTCAACCCCAGCCCTGAGATGCCATGGATGCTCTCTGGCTGCATGATCTCCTCCCCGGCTGGCAGTTATTTCTGTGCTTCTTTCCCAGGTAATCCATGACTTCCTGTTCTCCCTGAAAGAAAGCCCTGAAAAGTTCCAGATTGAAGCCAACTTCCCCCGCCGTGTCCTGCCCTGCCTCCCTACAGAGGAGTGGCCCAACCCACCCACGCTGCAGGAGGCCGGACTCAGCCACACGGAAGTCCTCTTTGTGCAGGACCTCACGGACGATTGACATTTTTCCAGAAGACACAAATTGGAAGAGAAATTCATATTATTATTATAATACAATATTTTTTTTTAAAGACTGCGTACAAATGAGGGATCAGAGACCACAACGCCTGTGCCAGCTGTGCTGTGTGTGCACACTGGCAAGAGGAAGTGTGTGCACGTCCTCACACACCCATGTACACAGCCATCCCCGACACTCGGAGGGCAGAGGGGGAGGGGATCTGGTGTTGCCCCTCTCCCCTTCCTAGGGGAGGAACAGGAATGGCAGCTCTTGGTAATTATTGCTTTTATTGATGACAATAATAATAAAACCCCAACAACCTGATATCTTGTGAGGATTTGATACTCTGCTGCTCCTGCCAGCCAGAAGACCAGGCACCTGAATGTGCTGGGAGTGGGGTTTGGGAAAGGGCTGGACAGAATCTCTTCAGCTTCCCTCTCTGTATAAATACTTTTCTTTTAATATTTCTCTTGCTTTGTAATGACCAAAGGAGAATGGGGTTGACTATAGTATTAACTTTTTGATAAAGAGCTGGTTCGATTCTTACCTGTGTGGGACCTTGCCCAGGGTTCTTAGCCTGCGTAGTGTAATAAACTCTGCCTCTAGCATGTCTGTGCCAGTGCTTTCTGCTTCTACCACACCGCGGTGCTGCCCAGCTGAAACAGCGCGTGGTGGAGGGAACTCCTGCTGTGGCTCTATGGCTGCTGCTCACAGCGCTGTGGGTTTGCCCATTCTCTGGCCTGGTTTAAGGCCACCTTTTCATTCATGGATTATATTGTGCCAGCAGAACTGCTGAAGACAAATATAGCGTGTACAATGGGGGGAGATGGGGTGGGGATTGCTGCTGGCTGCAGCATCTGTGTCCTGGGCTGAGTGCAAGGGAAAGCTCCCATTGCTTGCTCAGGGACAGGTGACCTTGATGAAGGTAGAGGGGAGGAAGGACAGCCCAGAGAGGTGGAGGGGGGGTGTAAGCCTACTACCTGAGAGGCTGGGGGAGCTGCTGGCCATGGGGAGAGGGAGCAGGGCCTCTGCCTTCCCCTGCAGCTTCTCCCAGTTGCTTTGGCATGGGTGGCTACAGTGTTTCACTTGGTGCAGCCTCTATGAAGCACAGAGGGGAGAAGAGGACACCCCTCCTTCTTGCTCATGTGGCTGAAGAGTGCACCCTGGTTCCTCTTCAACAGGGAGAGGCCTTCCTCCTCTTCCTCCTAGAGGAATGCCTGTTCCCTTTCTGGCCGCGGGGCCCATGGCAGCAGCAGCTCTGCCTTCGACCCTGGGCTGCCAAACCCTGCACAGAGCAGGTGGGGTTTCTTCCTCATGCTGGAGAAGGGAGGAACCTGCGGGCAGCCCAGCCCAGCCCAGCCCCTGCCTGCCCACACCACGACAAGAGCCGGGCACAGCGCCTTGGTATACATCATACATTTATTAGTGAATATCCCTCTCAAAATCAGCCACAACATTAAAAAAAATAATGATTGCACTACTTGGTCAAGCAGAACTAGCAACTTTCATTTTAAAAAAAGTACAAATCTGTTAAAAATTTCAATCAGTATAATACACATATATATAATACAACATACTAGTTATGTTAAATGCTACAAAACCAATATGATTCCAATGGAATGGAAAAAAAACCAAACACTTTTAGAGCTTTAAGAACCTTTTTTTTTTCTATATATTAGCCTTTTTTCAAATACATACATGGGAAAAATGAGGTAACTGTAAAATGTGCAAGTAACAGAGCAAAAAAAATTATATATATAT
>JACDJE010000957.1:520142-546521 GCA_016647715.1 Pavo muticus | reverse complement strand
GCCGGGCTCGGTGTCCGTCCCGGTGCCGCTCGCGCTCCGGCCTCGGCCCCGCCTCGTGGCGCCCCCGCGCTCCCGCCCCGATGGAACCGGCCGCCCCGCGCCGCCCCCTGCGCCGCGCCGATGTGGGCGCGTCCGCTCCGGGCCCAGCGCCGTACTGCGCCCAAAAGCGGCGCCAGACAAACGCGCTGCGGGGTGCGCGCGCCGTAATGCTCCGAGCGGCGGCGCACAGAGAGGAACGGGGACGGGGAGAGAGATGGGGATCGGAACGGAGACAGGGATGAGGAGAGGGATGGAGATGGAAACGGGAACGGGGGTGGATTCAGGGATGGGGATGGTGACGGTTTCAGGGAAGGGGACAGGAATGGAGTTGGGGATTGGATGGAGATCTGGGTAGGGATGGGGATGGAGGCGCTGGGGACGCCCCAGGCCAACCCTTGGAAGGTTTGGGGGTGTCCCGGGACAGTCCAGGAGGTTTTGCAGTGGGATGTCCTGCACCAGCACTGAGGGACTCCGGGGGATCCGAGGGCAGAGCAACCCTCGGGCATTAGGGACTATCCTGGACCAGCCCTCGAGAGTTTCACCCCAGTCCTGGCCCTTGGCATGGGGTGGAGCAGGGCCTTGGAGCAGGCTGGGCATCCTGGGGTGTGCAGAGCTGTGCGGGAACCCGGACCCTCAGATCCTCCCCGGTGCATTGGGGTGAAGAGGGCCAGGCGGGAGGTCCTGCAGAGCCAGGACAGGCTGTGTCTGTGCCTCCCCACACTCACATCCCAGCCCTCTTCTGCATGAGCAGAGCCACACAATCCACCCTTGTCCCCAGCGGGGCCAAAGTAGGTCAGGGAGGCAGAGCGGAGCCCTCTGGCCCCCCCAGGGAGGGAACCTCACAGCAGGGGATGTGCAGGGCCCCAGCGGCAGCTCCACTGGGTCGGTGCCCACCTGTGTCCTGGTGAGACCACACTGCCCGCAGCCCAGGGGATGCCAGGCAGTTCCTCAGCCCCTCCCCAGTCCCTCGGGTTTGGGGTCCCCCTGCAGCCCCGCAGGCACAGTCCTCAGGGTGTGGATTGGGGTGGATGAGCCATGGGGATGGCCCCCAGCACGGGGGGCTGGAGCTGGGGAGCAGTCACTGGGCTGGGCCGGAGCTGGGTGGTGAGAAACAGGGAGGAGAAAGGGGAAAGCAGTTTCTCACCCCTTAATTGCAGTTAATCATTGATGAACTTGTTTACTTCAGGAGTCAAAGTTCTGCGGTGATGCCAAGGTGCAAGCGCGGCGTAGCTGCCGGCAGCATCCCGGCGAGGTGGCTGCAGGTAAGGGATCCCAGCACAGCCCCAGTCCCCCCTTGGGCACTGCAGTCTGGGCTTGGGGTGGGGGAATGTCTGTTGGAGGGGGTGAGCTGTGGGGCTGCCCATAGGCTGTGATATAAGAGAGGGGGATGCTGTGGGGTGTCACAGCTCACTATGGGGCTTCCATGTGGGGCTTGGGGTGATCTGGAGCAATGCAGCCTCCAGTCGTGCTCAGGAGGAGGTCTTGGGGTCTCCAGATACTCCTGAGGTCACCAGAACCTAGAGACCAACCCCGTCTCCCCACTGTGTCCCCAGGCGACCTATTCCCCTGGGCAGCACAGTCCCACCCCAGGCTCTCCCAATGGGAACAGTGGGGGGACTCGGGACATGCCCCAGTTTCTCTTCTGTGTTCTGCAGGCTCTGCGCAGGATGGCATGGCACCCGCTGCTGCTGCTCCCCTTCCTCCTGGCACCAGGTGAGGACTTTGCTTGGTGCAGGCCTGGGTTGCGGGGAAGCATCAGAGATGCTTTCAGCTCCATCCCATTTCCCTGGGGGCACTCATGACCCCCCAGAAACGGCACTGTGGGCTGGGCGGTGGGGATGGCACCACAGGGGAGGGTGAGGAATGGGAGATGTGGGGTGAGGAGTGGGAGATCCCCGGCACTCAGCTCATGCTCTCCCTGCAGCTTCAGGAAACACAGCTCCCATCTTCAACATGACCATCGTGTACGTGGCCGAGGACCTGCAGATAGGTGAGGGGCGGCTGCGGGGAGGCTGCTGGGGATGGGAGGAGAGCCTGGGGCTGACGCTGCCCTTGTTTCCTTATCCCCAGGCGAGTTTGCTTTCCAGCTGACGGCCTATGACTTAGATGGAGACGCGATCACCTACAGCATCTCTGAGGCAGATTCCTTCTACTTTCAAGTTGATGAACAGACAGGTGTGGTGACACTGAAGAACCTGCTGGACCGCGAGGTGAGGACAGGGACTGACTGATGGGGCCATGGGGACGGATGGCAGAGCCCTCAGACTGAGGCTGAGCTCTGCGTGCCCTGACTGAGCTCTGCTTTATCTTCCCAGTCCCAGGCCAGGCTCACCATCCTCGTCAGGGTGTCTGACGGGATCAATGAAGCGGTGAGTGGTGGGAATTGCAGTGGGGTCTCAGCGGGATCTCAGCAGGGCTGACTGTGATGCTCAGTGGGGCTTTGCCCAGGGGGCAGTGCTGGCCAACTCCTTGTTCCTCATCCAAGCTCTCCCCCCAGGTCAGCAGGCGCCTAACCATCATCGTGGAGGACCGTAATGACAACGCACCAGTCTTCCAGAACCTGCCCTATGAAACCTCTGTCCTCGAGGTACTTTCCTGGGACCTGGCAGCCCTGTGGGCGGGTGGTTCCCATGGCATGGGTGTGCCTGGTGAACAACAGGCAGCAATAATGTGTGGTGACAGCATGCAGTGACGCTGTGCCTGGGCGTGTGGTTGCAGTGTGTGGTGATGGTATTCCTGGCAGACACATCAGTACCAGTGGGGCCGGTGTGCGCTGGGACTCTGCCCTCACCAGGGAGTGCCCATCGAGCTGCTCAGCCTGGGACAGGGCAAGGCTGGCTCAGGGTGCAGAAAGGGAGTGGGGCTGCAACCCCTGCTCATGGGGAGACCTGAGCCCCAGATGGGGTTGGGAGGGGCCAGGCTCAGCACCCTAACCCTGCTGCCCCATGCAATGCTACCACTGCCTCTCTGTGTGCCCAGAACACGACAGTGGGCAGCGTCATCTACACCGTGTTTGCCAACGACTCCGACACTGGGACTGCTGCCAGAGTCAGCTACAGCATCCAGGAAGTAAGCACCGCAGCTCTGTGTGGTGGGGGCTCCCCATGGGCCAGGTCTGGTGACATGTGGCGATGTCCCCTGCCCAGGTGATCCCAGACACCACGAAGAACCACTGGCTCTTCTACATCCTGCCCAATGGGAGCGTGGTGCTGAACAACTCGCTGGACTACACCATGAACACCTTCTTCCAGCTGAAGATCCTTGCCCAGGTGGGGGACATCTTGCCCAGGTGGGGGCAGTGGGTGTGGAGTGGTGGGGAAGGGCAATGTGGGACTAATGGGCGCTGTGCCCCAGGACGGTGGAGGGCTGCTGCGCAACGAGACGGTCATCCAGAGCAGCACCACCTACCTGTCCATCACCGTCATCGATGTACCCAACCTGGACCCACGGTTCCTCAACGAGCCCTACTCCGGCTCTGTGCCCGAGGGCTGCCCAGTGGTGAGCAGCCCAACCCGCTGCCGTGGGGCTGGGGGTGTCCCCAGGACGTGCCCTGATGGCTGTGTCCCCACAGGGCACCACAGTGCTGACCGTCACCGCCATGGACAGAGACACGGGAGTGAATGATAAGATCTCCTACAGCTTCACCAGTGAGCGAGGGGGCACAGAGTGGGGTGGGCACCCAGGGGATTGCATCTGGGCTCCAGAAGCCAGCAGCCCTGCCCATGACTGAACCTGGTCCCTGCTGTCCCCTAGATGCCAGTGTCCCCTTCGCCATCAATGACACGACGGGCACCATCACTGTCAGCCAGCTGCTGGACCGCGAGCAGCTGCCAAGTGAGGAGGTGCTGCTGGAGGTCACGGTGAGTGGGACAGCATGAGACCCCCGTTCTTTTCCTCGCCCCGCATGGCCTGACCTGCTCCTCTGCCCACACAGGCCCGTGAGAGCAACCTGGATATCTATGGCAACGTGGCCCAGGCCAGCACACTGGTGACAGTGTTGGTGACTGATGTCAATGACAACAAGCCTCAGTTCTACCAGTGCCCCCTCTCCAACTGCGACTTCATCCAGACCCAGAGCAACTTCACAGGGAGCGTCGTCGAGCACTCCCCCTCCAAAGTGCCCGTGTCCAACCTCGACATCGTCGCGCATGATCCAGACAAGGTGGGAGCCCATCCCTGGGGCTGTGCTACTGTCCCACTGCTCCACCACCCTCACCCCATGTCCATCTCCCCAACAGGGCATCAATGGCACTTTTGAGCTCTACCTGCAGGGCGCCAGTGCCAGCGCCTTCACTGTCTCCCCCACGAGAATCGTGGGCACAGGGGAGGTGCAGATCCTCGTGCAGGACCCATTAGCTGTGGATTATGAGATAACCCATGTCATGGTGGTGCAGGTGGGTCCCTCCTCCCTGCATACCTGGGTACACAATCCTTCCCCTGCAAGGACAAGAGCAGAGCATGGCTTTGCCACAACAACTAGTTTGCTTCAGAGGAGCTGGGCCAGATGTAACAGCTGTCTCTACTTGGGGACCCATGCGAGACACTGTCACTTCACCCCATAGCTCATTGCTAACGACACGGGGAACCCCACAGACTGCTGCTCCACAGCCACCGTGACCATCAACCTCATCGACACCAATGACCACATCCCCGAGTTCCCGCAGAGCACCTACAGCCTGAGCGTGATGGAGAACAGCCCCAGTGGCACCGTCATTGCCACCAACATCACGGTCAGGGCAGGGCACAGCTCATGTCCCCTGGGCAGTCACACCAGTGGGACCCATGGGACCACCTTTTGGGGTGCTCGGTGCCCACACCCAGTGCCTCACGTTCATCACTGAAGCAGGTTCTCCTGGTGTTTCCTGCTCTCTTTTAGGCTTATGATCCGGATAGCGGTGCTGGTGGCCAGATCACCTACCAGCTGCTCCCGGAGAGCATGTACGTGGGGCACAGCTGCTGGGGGGCTGTGGGTGCCGCCCGCCCTGGGCTGGAGCCCCAGTGATGGGTCTGTGTGTGCTGCAGCCAGGAAATCTTCATGGTGAACGCCACGAGCGGGGCGGTGCTGGTGAGGAATGGGTCTCTCCTGGACCGGGAGATGCGCTCTGTGTACTACGCCAACCTGCAAGCCAAGGACGGGGGTAACATGGTGGGCACCACACTGCTGGAGATCACCGTGCTGGATGAGAATGACAATGAGCCCATCATCATCGGCACCTACTTCATCTCTGTGGAAGAGGGGCAGAACGTCAGCACACAGATCAGGGTGGGCACCACGAGCAGAGGAGTCAGGGTTTGTCCTGGGCTGCAAACAACCCCATTCCATCCCCCTGGTCCTCTCTTTCCAGGCCATCGACAATGATGAGGAAGGCACTCCCAACAGCGAGCTGGGCTACAGGATTGTGCCAGGGCTGTACAGCAACAACTTCACCATCAACCAGACCACTGGAGAGATGCACAGCATTGAGCCGCTGGACCGCGAGGCTGTGGACAATGAGGAGGGGCAGCTGGTGGTGACAGTGGAGGTGTACGACCACGGGGTGCCACAGCTCAGCACGATGGTGAACGTCACCATCACCGTGGCGGTGAGCACTGGGCACAGCCGGACCGGATGCAGAGGTGGCACCGTGGCCCCATGTGCCACAATTGGAGCAGGGAGCAGGTGTCTGTGCTCCTGTCCCCTGCTCTGTGCCAGACCCCTATCTCCAGCATGGTGACACTCACAGGCTATCATCTTCCGCAGGATGTGAATGACAACATGCCCGTGTTCCTCCAACAGTCCTATGAGTTCTCCATCTTTGAAAGCTCTGACGGTATGAGGAGGGTGGTCAGGCTGCGGGACAAACAGTGCCTGGGGTCAGACAGACAGACACTGAAAGTCTGCCTCACTTGCAGAGTCCTTCGTGGGGGATGTCATGGCCACAGACGCTGACCGGACGGAGATCAACTCCCGCATCTCCTTCCAGCTGGAGAGGAGCACCGGCTCCAGCAACTTCTTGATCAGCTCGTCCCGCCTGGGGCCAGGCAACTACAGTGGGCGGCTCTCCCTCGACCCCGACGTAACTGTGGACTATGACACCATGCAGGATAAGTCCTTCTCCTTGGTGGTGCTGGCGGAGAACACAGCCGCAGACAATGCAGGGAACATCGCCAATGTCTCGGTGCTGGTCAACGTCCTCGATGTCAATGATGAGCCGCCCACCATCCTGTCGTCCTCGCTGGAGGGTGTGAGCGTGAGCGAGAATGGCACGCAGCAGGGTCTGATCCACACCGTGGTTGCCTCTGACCCAGACACCAACCACTCGCTGGTCTTCGAGGAGCTGTCGGTTGCCTGCTATAAGGGTGGTAGCAGTGCTGGGGAGGTGTGCTGGGACTGGTTTGTGCTGCTGCCCAATGGCTCGGTGCTGGCCAACAGCTTGGACATTGACTACGAGCTGTGTGATGTGGTCGAGCTGACCATGCGGGTTGAAGACCTCTACACCCAGAAAGGCCACCGCTACAGCCAGAACGGTACAGGCAGAACCCACACCCTGTGTCCACCATGAGCAGGGCAGGGAGGAAGATGGGACCTGGAGCTCCTGCTTCCCCAGAGTGCTTCCTTGGGATAGAGGGAGGCTGTCCCCAGCTCTTCGGTCCCTTTGGGTTGGCAGGAAGGTGTCCCCAGTTCTTTGGTCTCTGCCACGGCGATCTGGGCCTTCTGGGGGAATGTGGTTCCCAGAGGACACAGAGCAGGGCTGACCAGTTCTCTGTGTTTGTGGCTTTGGCAGTAACCCTGGAGATCCGGATCACAGACATTAACGACAACGCGCCGATCTTCCTGCCTGTCTCCGGGACCTTCGGTGAGCAGAAGGGCTTAGGATACAGAATCTATCAGCTGCTCTTTGCTGCATGTCTCTGCCCAGTTCCCCAGGCAGCAGAGGGCTGTGAGCAGTGTGGTGTCCAGGCTGGGACAACCCGCTGCTCCCCACAAAGAGCAGCATGAGGTGCTCAGGGCTGCACCTGTGCTACTGAGCCATGGAGCATACAGGGCATGGGGTCTGCAGCACACTTAGCTGCAAAGCACCCCAACTGCACTGTCTGTCCCCACAGTCATTGTCCCCGAAATCTCTCCTATGAACCTGCAAGTGGCTACTGTGATGGTGAGGAACTGTGCGTGCTTCTGGGTGCTGGGCTCACCCATCCCTGCCCACCTGTGCTGCTGACACACTTGGTCCCTGCAGGCCACAGACGCCGACTCGGGGCTGGGAGGAACCATCTTTTTCTCCATCATCAGCGTGGTGCTCGTGGAGGAAGATGGGACCAAGCGGCCCTTTGATAACCTCTTCAAAGTGGTGACCACAGCCGACCAGGACAACTACACCGGGAGCATCCAGTAATGCCATGGGGCCGGGCTGAACTGGGGGTTGCGTGGTGTGGGCTGAGCCCAGCTCAGCTCCTCTGCCACATGGCAGGGGCACAGGCAAGGGATGGAAGGAGGGCGTCCCTAGCTCCTTGGTCCCCATCACAGGGACCTGAGCATGCTGGGAGGATGGGGCTCTCAGAAGACCCAGCCCCGTGGGATGCTGATGTCCCCATCCCCTCAGGGTGGCCAGCAACCTGGACAGCTCGCTGAAGGGGCAGTACCAGGTGACTGTGGAGGCTCGGGACAGCGCAGCACCGCAGCATGCGACACAGACCACTCTCAATGTGAGTGTCACCCCTTCCCCTCTGGGGATGCCCCATGCCCTGCTGAGCCCCTCTCACTCTGCTGTCCCCACACAGATCTTCACAGTGGACCAGAGCTATCGCATTCACCTCCAGTTTAAGACAACAGTGGACGAAGTGCAGAGCAATTTGGAAAGCATCAGAGTGTACGGGGGCCTGGCAGGGGCTGGGGCTGCAGGTCCTGCTGGTCCTCATACACACACCTCACCCATAACCCCATTGCAGGGCCCTGACCAGCGCCACTAAGGCAGGGGTCTATGTGTCAGCCATCCGGAGCTATGACGACAGCCGTGCCACTGAGTGAGCAGGAGTGCGGCGATGGCACTGGCCATGGGGAGGGCACCATGCCCCACAGCCCGCTCACCCCCTCCTCCTGTCCCTGCAGGGTGAAAGCCAAGTCGGTGATGGAGGTGTACTTCGTGTACAGCAATGGAACAGCACTGGATGTCAACCAGCTGACCCTGTATGTGCTGGAGAGGCAGCTGTGTGCCAGCACTGCTGCCCACCCCATTGCTCATCCTGCTTCTCTTCCCTTGGCAGGCTCATCCATAGTGACCCGCAGGTCCTGGCCAACCTGATGAACCTGGGCCTGATCATCATTGTGAGTGGGGCTGGGCAAGGGGTGCAGGGACAAGGCACCAGCCCCATGTGGTTCCTTGGGGGCCCTCGTGCCTACACAGCGCCCTCAGCCCCACTGTGTGCTAGGGCCCCGGTGAGGTGACAGAGCCCAGCAAGGAGAAGGAGATGATCGGTGTAATCGCAGGGCTGGCAGCGTTCCTGGTCCTCTTCATCCTCATCACGATCCTGGCCTTGGTGCTGACCATCAGGAGGTACCATGCACCCACCCTGTGTCCCCACATACCCCTTGTCCCCACATCCCCACTCACCATCACCATCTCTGCAGCTACAAGAGGAAGCTCAGTGCGATGAAGGCTCTCAAGGCAGCCACGACGCTGAGCCCGGCTGTGGTGCAGGGAGCGGGCATCCCCGGCACCAACAAGTACAATGCTGAGAGGTGAGCATGGGCTCCCCGTGCATGTCCCCATGTTGCTTCCACACGGCTGACCCCATGGGGACTGTCACTCACTGCCACCCACCCTTGGCCAGGGCCAACCCCATGCTGAACCTCTCGCTGGACCCATCCCATGACCTAGGCTTCCATGAAGAAACCAGCTCGCTGGCCAGGTGAGCTCTACAGGCAGCCCCAAAGGCCATAGGGCTGCTACCCTGTGCCCCCATGCTACCACCACCTCTTAACCCTTCCCTTTCTGCAGCATCAATTCCCTGGATGAAAACAATGTGGATTCACCCAAGGAGGACAACTTCAAGGCCAAGGTAGGAGGCAGGGCATCCCGCTCCCCTCCGCCCAGCCCCGTTCTGCTGTGGTGCACAGACTGCTGGACCCTCGCGTCCCTTTCTCTCCATCCCTGCTCTGGGGGTGGATGGGTGCCCCTGTCCCCACCCCTCTGACCGTGCTCTCTCCCAGAGAGGGAGCCCACATCCCACAGACTCCACCAAGGACGAGGTGCTGGCAGCCGCCCTGAACATGAAGGAGCCCCCCAAAATGGCCTACATCAACACTGCCTTCAACACCACCGACCTGTGAGCAGCATACAGAGAGCAGAGAGGCCGGAGCAGGACTCGGGCAGCTGCTCTGGTGATGTTGTGTTCAATCCCAGCAATAAACCCATCTCACGTGGTGACAGTGTCCCAGCCCCTCGCTGCTGGCCCCAGGGGGTCCGCTCTCCTGGAAGGAGGCGGTGGGTTGAGGTCAGGCTGGAGGGGTTCAGTGTCACTGCAGGGCTCTGTGCCACCCCGCTGTCTGTCACCCCACACATCCCCACCGAGAGGTGCTGGCAGCGCTGCACAGAGCTTTCTGCAATGTTTTATTACCCAACACCCAAACTGACAAGTGTAGTTCTCCCACCCCCTTCCTCCCCCCACCCCCAAAAAAACAAAGAGGAAAACAAAGAAAGTTGGGGATGAAGCCGTAGTGCCGGAGTGGACTGGCAGGGCAGGGGATCCCCAGCACACCAATTTTTGCAGCCTCCTGCAGCTCAGGTGCTTCTGGGGCTCTGTGGGGCCACTCCTGTGCACTGGGTCAGGCTGGTGGGGGGAGGGGGGGTGCGAGATGTGGGGCCCGACAGTTTGGCACTGACACCAAGGTGCTGCTGGCAGAGGGGTGCTCACCCCCCCAGCACACCGACTTTGCTCCTGGTGCTGCCCAGCAGGGCAGAGATATAGGGACAGAGTTTTGAAAGAGCTGCAGCCCTGCAGGCTGCTGGGGAGGAGGTGGCTGACGGCTGAAAGTGTCTCTTAAAAAGCTCCAAAAATGCAAACACGGTTCAAGAAAAGCCCCCCCTCCCTCCCACCCCTGCAAAATCCCAGCAGTAAAAAGTGGCAGCACTTTGCAGCTGGCACGGCCCCAGGGGGAGCAGCGAGCAAGGCTGGGGGACCCACAGAGGGACAGCCCGGGGGCTCTGGGTGCTGCTCACAGCAGCATGGCTGGGAGGCAGCGCAGCTCCTTCCCCACCACTGGGACAAGGACGTTCCCCGTGCTTCGACTGCAGCCAGGGAGGGCTGGGGACCACGGGGACAACCCCCCCAAATGCCTCCAGCTGCAGTGACGGGGGCAAGCAGCTGATGGCCCCAAGCAGACGTGCTCCAGCCCCACAGCCCTTCTGCTGGGCACGGCAGTGGAACACGATGCCGATATGGCAAGAACAGGAGTGGGGGGGGCAGCCAGGGGCTGTTGTCACTGCTGCTGCCCACAAGCCCAGCTCTAAGCCACGGCCAGGCCCCCACCCCTTGCACAGAGAGGTGGCACCCATCTCGTGTCCCAGGGCTGGGGAGACCCCAGCAGAGGAGATGCCCCATCCCCACCTGCAGCACTCCATCAGCGCTGCATGCTGGCAGCGGGCGTCTCGGGACGCAGGGCAGGGACACTTCCCCGTGTCCCCTCCATCCCACTGGGGTGGGCAGTGGCTCACTCCGTGGCAGGGCCGGCACGGGAGCAGCACCGCGGCCGCCGGACATTTTGCAGCAGAGCCCGGAAGACGCTGGGCTGCCTCTTGGGCTCACCTTTGTGGGGAGCCCCTTTGACAGAGCTGGCGCGGGTGCTCTGCGGGGTGGCCACCGCCTGCCGCCCGTGCTCCTCGATCTGCTTCTCCAGGTGCTTCTGGATGGCCATGCCCAGCACCTCCACCTCCATGGAGGCCCCGTATACCTCCCACGTCATCCCCTTCTCGTCCCAGCTCACCTCCCGGATGGGCTCCGCAGCCTCCTCCGCCACCCCCTTTACGTGCACCTCGGGGTACGAGGCCTGCGGGGACTTGGCCACTGGCGTCATGGGCCCGGTGGCCACCGAGCGCGTCTCCACAGGCATGGACACCTGCATCTCCGCGTCCTTCTTGGAGGGCTCCGGGCGTGAGGCAGAGCCCAGCTCTCTCTTGGGGAAGGTGAAGGCGGCAGCTCCACCCGGGGGGCTCATGGGGCTCAGCGCCACCGACACCAGGGATGCACGGCTGTCCACTTGTGTCCCCGTGTCCTGCATGCCGGCGTCCTGCGGGGGTGTCACCTCGAATGAGTAGGACCCGCAGAGTAGCTTGGCAGTCCGGGGCTGCTGGGTGCTCTCGGAGCTCCTGTCAGCTCTGCCCTGCTCCCCAACTCCCTGGGGCTGCTCGGGGGTCTCAGTGCCCCCTGTGCCACCCTGGGGCTGCTCCTGGCTTGGCATCGGGGAGGGCAGCTCAGCTCCCGCTGACGGCTCCAGGAATGCCACGTGCTTGGCTGGAGCCGGCACGCTGCCCGCATCCTTGCTGGGTGCCTTGAGGCAGGGCTCAGGCAGGGCGGGGACGGGGGTGGCCTTCTCCTTCTGGGTGCCCCCTGGCTCCATAGGACCACAGGCAGGGGCAGTGCCACTGGGTGCCCCACAGCTCCCCGGTCCTGTTGGCACCGGCGCCTTCTCCACAGTGCCCAGGGCCTCAGGCTTGGCCACGCAGCAGGTCCTCATGGCACGGCCGTCCGCGGTGCAGCTAGAGCTGGGCAAGCGCTCACCCACTGGCGGGCAGCCCGAGGAGCTGGAACCGGGCTCACAGGCGTCCTCAGCCTTTCGGCTCAGCAGCTGCAGGGCCTCGGGCTCCCTAGTGCTGCCCATGCCTGGGGAAGGCTTCTCCCATGCTAGTCCTGCAAGAGAGGCGATAGGGTGGTGAGCTGGGCATCATCAGTCACCAACTGCTTCTTGCCACGCCACAGGTGACAACAGGTCTGGCTGTGTCCAGAGTGATCCAGCATAGTGCCCACCCCAGGAAGGGAAGGACAGTGTCAGCCACCTACCACAAAAATAGCTGTTCCCCGGTGTGACCGAGCCACGTGTGGGATTCAGGGGCTGCTCTGGCTGCCGGGGCCACGGGGCCGTGGCCTGGAGACCCTGCAGAGGGAGAACAGTTGGAGGGCAACCTGTGGTGCCCAGTAGAGCCCCGGGGATGCTCATCAGGGCCATGCACGCAGCTACCCAGTCCAGGGCACCCACTGGCCTGCAGGCAGCAGCGAGCGGAGGGGCCGGGGGCCGCACAGCACACTGGGGGCTCTGCCAGGCAGGGCAGGGGGTGCCAGCTGGGCACCGTGCACACTTGCCCTGCACAGACACCCGCATCCACACCCGCACGAGGCCACGTGGCACGGGGGGCAGAAGCCGGTGTCACACAAGCGGCTCAAAACGATTCCCGAGCCCCGGTTCCTTTCTCCCCACGGAGCTCCCCAGTCCCACCGTGACACCTCCCCGCGGGGCCGCGCGGCTGCCAGCCGCCCCGAACCCACCCTGAGAGCATCCTGCCCGGGGCACACGCGCGTGCACGCGGGGAGACAAGAACACGCGTGTACGCACCCGCAGGCACACGCACACACGCACTCCCGCCCGCAGGCACGGGCACGCAGCCGCCGGCACATGGCTCCGGGCACACACACTCGTGGACACGCGTGGGCACGCCCCGGCCGAGCCGCGAACAAAGCCGCCCTCGCCGCAGCCCCAAAGGGTGGGAGGAGGCGGCCGCTCCCGTCCCGGTGATACCGCCCCGGGGGCTCCGGGAAGGAGAGGGGGAGCCCCGACACGTGCGCGCCCTGGGGCCGCGGTTACCTGCGGCGGCGGCGGCTCCGGCGAGGTCCCGTCCCGCTCCGCTCCGCTCCGGCGCGGTGGCGGTGGCGGAGCATGCGTGGGGCGGCGGCGGCGGCGGGGGCGGTACCGTGCCCCAGGCCGCTCCCCCCGCAGCGGCACCCCCGGTCCGCGCCCCGCACCGGCACCGCCCGCTCCGATGCTGGGGGCCCGGTTGTCTGGGGAGGGGGGGGGAATCTGGCATCATCGCCCCGGCGCTGTCCCCATCCTGGGGACCCCACCGCCCGGGGACCTCACCCCTGTCCCCATCTCCCGGTCGTGAGATCTCTCCCCGCGAGACCCGCGACACAGCCCCCGCGTGAGGGAATGGCTCTTGTCCCGCACGGCCACCCAGCGCCCCCGGGACGTGCTACACCTGGGTACGGGGGGGGGGGCACGTGGCCGGCGGCCCCTCGGCCCTTGACACGAGCCTCGTGGTGCCGTCCCTTGCGTGGGGGTGACAGCGACACGGAGCCCGTCCCCCTCCTACCTGGTGACGGAGATGTCCACTTCCCCGCCGGGCATCACCGCGGGGCCACCGGCGCTGCCCCGCTGCCCGCTGCACCCCGCGGCTGCCAGCCCGAGGGACGGGGACGTGCGGGTCCCCTTTGCCGCCGCGGAGGGGACGAGGAGGGCTTCTGCTCAGCCCTCGCCCGGAGGGAGGATGGGGAGGGGAGAACGTCCCCGTCTCCCTCCCGGCAGCGCTGCCTCTGCTCCCGGGCTCAGGCTTTGTCTAACTCCTTCCCACGCACTCCCGCTCGCGCTGCGGGGGGGAAGGCGGCCCGCGAGCATCGCCTCGGGGCTCACAGCCCCCCCCCCGAGGCCCCGCCTGCTCCCCAACAACCCAGCAGGGCCAGCACCCCTCTGCCGCTGGGATGTCGTGCTGGCAGATGGCACTACGCCACGCATGGGGACACGCGGTGAGCCCCCCGCATGTCGCTGTGCAGTGGGGTGGCGGAGGGCACCATCACCTCATGTGGAGCCCCAATCAGCATGAGTCTACCTCGGTGGTCCCTCCATGGCAGTGGAGACTGAGGGAGGAACAGCCACCACGGTGCATCCCGCAGCCGTGTGCCAGTCTGGCCACCTCCCATCCATCCCAGCACCCATGGGTGCCACCGGGACCACTTTGGAGAGGGTGGTGCAACAGGTCCCTGCAGCAGATGGGGCTGTGAGTCTTGGGCCAGGAGGGTTAATGTTAACCCTGATATAGTGTTCCTCTGCCTTGAGGTTAACATTAACCCCCCCTCCCAGCCCTATAGATCTATAGGGTGGTGCAGTGTCAGCGCCAGCGCGGTGGGAGCTGGCACACCTGGTTGCCTGGAGACAGGGGAGGTTGGCGGTGGAAATGCTCCTTCCAGTAAACAGCGAGGCTGGAACAAAACCCCGAATGCTAAAAATAGGGAGGAAGAATATCAAAATAAAGAGCGCAGCCTTGCAACCCCAGGGCACCCCCACACCACCGCCGGGCACCCCGCCAAGCCCGGGTGGCACACGCGTGAGCAGTGCCACACGTGGGCGAGCGGTGCTGCAGAGCGCAGACCCCGCTCCCAGACCCCCGAGCACGCAGCACCTCGTGCCGGCTGTTGCACCGCAACCGCTTGTCACACGCGATGCAAAAGCAGCGCTCACAGCTGCCAGGCGTTTGCATGGCCACGAGCTGTCACACCACCGGGCTGTGCCCCGTGCCCTGTGCTGGTTCCAGCTCTGTGCTCACAGTCCTGTTTCCCCCCTTGCAGCAGGGCCGAGGTGAGGTGCACCCTGCCTGGTGCAGCTATGGGTTTACATCCCATTAGCTGTGAGTTTACACCCCACGCTGCCACACGGGGGATTAGGGGGTCAAGAGGGGCACAGAGTGACAAGAGATACCACAGGTAGACTCAGGTCCTGGCAGAGGAGGGGACCGTGTCTCTCCCCATCCCTCTATCCCCCTGCCCAGGACTTTGCCGTAGGGCTGCCGGCTTGCACCCTACCTGCCCTTTCCCTGCACTCTGCTCTCCCCTCACCTATCAGCATCTCCTACCCTCATGAGATGGTGATATGTGGGGACATGCATCTCCTCCCCTCCCTGCAGCCAGCCTTCCTCCCCGGCCAGCTGCCTCCTCCTCCTCCTCTCCCCACCCGGGCACCTCCGGGCTGGCAGGATAACAATAGCGAGGAGGATGAGTAAGATGGTCCCCATTGCCTTGGCAACACACTCCCGCGCTCCAGGCTCGCGAGGAAGCCAGGCAGCTGCCTGAAAAGCGCATCCTCCCCACGGGGAGGGGGCTGCGGGCGCAGGTAGCATGGCAGCCCCCTCCCTGTGCGACGCGGCCCTGCCACCCACGCACACAGGCAGCGACACGTGAATGCAACAGCATGCCCACACCACCTGGCCCGCACCCGAACTGATGGAGGTGCCCCCGGTGCCGGGCCCTGGGGCTCGCAGGCAGGACCTGGAGCACAGCCAGAGAGCTGCAGGTACCTGCACGGGGCCAGCAGGAGGTCTGGAAGTGCATCCCCACATGGCTTCCTGCCCATGCGCTGCCCCAGCCATGTGGCTCAGCAGCCCCCGCTCCTGGCCACGCCCCCAAGCTCCCCCACCCTGATTGGCTCCACCCACCACGCCCTCACCACTGCACGCCCCTCCTCCCACCATAGACCCCGTCCCCTTTTCCCAGCTGCAACCAATCAGAAAAGCCTCGCAGCCACTTTGCACAGCGCCCTCTGGTGGCCACCCTGCCACCGCTCAGCCAATCAGAGAGCTGCTTGCTCCGGCGCAGTCCTCAGCGGATGCAGCTGCCATGTTGAGGTCCATGGGGCAATGGAGGAGCTAGAGCAAAACCAGTGCTGGTTTTGCTGTTCTCCCCCTCAGCCCCCTGCAGCTGTCAGCACGTAGCCTTCCCTACATCCCTCTGACTCCTTACCCTAAGCACCCCGTGCTCCCTGAGGGCGTATCACACCCTAACCCTGCCCTGCAGCAGTACAGCTGCTCACAGCCCGAGGGGGCTCAGCTCCATCCCTCAGCGGGTGCTGGGCTGTGCTATCAGAGCTCCCCACAGCAGCCCTGTGCCCGCAGGATGGCTGCTTGTTAGGAAATCACTGTCTGGAGAAACGAGTCCAGCTGAATGATTTCTGATCACCTATTGTGACAAGATGCTGCCACTTCAGAAGATTCAAAGCCTCTCCTCCATCTCCTCTGTGCCGTTTGTGGCAGGACAGCAGGCACTCTGCCTTTCTTCTCTCTCTTTTCCCAGGGGTTCATTTCAGCAGTTCAATCGGTGTCGGTGAAGTAAAAGCTCTGGCTGCATTAATGACACATGAATGTGCCGTGGCGGAGAAGTACAAGAGGAATGCAAAGCGCGTGGTGACTTGGGCACGGGATGGGGTTGTGGTACAGTGAGTCAGAAAAGCTTGTTAGGAGCTTTGAAAAATCACAAGAGCTCTAGGAGTGCAGGATGTTCCTTTGGGCACAGATGTGCGAGGGCAAGGCTTGCTGCGGCTGCAGAATGCAGCACCGGGCTGCGGGACGCTCGCATTCACCAGGGAGCAGCAGGCATTGAGCTTCTCACATGCAGGCTCTGTGTTGTCATGGATTCGGCTCTGCCTGCTGGTGGCTGTGACAGGCTCAGCGCCCGCATCCTGCCCCGGCTTCGGATCTGCTCCACACAGGTCACACAGCATTAGGAGGGAGCTGTGTGTGGCAGGGGGATCCGTGCAGGGAACATCTGACCACCTCATCAGGTCTCCTCCAGATGTTCCTTTTGGGGGTGCCGTGGGGGATGTGAGGACTGATCCCAGGAAACGCTCCGTGAGTTCACCCCCTCCTTCCCCTGCTGACGGCCCATAACTCATGCTCCATTTGCACAGCCCTTCCTCTCTGTGTGTCACAGTGATGCACTCTGACAGGCGGGGGGAAGATGCTTGTGGTGAGTAACACTCACCCAGCCACTGTGAAAAGCAGCTCAGGGTGGGGGAGAGGGGTGGTGAACTCTGATTTATGGTTCAATGCATGCGGGCAGACACATGCTGAAAGAGATGCTCCCATGCCGCCTGCTGTGCTGGGGGAAGGTGCAAATCAGAGAGGGGCTGGGAGGGGAGGGGACAGAGGGACCAGGAGATCACACATCTCTTTGTTGATGCAGAAGGGCTCTCAGCTGCTGTGAATTAACTCCCTGCAGGCAGCAGGGTGTGCTGCGTACAGGCAGGGAAGGATTCTATACCTTGGGGCCTGTAGTCACAACTGTGTTTTAGTATTATTGCACTAAAAGGAATGTGAGCTGGAGGAAACAATGAGGAATTTTACTGTAGAGATGGCCAAAAAGGGACTTATAGGTGAGAGTGGTTGTGTCCCCATTGTGTAAGAAGTGTGTGGTTTGCAGGCAGGGGAGCAGACAGCAGCTGCCTGGCTGGGCAGGACACAGGGACCACTGCTCAGGCACTACCTGTCAGCACTGGTCACTGCCCTGCTGCTCTGCTGTCACTTCACCGCTTTTCTCTACCTCAGTTGTGAATCTGGAGCAGGGAGGGCCTCCTTCAGCACCAAGCACAACAAGAGCTGGCTCAGGCTGTGCTGTAGGTGCTGTTGGTCAGAGTCTGGCCTGGCAACTGTCCTTGATTCCTGCTGGCACTCACAGTTGCAAGGAGGAAGGAATGTTTCTCCAACCTTCACATGTGATAGAGAGCTCAGCAGGTGCCAGTCACAAGGCAATACATCTTTACATTCTCTTGTTTACTTGAAAGTTGAGAAAGAATGTGGCAAAGACCCTGCAAAAGCCAAAGATGCTAATGCCTGATTGAAGATGGGAGCATCCTGATGTATGGGCAGCACCAGGTTTTGGATGCACACTCTTTAGTGTGCCCAAGAACATGGTCAACCTGTGGAAACCACCTAGCTGTACACATGCCATGGGTTGGAGCAAAGTAGTTGAATTGCAAAGACAGGAATTGATAGATTTTCCACCTCCACATGGCCCGGGACTGTTGTGCTGATCCCTGATGTCAGTACCAGGGAATGGAAGATGTCCTGGATAGCTGACACCTACACCCATATGCTGGGGTACTGGGTAAGCTCCGACACTCCTGGTTTGGAGCTCAGGATGCTGTGGGTGCTAGGAGGGTTTGTGCACACGGACCCTTGCCAGTGAGTTTCCCTAGTTTAACTGAGGCTTAGGGCTAGGAGAGGGATGCTGAGGCTTGGGAAACACACTTGTTAACTAAGGGTACTTATCTAGAGGATTTGGACCAGGGGACACCTTAACTTTTGCTCTTCCCTAACCAGCCTCACAGGATGCCCAGGCCTGTGTAAGTGGGAAGTCCATAAGCCAGGGAGGGGTCCATGGCTGACATTCCACCACTGGGTGCAGGATGCTGCATGGCATCAAGAACAACATCACCAACATGCTCTATGTGGACTGCAGCAGCCTGAGCCCTTGCTTGCCTGGCAAGACCTTTGTGCTGCAGGTAAGCATGCAGCCCAGCTCTGAAAGAAAACACTTCCTTGGCATCTTTCTAACACTGCTTCATGTGAGAACTTGCAGCCTCAGCTCCTGCAGCTGAGAGCTGAGAGCAGCTGAGAGCTGCAGCGCTGCCTAAACATCATCTCGAATCTCTCCTCACCCTGGGAGGCCAGGCCTTTACCTACCCTCCTGTGAGGGGATCCATAGCATGGGGTGCTGACTCACACTGGTGGTTGCACTTCGACGTTGTCCTCTAGCATCCTCTCTCCTTTCAGAAGCACGCTCTCTGCCATTAGTGTCTCACAAGGAGATGTCCCATACCCGCTGTGCACATGCAGGGGTCTCAGCACCAGGTCCCCAGCGCTGGCCCATCCCCTGTTTGCACAACAGATGTTCCTACAAATAAAACCTCTGTAAGGTTTTGAGCAGAGGAACTTGCGGTAGCAGCTGGCACTCCTGTGAGCAATGTTTCAGATATGCTGCACACCGGGGTTCAGGGGTGCAGCACTGTTCACACTGTGCAGACATTTCCAACGTTTCTGTGTAGCCATCCAGTATAAAACACTCATAAAATGGAAGCTGTGACTGACACTGGTGTGTGCATTAGCAGAGAGCAGGTGGTAGGACACTGAGCTCTGCCGGACTGGGTGGAGAGAGCTGGCACCTCCACACCACATTACCCACTGCAAAGATCCTGATTGTGGGTGCAGCCCCCATCTATTGGAGTGCCCAGGCAGGCACTACCTGGAGGCAGCTGGCTGGGAGCTCAGAGGGCCAGCCCTGCTTCTTCCCCTTTGCTTCCAGGAAGGGCCTTCCCTCCCCTGCAGCCAAGGCTTGCTGACAGCTGCGGGGAAGTGCTTCCCCCTGCTGCAACTCTAGCAGCTGCTGCTCTCTGCCAGCCACTGCTGCCCTAACGCTTGCTGCTCACCACCCGTGCTGCCCGCAGCTTGGCCAACTGCATATCCCACTGAGCTCACTGCTCTTTGGAGGTGGAAAAAAACTGAAAGCCATGAAGCTAAAGTCTCATCTGAGTGCAGCACCAGGAGCTGGCGGCAGGGTGCTTTCCTCTGAACACTCACTCCTCGTCACCGCTCCCTGCTGTGGGGAAGGAGGCTTTGGACAGAGACTGCTGCTCACCATCCTGCCTTTCTCATTCCTGCCCTTCCCCTGCATCCCCCTGATGGCTGATGTGGCAAAGGATGAGAAAGATGGAGTCCTTGGCTACTTGTGTGTAACATTTTGCTCATTTGGAGGTTTTTGTGTCTTAGGAAACAGCACTGCTTTTAAGAGCTGCAGCAAGCTAGCAAGTGCTTTGGGACAGAGAGTACAAAATCATCTGTTCCCATAACAAGAACTATGCTACCACTATTGGCCCTTGTTCATGCTGGTGCCGCAGCACCCATCAGCGTGAGGTGCTGGAGGTTGCTCAGATTGTGCCTAGGTGCTGCACAATGGGCTGTTTCTCACTGCATCTGTTTCCTATTGAGATCAGCTCTCAGAAGCTGAACAGTGTGCCATGTTTGGAACATCACATCCAGGAGCACTGGAGGTGATGAAAACAGGCTGAGCTGGAAGCCCCTGTCCCACAGGGTCTGCCTTCCACAATCCTGTAACTCGCCAAGGCAGCCTCTGTCCTGACAGCTCCTAGTCTGCACTGAGCCAAAACGTTCAGCGGGGACTCCTGGATCAGGGTTCCTACTTCTATCTCACAGTTTAAGTTCTTGGGGAGGGATCTGTCACCAGAGGGTTAGTTTTCAGTGTTTGTCCCCATGACTTCCCTCTCCCCAGAGCCATGCCTGCTCCCTCTTGCTGCAGGGCATTGGCAGTGTGGGGGTGCACACATTGTACCTGCACCACTTTGGAGCCTACTGTATCTGTGCTGGGGAGACAGATAGATTAAGCCATTTACAACCCCGGTGGGATCAACCCCAAGGAGCTAGAAGACTATGAGAAGGTGAGTTGAGCATAGCCTGTTTTCTCAGCACAGGGTGGTGTTTGGTACAAGCAAAGGTACAGACTGCCTGTGCCGAGTGCTCACAGCAGGCCCAGTGTCACCTGGGGACCTGCACCACTGTGTGAAAGTGACATCAGCCCAGCTACAACTTCACTTTGGGCACTCCACAACCCAGGGAGGTATCTCATCACTTCACTGACAACTCACTCACTGTGCCAGAGGTACGGAAAGTGAGGCAGAGGTGGCAGATCATGTAACTGGGGAAGAGGAAAGCCCAAGTCTTTCCCTTTGCTGACAGGAGCAAGGATCACTGAGTGACCTTGGCTGGCTCTTCTGGCATCCTCAGTCTTGCTTTTACCAGATCCTCTCCTTAGGGCAGAGAATGTGATATCCTTGAAGATACTGGGAGTCACTGTGTTGACCTACACTGAAAATCAGAGGCTGCAGATATGAGTGAGCAAAGCAGGGAACTGCTACAGAAACAAGCTTCTACCCTTTGCTGGGAGCTCTATAGGGCATGCTGGAACCTGGGACTCTGACACAGCCGAGGTCTTTTGCAGCCTGAGCCATTAATCATTCTGTGCAAAATGTGAGGTCTGAGCATCTGCTGCCCCCCAACAGCTCTGGTGAGGAGGCAAGCACTCAGACCCTTGCCCCTAGGAGTGATCTGATGGGAGGATAATGGCAGCAGGGAATGAGCCTGTCCCTGGTTTCTTCTTTCATTTCGTCTGTTCCTGTCTGCTCTGCTTGAGCTCTCAGATCATTGTTGAAGCAGCCAACAGCCCCACTACACCAGAAGCGCATGACAAATTCCTGTGAAGAGACATACTTGTCATCCAGTATGTCCGTCCCCAAACACACGGGGAGATGGCAGGCTCATGGCTCTTAGGGCCACATGGTGTTGTCAGCTGCACTGATGTGGATCCAGCCTGGTTCTGCCAGGCTCTGACAGCAGGCGACATTAATGGTGCTGTCTCAGTTGCTTCCTAACTTGCTCCAGCTCCTGAGTGAATCTTAGGAGCTCAGCTTGCTGCTTTCCCTTCTGTACCCTCCCAGTTTTTGTCTGTAGGCAGTGGCAGACCGCAGGGCTTGCAGCCATCATCAGTACGTCCTGCAGCTGCTGATGGGCCAACAGCAAACCATGTCACATTGCATGGAGCATCACAGCAGCTGGTGTCCAGTCAGAGACACTGCAGTTCTAGGATTTAGCTTTCCCAGCAACCTCAAGGCTGTCCCTGAGGGGAGGCATGGCCCAAGGCTGATGAGGAGACCCCCAGATCAGTCGTGGGTCTCAGGGTTATTCTAAGCAGCAAATCTAGAGCGTGTACTCCCCGTGGCAGGACAACTGTGTGAATGCAGGTGGGGTGACTGTATCCCTCTTTGAGTGGCTGAAGAGCCTGAACCACATTAGCTATGGCTACCTCACCTCGAGCAGGAGTCTGGCTACTGCCTCCTGCAGTCATTGCAGCATGGCCTGGAGCAGTGGTTTGACAAAGCCTACTGTGGTTTGATCCCTGCTGTCCCACTGCCTGAGTTGCAGGCCCGTGTGGCTATAAGTGCTCTCACCACAGTGGCCCTGCTCATCCAGCAAGGGCAGTCTGTGGGACAGCTGAGTGTTTGCAGTGTCACACTGCTGTGGGTGAGCTTGGAGTGGGGCCAAGGCAGTGCCTGGCTGGGACAGGGCGTGTGGGGCTGTGTTCCTCCTGCAGACTCAGTGTAGAGCCCCCAGGCCAGCTGAGTGTACCAGAGGCTAGTCCTGTAGTAGTCCCAGCCTGGCTCTGGGGACATGGCCCAGCTGGCTAGGGGTGCCACCAGCCTCCCGCACCAACCTGCAGAGTCTGTCATGCTTTCAGCCACTGCCCACATCCACTTCCACTCTGAAAGCTGTGCTCCCAGGCTCTGTTTAGAGAGCCAGCCCTGCCAATGTTAGGGAGAGCCCCGTCTCAGGCCATTTAATAACGTGCCCAGCAGTGCCTGGTGGGTGCTGCAGGTGCTGCTGCAGCTGGCGCAGACACAGGGAGCAGAGCCAGGGCAGGGATTTGCAGGCATCAGCAAACCTGTTGTGTGTCCGTGCTGACTGCTGCAAGCTTCAGTTCACCAGTAAATTTGGCAAGGGAGAACAGTGGGGGAAGGCTCTGCACAACCTCTCCACTCTGTGCCGCAGCCAAGGGGCTGCAGGCTGGCTGGGCACCCAGGCTGGGTTGGGTTGGGGCCCTGCCCCGTGGGAGCTGAAGGAGCACAGACCATCCCCTGGGTGGGCACAGGATGCCCTGATGCTTGGGGCAGCACCGCACAGCGTATGGCAGCCACCTGCCCTCGTGGCGGTCACACTGCAGCTGGGAGACGTGTAATGGCCACATCCCCAGTGCCCCGGGGGGAGCAGGGCAGCATAGGAAGGTGGAGATGGCAGAGGAGATGTTCCCCTTTGCTCTGTGTTTCTAGCATGAAGATCGGGGCATGTCTTTAGGAGGCACCTCACATACAGCAGCACATCCTGCTGCTCTGGGCTGGTGTGAACCTGCAGGGAGAACCCTGTGCTGAGCACCTGAGCCCTCTTTGCTAGCACAGCCTGCGTCTGCTGACAGCAGAAGGGGCAGAGCTGGGAGGGAGCCAGTGCTCGAGGCCAGGACTGTGTCCATCCTCCTCCTGCCACGGGGTCCTTGGCCCCAGAGGGTCCCCTCCTTTTGCCTGCAGACACGAAGCTCTGCAGCCAGCACGCAGACAGGTGGCACAGGGATGCTGCCTGCGTCCCCAGCTCAGCCACAGTCTGCTGTCCACTGCCCCAACAGCAGCAAGCAGACAGGAGAGTTTGGTCTCCACGAGGACCTGCTCTCACAGCCCGCCCCAGCCCCGCATTCTTTCTCCCCCAAACCCGCCCCCACCGCCAAAGCGGGGAACAGACCAAGGGAGCCCACAGCCAGCACCAGGGAGCTACAGACAAGAGTTGGCTTTATTCATGGACACGGTGGCAGCTGTGTCACTGGCAGCTGCACTCGTATTGCACATCCAGCAACGAGGGCGGGGGGATATCCATGCCACGTCACAACACAGCGTCAGCACTACAGGACCTCGGGGAGGGTGCGGGCACCGTCACCACCCAGCAGGCTGGGGAGCGGGCTTGGACACCGAGGGCTCACAAAGGCAAAAGACCCATCCACCCATAGATAGAGATAGAGAGATAGATATGTAAAAAAAAAAAGCAGTTCCACGATGACCAGAGCAGAACCACGGGGACACGCATGCAAGCAAAATGTACAGCAGCCCGCGCACAGGTAAACATGCTTTGTACACACAGACACACCGGGACGCAGCCGGGGCTTACAGCGCTGGGAGGGAGACAGAGCTGTAAGCCCGGGCACCGCGGACACACACGCACACACACACACACACAGCAGCCCCTGCGGGCAGTGCCCCTGGCTTGGGCACTGGGGGCTGCAGGGCTCAGACACAGCGGGTTCTCACTGCTAGACACGGTACGGAGACATGGACATGGTCCCTTGGAACGGAACTGGAGGAAGAACTTGTGAGCGAACGGGGCAGGGGCACCCCTGCTCCTCCCCGGCACGAGGGCACTGGCCGGGGCCAGCTGGGGAGGAGCAGGGGGCTACCGGCGGTTCGTTGTGCTGCTGGTGGAAGAGGCAAGGACAGGGCTCCATTATGCCTCTGGCTCGTATTCCTGGTATTCCTCCTGCGGGATGGGAAAGGAAAGAGCAGTGAGAAAGTCCAGCTGGGACAGTTTCTGTGCCCCCCAGCACCACGCCTGCCTGACCTCCAGGCTCCCTGCTCCGGGTGCTGGGGAGCTGGCAGGCTCCTGGCTCCGCTCCTGACAGTGATGCCACCGGGGCGCTGAGCACAGCCCCCATCCCCTGCGGTGCCATCCTGTCCCCTCACCTGTGGGGACTCCTCGTAGCTCTCCCCCTCCGGCTCCAGCAGCGGCTCAACCAGCGGCTCTTCCACAGCCTCCTGGGCCACCTCCTCGGCCTGGGGGTGAAGCGAGTGGTCAGTTCCACACATGCATCCCACAAACGTCACCCTCTCGGGGAGGGGTTACCCGGGGGACCTGGCAGGGACCAGCCACATGCCCACATGGGGTGGGATAGAGCCAGGACAGAATGATACGGGGCGAGGTGGGGGTGCTGGCAGGGCACCCGGTGCTCACAGCAGCGCACCGAGCTGAGAAGGGACAGGAAAGTGACTGTGGAAGTGCGCAGCCCCGCAACGCTCAACCCCAGGCAGGTGACGCGTGCTGGCGCCTTGAGCCCCACTCGGGCTGCCGGAGCATCCCGCATCCCGGGCGGGGCGGGTAACCCCTCCCCGGGGCCGGGCAGAGCGGCTGGAGGAGGGCGGCCGGTCCCCCCGCGCGGCGGCGGTGCGTGCCGCGGCCTCATTTCTTCAGCTGCTGCTATTTTGGGCTAAGCTGGAAGCGAGCGGAACCCGCCGCCCCTCCCGCCCCAGCGCTCCCGCAGCTGTCAGGTCACCTCGCGGCGCAACGCGGCGATGCCGCCCCGCCGGCCCCGCGCCGCCATGCGGGGATCCACGCACGCACACGTCCGCAGCAGCCGCGCACGCAGCCGCCGCGCGGGGGACCCTCCGTCCGTCCGTCCCCCCTGCCCCGGCCCCGGGTACGCTCCGATGGGGACCCTCCGGCAGCGCGCCGGGTGCCACCGGGGGGTCCCCGCCGAGCAGGGGCGGTGCAGCGGTGTGCGGGGAGGGGGAGAATCACCTTCAGGTCCGCGGGGAACTCCTCCTTCTTCACCAGCCCCGTGGCCGCCGCGATGTTGCCGGCGCCCGAGAACGCCGCTTCGCCCAGCTGGGACGCCTGCTCCTTCGCCTTCTCGGCCACTGCGGGAGCCGGGGGTGCGTGTCAGTGCCCCCGAGCCAGGGAGAGGGGCCGGGGGGGCTGATGGCGTCAGGCGCAGGACCGGGCTCCCACCCCCTAGCCCCCCCTCCGTGCCCGGGGCCGCGGCTCTGCAGCTGGGCACAGAATGCGGGCGCCGCCGCAAATCCTGTGTTGCGGGCCCCGTTATGTAAGTGGCTTTAGCCGGGTGACATCAGCCCCTCGCTTAGCCCCGACCCCGTTAGCACGGCCGCGCTCCCGGGGGCAGGAAGGACCGTACCTGAGGTGACGCCTTGCACCACGCCTTGGGTTTTGCTCCCTGGGGGTAGAAACAGAGAGAGAGGGGGGTCAGAGCGCCCCGCGCTGAGCAGCCCCGGTTTCCCGCAGCCCACGGGAGGGTTCGGGAGGGGTGCCGGATGCCGGCGGGTCCCTCCTGCGGGACGGGGGCTGTGCTGCTGCACGGGGCCGCCCGGATGTGCGGACAGACCTTCTGCGGGACGGGGCCTCCGGGCACACCGGGACCCCTGCCTGAGGCAGCGCCCTGAGCACGGCGAGCCCCGCTCGACACCGCTCCACCCTCGCCCAGTGGGATGGGGCAGCACCCAGTTCCCAGCAGCCCGAAGCCGCAGCCCGGCTGCATCATTCACCCGTGTGTACTCCGGGGCACAGATTCTCCCGGGAGGCACAAAACGGATCCCCAGCATTTCCGCTCCAAGCCGGGCACATCTCAGCGCATCCCACCGAAGCTCCCCGCAAGCAGTGCCCGAGCATCGCCGCAGCCCCGCGGCGCCTCCGCTGAGCCCCGGAGCGTCCTCGGCGTAGAGCCGCGGAGGTCCCATCCGCGGGGTCCCACCCCTGTGCCCCCCCCTCCGCCCCATCCCCGCGGGCAGAGTGCTGCGGACGGAGCTCCCCGGTGCTGCCGGGGGCGGGGGGAGAGAGCCGGGGGTATGGGGACAGGTGGGGCCAGCAGGGGGATGGGCGGGAGGATGCAAGGGCAAATGCGGGAGGATGCAAGGACGGGAGGGGGGAGACAGGCAGGCCGGGCCGGCCCTTACCGACATAGAGGACCCCTTCCTTGGTCTTCTCGGCGGCCTCAGCCACCCCCTGCTTGGTCTTCTCGGCGGCGGCGACCACCCCCTCCTTGGCCTTGGACAAGCCCTTCATGAACACCTCCATGGCGGCTCTGCGGGGAGAGGCCGCACGGCTTCACCCCGGCCCGGCGCCCGCCCGCCCCGCGCATCCCCGCGCCCTTGAGGCCCGCCCC
>JACDJE010000957.1:493235-509053 GCA_016647715.1 Pavo muticus | reverse complement strand
GGCGGGTGGGGGCCCGGCGGGGGGCTGCCCTCGGTACGCGGTGCCCGCTGCCCCCGGTGCGGAGTAACGGGGCATATTCCGCCGCGTGGTGCCCCGAGCCGGGTGCTGCCGCCCCGTGTCCACGCGTGTCCCCTTGCCCCACGGCTCCTCTCTTCCGTGGGTCGTTGGGTGTCCCAAACGGAGCTGCTCCGTGCGCCGGTCCTCACCCAGTGCGTGCGGTCCCCGCCGCCGTCCGAGCAGCGGGCGGGACGCGGGGGACAGGGTTATCCTCACCCCGGGGACTGAGTCTGGGTGGCCGCGGCGTGGGGTCCGTGGAGCTGTGTGGGTGTCGCTGCAGCCCGGCTGTCTCTTGTGTGCCGCACGCACGGACAGGAGCTGCTGTGCCGGCTCACCCCCCTTTTTCCCCCCCCAACAACGGCGGGCCGGGGGCTCCGGGGCGGGAGGGAGGTGCCGGTGGTGGCGGCTCCTGGCAGGTGTCACGTTAGCCTGAAAGTGGCGGCTGCAGACAAAGGACCGAGCTGGGGGAGGGGAGCTGCGCCCGAGCTGGACGTGAGCTCTGCGGGGGGGGGACACGGGGTAGGGGGACCCTCTGCAGCTTGGGGTCCCGGCCACCACCCCGCTGCCACCACCACAGACGTCCCCTCGCCTGGAATCGATGCACAGAGCAGGCGCGGTGGCACCCGGTTGGGCTGAGTTGGGCACGCACCCCGCACTATGGGGGGGGGGGCTACAGCCCCCTGCTTCCCGCACGCGTCCTTTCTAGGCGGGCACCCCGCACCCAGTGCTCCCCGCATGGCCCCATCCTCAGAGGGACGCTGCAGAGCTGGCACAGCGGGTGGCACGCTGCCCCCCGGCTGCAGCCACTTTGGGTGCAGAGCACCGCATACGCAGGGTGCCGCGGCACCAGCACCCAGCTGGGCATGGAGCACGGCCGTCCTCATGGCACAGCGGGGCCGCAGTGACCCACAGATGGAGGACAGAGGAGGTGCTGGGACGGTGGCTGCGCCCCGTGCTGGGTGTGCAGTGGGAGATCCGGGCAGCCGGGGGTGGCGGTGCCAGCAGTGGTGCCGGGTAGCGCGTTGCGGGAGCTCACCCGTCAGCACCGCTCGCTTGGCAGGCAGCTCACAGCCGGCCGCGGCGCGACAGAGCCCAGCCACCTGCGTGTCCGCTGCTCGGCACGGTGGGCTGGGCCTCGGCGCTTTGGGCACCCCTCTAGTCCGGCACGGCGTGGCACGGCTTCCCCTTCCCAGAGATGCTGAGGGATTTGTGTACCCAGATGCTTGTGCCGGGGCCCTGCCTGCAGCCACTGAGCACCATCCTCAGACCTCGCTCTGCTCCCAGTGCCCACAGGGAAGGGCAGGAGCAGCCACACAGGCTGGGGCTCATCCATGGGCAGCAGGGCAGGGCCAGCGCTGAAGTGCCGGGGCTGCGCTGCCCAGCTGCTGCTCCGGCGGGTGGGCACGGACGGAGAGAGAATCCTTCCCATCACTGCCTGAGAACCCTTTCCCTTCCTCTTGGCACCCCCCTTCCAGGGACCTCCAGAGCACAGCCTGACACCTCCAGCTCTCTGCATCCCACGAAGGGCCCAGCACGGGGGCAGGCAGCAGGGCAGCTCTGGTGCTCATGGGGTGGCCGGGAAGCTGCCGTGCCAGCTGTCAGCACGAGCGCGGCAGACGCAACCTGCCCAGGGCTGTTTGTTCTGGCTGGGTGCCACGCGGGGCTGGCACTACATCAAACCTGGAGGAGCCTGGCAGGTGCCAGTGGGAGGGGACAGGTGCTGGTGGTGATGCCTGGGGCTTGGGCCATGGGTGCTGTCCCACCTGGGGCCACCCAGGTGTTGGCAGGCTGTCAGCATGGGAGCCGCACACTGCACGTATCCCACCCTCAGTGCTTGCCCTGCTCTGGCTGTTGGTACCATGGCTGCTCCCACATGCTGTGTGCTCCCTGAAGATAGGGCACGTGGGGATCCCTTCCCCATCCTAGGGGTGTTCTCAGGTCTCAGCCCCTTCCCTTCCAGCCCCAGGGCTGTGGCATGCTGGGGCTGCAGGTCACTGCTATGTGGGCATGAGCCTGTGGGTGGGATGGGGCCAGACCCAGCACCAGGGCCGTGTGTGTCCTACCACCCAGCTCCCCTCTCACTGCGACCAGGGACCCAGGGCTGAGGGTGACCTTGACGCTCCTCCCGGCGGGGACAGAGCACACTTTGCTCTTCACTGTCAATTAAAGGAGAGCCAGAAAAGCCGTTCAGCTCACCCGGGTCGGGTTCCATCCCCAGCACGGCCTGGTGCCAGCATGGGGCTAGGGCAGTCCCCAGGCACCACATCAAGCTGGCACCCTCTCCTCGCACAGTGCTCCCATTGCTGCTTGTGGGGCTGGCACGGCACAGCACACGTCCTGCTGGGGGATTGGGGCCAGGGAGGCACTCAGGAGCAGAGCTCAGTGGGTGCCATAGTGCAGTGGCTGAGATGCTCCGGTGTGCCTGTGGCGTGGGCACGCTTTGGGCCGCGTTGGCGGTGCGAGGGTGCAGCCTGCAGAGCTGTGCCCACACTGGCACATGCTAATTGCATGTAATGGGGAGAGCATTATCAGCTAAAATCCGTAATTAGGCAGTTCCATTGTCATGCAAACCCGCCTGACTAATTCATTCATAACAACCACACGCTTAATCAGCGCCCAGACGCTGCCATGCGCTTGCCAGGAACTGGGCACACTGTGATCCCCTCCTGCAGTGCTGCAGGACGTGGCCGCAGGGCTGGCTGGCACCTGTAGGGCACACTCCTGCCCGGCGTTGGCATCCGACCCCACTGGCTCTGTTCCCGGACAGGACTGGCACTGCCACTTCAGCCCCTGCCCAAGGGGACCCCATTGCCAGGCCATGCTGGCACCCTTTGGCACAGCATCCTCTGCCCCCCGGCCACCCTCCTTCCCCTCGTTTAGGCGGGTGCAATCAGCTGCAATTATCGCTTTAATTACCTGCTGCCAGGGTGCAGGCCGGGTGCCTGCAAAGTGTGAGGATATCTTTCATTTTAATGGAGTGCCAGGCCTGGCGCAGGGCGCGATTTATGGGGCTCCAGCTGGGGATTTAATTTGCCGGCTGCAGAGCCCACAGTGATGAGGAGAGATCCCCAGGGGGGCACAGCTGGAGGGGCAGGGGCTGGCAGCCGGGTCCCCACCCCGCTGTGGGGACCAGGGGGAGTGTGTTTTGGGAATGGGGGTGGCACAGAGCTGTGTGCTGGGGACAGGGGCGGCATGGGGCTGGTGGCACTGCTGCAGCCACCCACGGGCAGCCCATCCTCGCCAAGAGCACGCTGACCTTCCCACATCTCCTTGCAGCAGCTGTTTGCGGGGCGGCAGCCAGGGTGCTGGGTGAAGGGCTGCCCACATCCCCCCCACTGGCACAGGGAGCACCCGGCCCTGCGGCACCCCGAGGTCCCGTGTCCAGGCCCAGGCACGCTGCCCCTTCATTAGGCTGCCGGTGTGCTCGTTAGCCCACGTGGGTGGGGGATAATTGATAATAAAGCCCTGCCTAATGCACTAGGTTTACTGGCGATGATTTATCAAGCCGCCGTCCCAATTACCCGCTCTGCTGCTGAGACGGCGGCTGCTCGGGGCCGTGCTCCCTGCACTGCAGTGGGGGGTGCTGGAGGGGAGCGAGACCCACAGCCCCCCCATCCCCGTCCCCCATCCTCCCCGAAGTTAGGCAGCTCCGCTTGCCAAGGTGACATGAGCATCTCTCCTGTTTCCATGGTGACGCAGCAGCAGGTGAGCGCGAGGCCGAGCGTGCAGTGTGGGAGCCCCGTGCACACGTGGGGTGTCTGTGGTGTTCAGTGTGCCCACAGCGGGGGCTGCCCGGGGTCTGCGAGGGGCGTGCGGTGCTCAGGGTGCCCGTGGCACATGGGGTGCTCACAGTGCGTGGGACGCCACTGGTGCATGGGGTGCCATGGCTGCACTCAGGGTGCCCGAGGTGCAGGGAGAGCCAAGGCTGCTTGGGGTGCCTATGAGGCTTGGAGTGCTTGTGCTGCATGCATCACCCACACCGTGGCTGCCCTGCCTCATGGCTGCAGCCTCGCTGAAACCCCTCGGTGCCGTCGCTGTGCTGTGGCACTGCCCTGCTGGTGTCAGCGGCAGGATGGCATTTCCCCCCAGGAGCTCTGTGTGCTGCATTGCGCTCAGTGCCCATCCCCGTGGTCTGCTGCCCATGATCTCACCCTGCCCACCAGGCACCCCATTGCGGGGGCGGCCGGGGGAGCTCCTGGGGTGCTGCCTCCCACATCCCTCCACACAGCTGGGATGGACAAACACCCAGCTTGGAGCTCTCTGGCCTCTTTCTGCGGGTGATGAAAGGCAGGTCTCTGGAGCTCCACTCGCCCATTCACCGGCATGCCAGCCGCAGCCTGGCAGCTTGATTGCTGTGCAGAGGCAAAGTGGTGATTTCATCCATATTTGGCACTGGATCGCCCTTCTGCCCAGCACAGCCCCAGGGTGCATGGCTGGGAGGTGTAGGGGGTGCCTGTGGGATAAGCCGTGGGGACCGCAGGGCCCTGTGTCGCCGCTGGCACACGTGGCCACGCCGCCGGGGGGGCACTGCAGCCCATGTCCGCACCGTGACCCCCAGGCCGGCCCCAGGCTGCGGCTGGGGGGGTCATTAAAGCAGTGAAATATGAAATGCCTGTCTATCCCGGACAGGGGTTTTAATTAAATTAATTGCTAGTGACATTGTAAAAGTGCTGATGGGGTAATAACCGGCACGTTATGGTGGCCGTTCATCTTCCCCGTGTAAATGAGCTGCCACACCTTGCCTGTCCCGGTGGGCATGGCAGCTGGGATCGCTCAGCACCGCTCCCTGCCGTGGAGAGACCCCGTCCGTCCAGGGGAAGCAGTGTTTGCTGACCCCCCCAGGCGGCTCAGCCAGGGCCCGAGGGATGCCCGTGTCCCCAGTGCTCCCCTGTGTCCCCGCTGTGTGGGTGGGCAGGAGCCCCTGTGTCCCATGTGATGAGTGGGGGCACGGCGGGCTCATGGGGGGCAGCGGGCGGGTGCCAAACGAAGGCACTTAATTACTGCGCATTCCATCCCATTTAATTGCTTATTAAATCCTAACCAGCCAATTAGCAGCAGCAATTACAGCTTCATTCGGTGACACAATCGCTATTTTATCGTTTGTTAATCAAATGCTTATTTAGGGCCCTGTTTTATTAACTCTCTCTGCAGCGGGTGCCTGAGCGGGGCTGGGGGCATGGGCACCTCCAGGCCATGCCATGTGCCCTGTCCCCAGTGTCACCATCCCCGTGGTGTCCCTACCCTTGTGTGTGGCTCCCACAGCCCCAGGCAATGCTGAGGGATGCCCAACACCACCAGAGATTCTGTCCCCACCCTGGGGACACTGGGGACACCGCCAGTCCCCATGTGCCATGTGTGCCCACTCCCAGGAGCTACCATACCTCATGGCACGGGAATGGGGAGTGCACCCCATGGCTCCCACTGGGCGGGATGCACCGAGCAGGATGTGGCCCTGGTGGTGTTCAGGGGGAGGGGAGCAGCGGGCACTGTGCTGTGCCCTGAGGAAATGAGCGATGTCCCTTATTGGTCACACTCCATTTGCTTTTCATTAGCGCTAAGTGCGGACATGAGAGATCGGTGTGGGTTCAGTGGGCACAGCCACCGTGCTGCTCCTTTTGCTGATGGATGGGGGGGGCTGGCAGCATGGTGGGGGTGGACAGCTGCAGGACATGGGGCCATTGGTGTCCCTGGAGGTGGCTGAGCCCCCGTGTACCCGCAGGCGCCCAGCAGAGCGTGACAGTGGCCAGCCCTGCATCGGGCGCGTCCCCTGACCTGCTGCCCCACTTCCTGCTGGAGCCCGACGACGTCTACATCGTGAAGAACAAGGCAGTGAGCCTGGCCTGCCGCGCCACCCCTGCCACACAGATCTACTTCAAGTGCAACGGGGAGTGGGTGCACCAGGGTGACCACGTCACACAGCGCAGCACTGACCGTGGCACTGGTGAGCGCTGGTGGCACCGCTTCCCCCAAGCAGCAGCACCTGTGGGTGTGGGGAGCATCCTGCATCGCTCTTGGGGCTGCAGATGGGTGGGGACCCAGGTGATGTGCCCCATCCCGTCCTAGGGCTGCCCGTGATGGAGGTGCGCATCGAGATCACCCGCCAGCAAGTGGAGAAGCTCTTCGGTCTGGAGGAGTACTGGTGCCAGTGCGTGGCGTGGAGCTCCTCCGGCACCACCAAGAGCCAGAAGGCCTTCGTGCGCATCGCCTGTAAGTGTGGGGGCAGCCCCAGTGGGTCCCCATGGAAGACGGGGCACAGGGTGCTGGAACCCCTCCCTGCTCACTCCTGACCTCCCCAGATCTGCGCAAGAACTTCGAGCAGGAGCCAACAGCCAGGGAGGTGTCCATCGAGCAGGGTGTTGTGCTGCCGTGCCGCCCTCCCGAGGGCATCCCTCCCGCTGAGGTGAGCGGGGGGTGATGTGCCAGGGGTCTCCGCTTGCCCCTTTGTGCCCGGTGACGTCCCCGTGCCCCGCAGGTGGAGTGGCTGCGCAATGAGGAGCTGGTGGACCCGGCGCTGGATGCCAATGTCTTGGTGACGCCGGAGCACAGCCTGGTGCTGCGCCAGGCCCGTCTAGCCGACACCGCCAACTACACCTGCGTGGCCAAAAACATCGTGGCACGCCGCCGCAGCGCCTCCGCCGCCATCACCGTCTATGGTACGGCCCCGCTGCTCCCTCCTCACCATGCCACCCCAGCATCTCCCGGTGTCCCCCAGCCAACAGGTCCCTCTTCCCACAGTGAATGGCGGCTGGTCAACATGGACGCAGTGGTCGGGTTGCAGCACCAGCTGCGGACGGGGCTGGCAGAAGCGCAGCCGGACTTGCACCAACCCCACACCCCTCAATGGGGGAGCTTTCTGCGAGGGGCAAAACGTGCAGAAAAGCGCCTGCACCACCCTCTGCCCAGGTACCCCTGTGCCCTCTATGGGTGCATCCATCTCAGCCCTGGCACAGGGAATGGGCGCAGGGGATGGTGGCGGGGGCTGATGCCCGCTGTGCCCACAGTGGATGGAGACTGGTCGGAGTGGAGCAAGTGGTCGGTGTGTGGGGCCGAGTGCACACACTGGCGGAGCCGCGAGTGCTCAGAGCCTGCACCCCGCAACGGAGGTCAGGAGTGCCACGGCCCCGAGCTGGAGACCCACAACTGCACCTCCGAGCTGTGCAGTCCCAGTGAGTGCCATGGGGAGGGCATGGGGGGGGCCCTCAGCGTTCCTATGGGGTGCTGATGCTCTGCCCCACGCAGCTGCCCCGGGTGCCGAGGACCTGGCGCTGTACGTGGGGCTGATCGCCGTGGCCGTGTGCCTTGTGCTGCTGCTACTCGTGGGCGTGCTGGTGTACTGCCGCAAGAAGGGTGGCCTGGATGCCGACGTGGCAGACTCCTCCATCCTCACTACTGGCTTCCAGCCTGTCAGCATCAAGCCCAGCAAGGCTGGTGAGTGAAGGCTGTGTGCCTGTGCTGCTGCTGGGACACCATGTCCCCCAGTCCTCGAGGGGTCTCTGCCCCCTGGATGGGATCTCAGTGTGCCACAGACCCCCAAACCCTGGGTAGGAGCTCTGCACTCCGTCTGGTCCCTGGGAAGTGAATGAGTACCCCATGGGGACTCTAGTTATAGGATCAGTGCTTTGTGTCCCCAGAGCTGCAGGAATGCACTCTGTGCCCTATAAGGTCCCTAGGAAGTGACCGAGTGCCCTCTAGGCAGTGTTATAGGGTCAGTGCTTTGCATCCTAAAGGCCCCTGGCTGTAGGACTCTGTGCCCTATAGGGTCCCACCCAGGTGGATCCCCAGGGGTGCCCATGCCTCACACAATGGCACCAGCCCCACAGTCCCACTCTGTGCTGCAGACAACCTGCTCACCATCCAGCCTGACCTCAGCACCGCCACCATGACCTACCAGGGCTCGCTGTGCCCACGCCAGGATGGCCCTGCCAAGCTCCAGCTCCCTAACGGGCACCTGCTGAGCCCACTGGGTGCCGGGCGGCACACGCTGCACCACAGCTCACCTGCTGCCGAGGGAGCTGACTTCGTGGCCCGGCTCTCTACCCAGAGCTATTTCCGCTCGCTGCCCCGCGGCACCGCCAACATGGCCTATGGCACCTTCAACTTCCTGGGGGGGCGGCTCATGATCCCCAACACAGGTACGGCGGGTGCTGGGGGACCGTGGGGCACCAGGGATGGGCTCAACATTCCCATCCCACAGGTGTCAGCTTGCTGATCCCTCCCGATGCCATCCCCCGAGGGAAGATCTATGAGGTGTACCTCACGCTGCACAAGCACGAGGAGGTGAGGTAGGTGCTGGGGCTCCCAAGTGATGGGGCTACGGGGCTGTCCACTGCGCTGAGCCCAAACCCAGCCCTGTGCCCTTCCCCAGGCTGCCGGGTGCTGCCGAGCAGCAGCTGATGGGGCTGTAGGGCTGTCCACCACACCAAACCCATCCCAACCCTATGTCCCTCCACCAGGCTGCCCCTCGCTGGCTGCCAGACGCTGCTGAGCCCCATCGTCAGCTGCGGCCCCCCTGGCGTGCTGCTCACCCGCCCCGCCATCCTGGCCATGGGGCACTGCGTGGAGGCAGGCACTGAGCACTGGAGCCTGCGGCTGAAGAAGCAGTCGTGCGAGGGGACATGGGAGGTGAGCACCCATCAGGGCGGGGGTCCCCGCTAGGGGGGAGCGAGGGGGGTCTCCATGCTCACATTGCGTGTCTCGGTGCCGCAGGATGTGCTGCAGCTGGGCGCCGAGCCGCGCACCGAGCTGTACTACTGCCAGCTGGAGGCACAGGCATGCTACATCTTCACGGAGCAGCTGGGCCGCTTCGCGCTGGTGGGCGAGTCGCTCAGCATGGCGGCCTCCAAGCGCCTCAAGCTGGTCCTCTTCGCGCCCACCGCCTGCCCCTCGCTCGAGTACAACATCCGCGTCTACTGCCTCAGCGACACGCAGGACGCGCTGAAGGTATTGGGGTGCGATGGGGGGGTGTCTGCCCCACCCCCCAGGCCCTGCCCCACACTGTCTGTGCACACAGGAGGTGATGCAGCTGGAGAAGCAGATGGGGGGGCAGCTGATCGGGGCCCCCCGTGTGCTGCATTTCAAGGACAGCTACCACAACCTGCGGCTCTCCATCCACGACATGCCCAGCTCCCTCTGGAAGAGCAAGCTGCTCGCCAGCTACCAGGTAAGGAGAACACAGCAAGGGGGCCCGCTGCAGCACCCAGAGCTGTGACCACCAGCCGTGCCCCGCTGCAGGAGATCCCCTTCTACCACATCTGGAGCGGGCTGCAGCCCTACCTGCACTGCACCTTCACCCTGGAGCGCCTCAGCCCCAGCACCTGTGAGCTGGCCTGTAAGATCTGGATCTGGCAGGTGGAGGGCGATGGGCAGAGCTTCACCATCAACTGCAACATCGCCAAGGTGAGGGCATGGCGAGGGGAACTCCCAGCACCCCTGGGCTGCACTCACCCTATGGCACTTCCCTTATAGGACACGAGGTTTTCAGACTGGCTGGTCCCTGACAGCGAGGTGGGCTCCCCAGCCCTGGTGGGTCCCAGTGCCTTCAAGATCCCCTTCCTCATCCGCCAGAAGATCATCAGCAGCCTGGACACGCCATGCGCCCGCGGGGCCGACTGGAGGACGCTGGCCCAGAAACTCAACCTTGACAGGTGGGATGGGTTGAGATGGGGAGGGGACGTCTGCCCTCATCCTGCACTCTGATACCCACAGAGCAGAGCTGATGGTGGGGCCATCCCCATCTCCACACTCCAATGCCATCCCTCTTCCCCACAGCCATGTCAGCTTCTATGCCTCCAAGCCCAGCCCCACAGCCATGATCCTCAACCTGTGGGAGGCCCGACACTTCCCCAACGGCAACCTCTCGCAGCTGGCTGCCGCCGTGGCCGAGGTGGGCAAGCAGGACAGTGCCCTCTTCGCCGTGTCCGAAGCCGAGTGCTGAGCTCCCGGGCTCTGTGGGGCAGGGTAGGGGCCCCGGCCGGCCCCTGGGCCCCACTGCTGCCCCACAGCCCCCGGCCTGTGCCCCCATGGCGCTGGGGGGCCGGGCCGGGTGCCGTGTGTGCGTGGTGCGTGCGGTGCCGTCGTGCTGTCTGCGCTTGGGGCCGGGCGGCCCTGGGCCCCGTGCCGTGTTGTGTAAAGACCGTTTTTTTAATTCTGTATTAAGTGCATTCAAGTATTTACACTTGGCCTTATGTACATAGCGGTGCCGCGGGGCGGGGGGGTCTGGCGGACGTGAATGTAAATAAATTCGATATATATTGCTACGCGGGGCTCTGTGCTGTGCCCCAGTACCGTAACACCCATCCCTGGGACTCACGGGTGCAGAGCAAAGCGTTTTATTGCGGGGAGGTGTTGGCCTCACGACATGTCACCGCTGCCACCAGCGCGGCCCCTTTCCCCGAGCCGTCCTCCGACTGCAGGAAGGTGACATTGCAGCGGGGTGCGAGTTCCTGCAGCATCTGCTGGAGGTTCCGGGAGAAGCTGTGGGGAACGACGGGGGCTGAGTGCCACCGGGACTGCCCCACACCCCCCCATAGGGCACGGGTACCTGGTGGGCACACTCACTGCGGGTGCATCTTGTACAAAGTGCCATCCACCCCCACGGTGACGGTGAGCTGCTCCAGGCCGCGGCTTTCCCGCATCTTCTCCACCACGGCGGCCATCCCCGCGGCACAGAGGTGCGCGGCACGCTGGGACACGGCCTGGCACACCTCCCGCACCAGCACACTGTCCTCATAGCTGGCGTCCAGCTCCAGGTTGCACAGGATTCTCTGCACCTGCATTAGGGCCAGCCCGGGGCTACCCCCACCCAGGGCTGCTGTGAGCGGCACTGTTGCCATCCCCACGTGGCATCCCCTCTTGGGGTGCTGCCTGGAGACCTGGGCTATGGGAACACATGCGATTGTGGCACTTACGTCTCAATGGTGGAAAGGAACTTGGTCTGGAAGATGTCCCTGTTCTGCAGGTTGTGGGACGGCTTGCCGCGGAACAGGACCTGCTCCTCCACCATTGCCAGCAGGATGTACCGCACGATCTCACCCAGGTACATGCCGCTGATGAGCTTCTCAAACCTGCCCAGGGCACAGCCCCGCTGCCTCAGTGCCCCCAGCACCCCATAGCGCCCTGCCCACCGCACAGCCATCACCCACCTCTGCTTGCCCGCGTTGATGCTTTTCTCATCCACCAGCTGGTCAAAGCTGGTGAAGAAGCCATCCAGGCAGCCGTTGTCCCCGAAAGCGCCCCACTCCATGTTGATGCACATGCGGCCCTCGTCCCCCTCCACGGTGCCCACCTTCGCCCTCTCCTCCATGTAGCAGGTGTTTGTCCCCGTCCCTGCAGCCCAGTGCTGGTGTCTCTCACCAGTCCCAGCCTGGCACCCATGACCACACAATATGGGGTGAGCAGTGGGGAACCCTGGGGGGGCAGAGGTGTTCCTCACCCACAATGAGGCCAATTTCACACTTGGGGTCATGGTAGCCACAGGCAATCATCGTCCCCACAGTGTCGTTCACCACAGCCACCACTTTCAGCGCTGTGTGCTGCAAACAGGAGATGGGGACACATGGCTCAGCAGCACCCAGACAGCTCTGCCAGGTGTCACCAGAGGAGTGCAGGGCAGCACCACCAGGCTCAGGGGACAGATCCCCAGCCCTTTCCCACCTGTTTACGCTGTGCAGCCTCCCGCAGCATCTGAACCACATCCTGCCCTACGCAGCCGGAGGCGCTAAAGCCTTTGGTCCAGCTCAGCAGCACAGCCTATAGGGAGACGAGCAGGGCAGCCCCTGTGAGCAGCATCCCACACCACCACCCTACCCACGCCCCAGGACCGGAGCTGCCCCCTCACCTTGTCCAGGCCCAGCTGCTGGCAGGGGAAGGAGAAGGTGAAGCCAAGTGGCAGGACCTGACCCATCAGCTTCTGCTTCGTCTGGAAGTCCATAATGCACTCAATGATGTGGTCGAAGAGCTGTGGGGAGAGGCTGCGGTCAGAGTGGGGGGATGCAGGGTGGGGGATCTCTCCCACCCCATGGCTGGTGGCACAGAGGCAGCTCCCGCCCTCGCCCTGTCCCTGCGTGCTGCCCCACCGCCTCGCCAGTGCCCTGCATGATGGCCGTGGGGATGACGTAGATCTCATTGGTCATGTGGATGTTGTCCTCTGCCACGTGCACCACCAGCACACGGAAATTGGTCCCTCCCAGGTCCAGCGCCAGGAATTCTCCTCTCTCTGTGGGGAGCATATAGGGGATGCAAGCAGGACCACGGATACCCCAGCAGGACCTTTCCCTACTGTACCCCATTCCTCACCAGTGCCATCAGGCGTGTGGCACACATAGGTGGGCAGCATGCGGAGGGAGGACTCAGCGTTGCTCTCCCGGTCCAACCCACGCTCCATCTCCTGCCTCATCAGTGCCTGCACGCGCTCCAGGTCAGCACGGCTGAGCCTCAGCGGGGCCAGCAGCCGCTCCACCTTGTTCCGCTGTGCCGCCAGGCGCAGAGCCACCGCCGTCACCATGGCCGCCCCCAGCCCGCTGCCATCGGCCGAGGGCACGAGGATGGCCACACATTCAGGGGCCAGCAGCCCCACCACGCTGCGCAGGATCTCACCAAACCTACAGGCAGGAAGAGGACGGTGAGGGCCGGGCAGGAGGCATCGCGTGGCCGGGAGCCCGACATCCCCTCACCTGGCGCTGGTGTGGTACAGCCCGCCATCCACCCCCACATTGACCACCAGCCGCTCCAGCTGCCGGCTGCGGCACATGTGGCTGAGCACGGCCGCCAGCCCCGTGGCACTGAGCGCGGCGGCACGGCTCACCACCGCCCGGCACAGCTGCTGCACCCGGCAGCAGTCCCGCTCGCTGGGCTGCAGCCCCAGAGCCTCCAGCACGCCCTGAGCCTTGGCCATGCCGTCCTCGTTGCTGCAAAGGAGAGAAGTGTGCTGGCTCGTGGAGCTGATTGCTTGGGGAGGGAGCACCCACCCGTGGCTCTGGGCACTCACTCCATGATCTCCAGAACCTGCTGGGTTGTCAGCACAGCCTTGTTCGCCAGGATGGAGGTGTTTCTCCCGATGAAGAGTGCTTGCTCGGAGGCCAGCATGAGCATGGCGTGCCGCACAATCTCCCCCAGATACAGGCTGCCCACCATCTTCTCAAACCTGTGTGCGGCAGGGGGTCAGCCCCCTCCCTGGCCACAGCCCTCAGCCCCTTGGGAGCAGCACGATGGCAGGGCACAACGTGCCCATGGGGAGCCCCAGGACCCTTTTCTGGCGGCATACCTCCTCTCCCCAGGGTTGGAGGACTCCTGGTCCACACGGTGATCGTAGGGGGTCAGCACGTCGTCCAGCACGCCGTCATCCCCCAAGCAGCCCCACTCACTGTTGACACACATCCGCCCGCTGGTCACCTCTGCCATCTCCAAGAGGTGTGACTCGGCCATGAAGCAGCAGTTGGTGCCTGAATCTGCGGGATCGAGGAGGGTTGAGCACCACCGCGGCCCCCAGCCCCATCACAGCCCCCAGCCCCACTGCTCACCCACAATCAAGGCGATCTCACAAGGTTTCTCCCGTGTGCTGCACGTCATCATGGTGCCCACCGTGTTGTTCAGCAGGGCCACCACATCCACGTGGTAGAGCTGCCCAGGAGCGTGGCACCATCAGCTTCTCTGCGTGGGGCAGCCCACCCAGCCGGGACCCCCACCCAGCGCCCACCTCCTGCTTGCTGATGGCCGCCTGCAGCAGTTGCACCACGTCCTTCCCCTCCACGTCGCTGCATTGGAAGCCCTTGGACCAGGAGATGAGTTCTGCCTGCGGAGAGCACGTGGACGAGGTGTAGTCCCCCGGCACAGCGGAGAGCAGAGGCGGCCGCAGCGCAGGGCCGGGCTCACCTTGTCCAGCCCCGTCTGCCTGCAGCTGAACGGGAAGACGAAGCCGAGGGGCAGGCGGTGCTGGGGGTTGCCGATTTCCTCCAGGAAACTCTTCACGCATTGCGCGATGAAGTCAAAGAGCTGCGAAGGCATGGCACGGGTGGGCAGCTGCTCCCCTACCCCGGGAGCCCCCAGCGCAGTGCCCGCTGCCCGTACCGCTTCCCCGGAGCCCTGCGGGATGTCCCCCGGCATCTCAAACACGCGGTACATCAGCTGCGGGCTCTGGTTTCCGTTGCCCGCGAGGGTAACCCAGAGGGTGCGGACGTGACTCTGGCACAGCTCCGCCACCAGCACGTCGCCGTTCTCTACAGAGGAGCACAGATAGGCAGGATCAGGCAGACCCCAGCTCCCAGCACCACAGCCGCTCCCTGCCCCGTCCCGGTGACACCCGCTCGTGGTGGGGCAGCAGTTCCCAGCAGGGACCACCGCAGGAGCCGAGGGAAGGGCTCCCAGCCGCACAGGAGCAGCTCCCGGCCCCGTGAGCAGCACGAGGATCACGTTTCCGTTGCACCCATCCCTGACACCGCCCCCAGCAGAGCCGTCTCACCGGTGCCATCGGGTGTGGAGCAGATGAAGGTGGGCAGCATGCGCATGCTGGAACGTGCGGGGCTCTGCTGGCTCAGCCCCTGCTCCACGGCCTCCAGCACGCGGCCCTTCACCGCCTGCAGCTTCTCCAGCGTCGGGGTGAGCGCCAGCAGCGCCCGCTGTACCTGGAGACGGCTCGTTAGGGCTGCGGACACTTCTCCGTGCACACGGGGCAGGGACGGGGCTTACCGGCGTGCAGGAGGGACCCCTGTCCTGAGCTCCCAGCTGGAGGCTCCCCGGGGGCCTGCACGGAGGGAGCAATGGCAGCGCTGAGCCCCGGCTGAGCCCCCGCACCGGGCCTGGGGGTCTCCACCCCGGCTGTGCCTCCCCACCTCCCCTCCGCATCCCAGCTGCATGTATCCACAGCACTGAGGCTTTGCGGTGTCCCGCGGTCGCTGTCCCGACCCGGCAGCCGGGGGTAGAGGGCACAGCTGTGCCCCACGATGGCGATGGGGCTGTCGTTGGGGCCGAGCGCCGAAGGGTGCAGCTCCCACATCACCGTGCCCACGCACCTGCAAGAGGCCGGAGGGTGGTCTGTCCCCGGGGAGGGGGCGTTCAAACCATGGGGGGGGGACGACGACACAAAAGGAGGGACCCCGCTCGCTCCCCGCCGCCCACCCCACTGCCCCTCACCGGTTCAGGGCGGGCACGGGGGGCAGCCGGCCCCTCTGCTCGGGGCTCACCCCCCGCCACAGGACGGTGTTGGAGCTGCCGGCGGGGAAACCGCGCTCTCGGGGGCCGGGCTGGGGGGCACCGCGCCGCACGGGGCCGGGCATGGCGGAGGGGTCCGGTGGCGCTGATGGAGCCGGATGGGGGGAGGGCGGTTGCTAACGCCGCTGGCCGTTGCCTCGGCAACAGATGCAGCACTCGCGGCCCCCCCCACGCGCCATTGGGCGGCCCGCACCGCCCCCGGCCTATGGGGGCCCACCGCCCCGCGAGCGGCACGGAGACGGCGGGGATGCGGGGCACGCGGTGACACGCGGTGCGAGCTGCGGGCCGGCAGCGGGCGGCTCCCCCAACCCCCTCCCGCCCCTCCCCGTTCCCCGGAGAAAAACGGCACCGCTCCTCCGTCTCTCGCCGCAGTTTCATAAAAACATACATAAATATATTTCCATTTCTCGACCAGAGAGCACAGCCGCACAGGCACCTATAAAACACGCAGTCCCTCCTCCCCGGCGCTCCTGCGCCGGTCGTACAAAACGTAGAAAAGGGGGGGGAGGGCCGAGCTCAGAACTTGCGCTTCCTGCGGCGGCCGGCTCGGGGAGGGG
>JACDJE010000957.1:444589-492922 GCA_016647715.1 Pavo muticus | reverse complement strand
GGCGGGCTGCCGGGGGGGGGGGCGCCAGAAGTGGGGGGCAGCAGGGAGCGTGCGCTGTGCTCGGCCTTCTCCTCATCCTCGGCGCCGTGTGGCAGCGCGGTGGGGTTCCGTTGGTCGTCTACTCCAGGGATGTGGGTCCCCGTGTCAGCACCTGCAATGGGAGCGTCCATCAGCCGTGGGGCAGCACCGCGACCCTCCCAAAGTCAGGCATTTTGGGGAGGCCTGTGAGCACTCTGGGTACTGCCACGTGTCCTGCAGGGATGTGGAACAGACCCTCAGCCCCCAAAGGCCCAGCTCCAGGAGCATCCCAGACCTCGGAGCCACCCACCCCCAAAGGGGGAGAGAGAGAGAGAGAAGGGATGTTCTGCAGCCCTGAGCCAGCTGGCAGGCACAGAAAGCAGCTTCCCACCTGCAGACTTGCTCTCCGAGAGCTCCAGCATGCTGAGGAGTCCCCTCTTGCGCCTTGCCACAACCTGTCAAGGAAGAAGAGAACACTGTCACAGCACTGCTGTGGGGGGCCCATCCACTCTGGGTGCCCATGCAGCACAGACCATGGGACAGCCCTGCTAAGGCAGGTGTTGGTTAACAAAGCAGAGCCCTGTAAAAGACCAGAGCCACAGCCAGATGAGGAGTGCACAGAACTAAGGGCACATTGCCTGCCTGTGTTCAACCCTGATGGCCCAGCAAAGTCCCCCCTCCTGACTGCTCCCTGAACCTCCCCAGAACCTGCCCCACAGGGCACTGACATCCCGGCTGCTGGGCTGGAGCTGCTGAGCACCCCAGAATGGGCTGTGGCAGGAACCTGCAAGCCCCGTGCTGCCACCAGGAAGCTCTCCCGACAGTGTGTCCTGTTTCCCAGTGAACTCCTACCTCAGCACGAGGCAGAGTCACAGGGAACCCAGAGCCTTGCCAAACCATCTCCAAGGGCCTCTGGAACTGGCGCCATCCCCAGTGGCCACAGGCAGGAGCCCCACACTCCAGGCGGCCATGGGGCACAGGGACGGAGTCAAACAGCCCCCAGAGCTGGTCACATGCAGGGGCAGCCATGCCCTAACAGTGCTCTGAGCCATGCAGTGCTTGGCTGTATCCCAGCCAAAATCATCAACCAGAAATCTCATCATTTGCATCTGAATCCCCAAAGGGCTGAGGCCTGTGATGGATTTAAGGGATTATATGAAACTAAGACATCATGTTGCATCTTCATGCTGAGAATCACATTTCTGAGTGCAGGCAAAGCTGCTATGTGAGGGATTTGCCGAGAGGAACCAGTGGGAAGGCTGCAAGGACCCTCCCCACGGGCTGCCACGAGCAGGAGCAGGCACAGTAGGGACCAACACCTGGTGAGGGACTGCATGCCAGCTGCTGCCTGCAGGGCTCCTGCTCCACCCCCAGCACACCTCCCTGCAGCTCTCCTGAGATGCTCCAGGCACCGAGTTGCTCTTCCCACTTTGGCTCCAAAGCCTTCCCCATGGGAAGGGGCTCACGGACAGAGTTGGATACGCCTGTCACTCTGACACTGCCCTCCACGGTGTCTCTATTCAGCCGAGGAAGGCTGCAGGACCGCGGCTGCTGGCAGCGGGGCTGGCTGGCTGGCTGCCTGCTGGAGAGCTTGCTGGCAGCTCTGCTGGATTAGCTCACCCCTGGGACCAGGGACACGGCTCCTGCTGGCAACCCAGCCCCAAACCCAGTGCAAAGCAAAGGAGACAGTCTGCAGGGTCGCCCCTCACCTTGGTGCTTCGCAGCCTCCTGGTTCCCTGAGCTTGCCTAGCAGCCTGGAGGCAGCTGTCCACGTGCCTCTGATATTGCAGCAGTGGCACCAGTGACTTACAGAGGTAGCACTTCTCACACCTGCCAGGCAGGAAAGGACAGAGCACCGCATTAGGATTCGCCCTGCGCTGGGCTCCCAGCCACCAGCAGTGACTTTCCTCCTCCGGACCGCGCCACTGAGGAGATGTGTCACCAGACTGGGGCTGGCTCGGTGGGGTCAGGCCGGCACCAATCACAAAGACTGAGTGATTATTGGTTTTCCATGCCTGCTCCTCTGCATCCTGCTGCTGCAGCAGCGGGACGGTAATCAAATCTGCTCATCTAACTATCTCCAACACTGCTGATTTCTCCCCAGACATAAAGCACCCTGTCAAAATCCACAGAAATGAAGTGCGAGGGCTTTGCAAAAGGGAGTTAAATTCCGCCTGAAAAGCAAACCAAGTGTGTTAAATCAGAGAGACATGTTACCAGGGCTGGATGAACTTGTCTGACTAGTAAATCAAGTCCTTCTCTGCACTGTCTCCATTTTCCAACGTGCCACAGCACACACTCCTGCTGCAGGTTGGCACAGGTGCCCTCTCTCTTGCATCGTGCTCCTCAAACCCCCTCATTTGTGCAGAAGATGCCCAGGCTCAGGACAACCGAGTGTGCCTAGGAAGAAAATCAGCCTGGGTGAAAGGAGATGGAGGTCAGGCTTGGATTTACACAGTTACAACCACTTCCACGCCAGCTCTCAGAGGGTACCGTGCCATGCAGATGAGGGCACTCGTTCTTCAGGAGAGCATCCACCTGCGGTGCTGCTCAGGAATGGACCAAGAGCCCCCAAGAAGCAGCCCCAGCAGCATCACGTTCAGTTTGATAAGCAGCTCTCTCCCACTAAAACTCACTCCAGGCTCCAAAATGCATATGGAGAGCCACCACCGAGCAAAACTCTGCAGTACTTTTCCCGTATTTTCTTTCCAGTCAGTGCTGATTACCCAGATAATGTGTCTAAACAGAAGCTGTCCTCTCTATAATTAGCCTAATTCCATTAGTGATGTTGCCATCCACTGTTTGTAACAGCAAAATTGCTTCCATAGCAGGGATTTTACTGTCAGATCCTCTCTTATGATGCTTTGTGTGGGTGGCAGGAGGAGGGGCTGCATGGGAAGAGATTAAACAAAGCCACTGCTATTCTGAAAGTCTAATTTAATTAAGAATATCACTACAGGTGCCATGTTGACAGCCTCCCTGTCCCGGCCTCCTCTTTTCCCAGGGTTACTGAGCTCCAATCCCCCATAAGAAACCAGCTGAGTTAGCAGCATTTTAACTACAGCTCCCACACAGTGGTCAGAGACCACGCACCCTGACCCACCATGCATTGGCTGAAAGGAAATCAGTGCAAAAATAAACAGTCTGAGAAGAGCAAATCTCTTTTGTTTTGATGTAAACACATATAGCACTGCGACAAGAAGCACTGAGTAAAGGCAGTTTCTTAGGGAGATAACACTACAAGGCCAACAGCCGGCATTTACACGGGGACAAAGACATTTATGCAGGGACAAGGCGGAACTGGGGCACAGAAACAACACTGGAGGAGCAGCATACCTACTTACTTGACACAATCTGAGGACGTCTGGCTGCTTTCACCACCTGCAGCTTTACTCCGTGACTCTCTCCGACCCCGAGTGAGCACTGGAAGCCAAACAGAAATGGTTACTGCCATCCATCCTCAGCCACCCTACAGCACGTCCAAACACAGCGCCTTTCAATCTCTCACTCAGCGCTGCAGTTCAGCGATGCAAAGCAAGACAACCACTGGCCTGGGATGGGCAGGGTCTTCCTTCCAGCCAAGGGGCAGCTGGACAATTTTCAGAGGGATATATAAGAAGTTACCTTCCAGGCCTTGGAAGAGAGCAGGCCGTGTCACACCCCAACCTGTCCTCTGACAGAAACAGCTGGACCAACAGCATGCAGCTCACAGCCATTTTAAAGTTGACACACAGCAGCACAACAGCCTGGGAGAGGAGATGCACCGCTGCTCCAGCATGGCTGCACCGCTCACTGCCAAGGCAAACCCTCTGCCTGCTGCAGGGGGAGCACAGAAGCACCAGCCCCTCCTCTGTCTGCCACCCCTGTAGGTGGGGTAGGAGGAGGAAGTCTTGCTGGGAAGGGAAGGTTACAACATTCAGCCCTGCAGTTGCTGCTCCCCCTTCCCATGCAAAACGGAGGGGATCTTTACTACTGCCTGCACACAGCTCTGGATGAAGACTCACACCGGCACTGCTCTCCAATGGCTGCAGGGAAGAACCATAGAATCACAGAACGCCCCAAGTTGGAAGGGACCCATAAGGATCTGTAGGTGGCCAGAGAGACCCCAGCCCCACCAGCACGCTGACAGCAGGTCTGACAGTTTCTGCTCCTTTCACACACCCGAGCAGCCCTTCCAAACCTGCTCTCCGGGCATCTGCAGGGAGCACGTCTAAATGTTGTCTCTTTCAGCCGAGCTCCTCTCAGCATATCTCTGTTGACACGCCACCAGCAAAGATCCTCAGGGAGCACATCAGATAGCTTAGCTCGCTCCACCAGGGACATCCGAGACTCCAGCTCCACAGCAGCTGTCGTGGGACGCGGGAGCAACGCTTGGAGCTACTGCACCGCCCAGAAACATCGCCTGCCACGCTCAGTGCAATCGGAGAGGCCAGCGTCCAAGCTACAGGCATGGCAAAGCTGTGATTGTTGGCTCATCAGCCGTGGTAAAGATGGGAAGGCACAAAATGTGCAGCGCAAAGGGAATTCTTCAGAGTTTTAGCAAAATTCCCTTTCCAGAGCATTCCTGGGCTGCGGACATGGTCTGTGGGCGACGGCTGATTCCAGCAGCCCATTTCTCACAGACGGACGTCTCATTGACTCGGCCTGGCCCAGATTCGAAGTGGCAGCCTGATGAGGAGGACTGATGGCCACAGCTAGCCCCCAGCCACCCAGCATGCCCACAGCCCCACCGACATGCATTTGACAGCGTGCTGAAAGCTGCTCTCTGAAGCAGCGTGCACTTGTTAATATTCCTTCAGCACCGTTTCGGGAGCCTCGTGCACTAGCTCAGGTGTTAATCAGTTCTATTTTCTTTCAAAAGCAGTGAACACATCTGGCATAATGGGCCCATTAGAGATCTCGGGGACCAGCCTGCAGATGCCCGGGGAGGACCCCCAGCTGCGATGCTGACAGCAGAAGTGTGGATGAGAGAACGGGGACAGCGGTGCCAGAGGCTCCGGAGGCGCAGCAGGGCCAGCCCCCACTGTTTGCATCCTTGGGAGTGCTGGTGAGGACAGCCCTGCCAACACACACCAGCCCCCTTTCCCTGCTCTCCCTACCAGCCACACTGCTTTACGTGCAGGACCCAGCAGCGGCAGGCTTGCCGGCATCTTGTCTTTAAGAAGCGGTGAAGCTTTTCTCTGCATCCATTCCATTGCTCTTTGTATCAGTGCCACTTTATTGATGCCATGAGGTTTTTAACAGCACCAGCACTGCTGCTGTTGCTCTGAAGATTGACAGCTGCACCAGGTTGTACTGGGGCTTGGGGAAGAAGGAATATACCAAATCCTCATTTTCCCAGGCTCACGTGGGAACCGGGAAGGTGGGAGTGCATCGCTGGAGGCCGATGGGAACAGTGTGTTTGATGTGCTCAGTACCAGCCAAGGCTTGCATCCAGAGGGAAACCGGCAGCTTCATGCAGGGCAGCAGCAGGCAACGGATCGGCAGCTCCGTGGAGATCCTCTCACACACGTAAGCCCTTCAGCTGGCTGCAGGAAGGAGGAAGGAGCTGGCACAACACTTCCACCGCTTCACTCATTCACTGGGAATTAGCAGCAGTCACTGGGCTGGAAACCTGGGACGTGAGCCCTCCTCAGCCTAATGCCACAGCTAAAGCAACAGCATGCCCTTCCTTCTTTGACCACAGGAAAATGGAAACTCATGATGAGGTTTTTGTACTGCCCAGGTGTGCGGTGGTCCGGGCACCCAGCAAGGGCAACCACAGACATCTGTAAGGAAAGGAACCATAGCCCCTCTTGCCCAGCTACCTCACTGGAAAGTCTGTCCTTAAATACCAGCAGCCTGAGCTTCTTATACAAAACACTGAAAGATTTTCTTCCCCCTCATACATTACCTTTACCTGTGAATGTTATGTTAGCGAAAGGTGCCAACATGACAGCTCTGGAAGCAGAGTCCTTTTGTCCCTGCACAGATGCATCAAGCTACTGTCTCACCTCTGCTGAGCTAAACCCCTATGAGTTCATCCCAAATCGTGCTGATCAGTCCATCAAATGGATCCTTTCTGTGGGATGTCTGTCCCTGTCTGCTCACTGGGAACTGCAGTGAGGTGCCCTACGAGCCAAAGGCATCACCGCACCTCTCCTCCGTGTTGTTTTCTCCTCCAGGCTCAAGTGCACAGCTCAGAGCACAGGGTGCCACATGAAGAGCCTTGGCCCAAACAACACAAGCGTTATGGCTAGTAAAGTTTGGTCTGTACAGCGAAAATATCAGAATAACTGGCAACGGAAAACCCAAATTCCTGTGATTTTGTCCCAGAACTATTGCTCAGCTTAGAGCCACTATTGTAGACCAAGATCTCCATTATTTGAGGCTAGTTTTCTTTCAGGGGGAATTGTTCTGAACAAGGCAGAATAGCAGCACAGCAATTCCAAAATAGCCACCCTTACAAGCATCCCCAGGGAGACCAGCCTGGAGGCGGAGTGAAAGGCCAGCCTTGAACTCTGCCCTGCTGAAAGCCAACACCAAAGGAACGAACAAATTCCCTTGCACAGGCAAAAAGTTCTAAGCCTTCTCCTGATCACAGCCAGGATTCCCGGGATCAATGGATACGCTCACAATCCAGGCACACTTGGGACCAGCTTACCACGGGGCCAAAGATGCTCCTGCTGAAAGGCATACTGAAAATCGTGCTCCGTTCTGTAGTGCAGATAAGACCTTTATCAGGATGGAGACGAACTGTGACAATTCACGATTTGCCCCTTTGCTTTAGGAGCTGGTTTGTGCCTGCAGAGAGAACTCCCCACCAGGATTCAGCATGCACAGTATCAGCTGCTACTCTGGCTCATGTTATCTTAAAAGGACCCATGTCACATCCCCAGTGATTCTGTATAACAGGGACCACGTATTTTAAAGCTACATCAACTCTGCATTAAGATTGCAGGGTGAAACTTCCTCCTGCTAGAGGAATGTGCATGTTACAGTTCTTGTATCAGCTCTGATTTGCTCAAATTGCTCAAACATCACAGATTTAGGCTGTATTTAATAACCCAGCATGTAACTGAAAATTATATATTCACAACCTGAAAAGTTAATCTTATTACAAGCTACCACTTTGATATTACCTGACATTGTGCTAACACAGACTTTACATTTCAAGCAGCAGCTAAAACATAACTTATTGAATACATTGATAACCAACTGGTGTATTTGTTCAGTTAAGCTCTGCAAAGGTTGGCTATGGAAACCTGACACAGAGAAGGCTGCAAAGAGGATTTAATATGGGCGTTCTGACCACACTTCTCTGCCTCACTCTTCACATGAAGGAGAAAAACCTGAGCTCCCAAATCAATAGCTATCATTTTGCAATTTTGGAGGAACAAGAGGAGAACTTTTCTGCAATGCCTTCCTGCTGAACAAGCCATTTTTGCACACGCAAATGTCAGACTCATTGCACAGCGGAGGCTGCACTTGGACAGAATATTCTTATTTCTTGAGAGCCCTGAAGGATGCTCACCCGAATGGCTCTGGAGGTGCCATTTTCTACCACTGGCAAATTCTCTGCAGGTCCTCTCACAATACGACATAGATGTGTCTTAGGAGTACTGTGTGAAGTAGCCAGGGCTAAATACTTGTGCAATAATCAGCTTATACACCTTCCAAAGGACTAACAATGTGGTCAGTTATGAAAGAGATCAGAGAGATCTCTGTGATCTCTGTGAGGGATGTTCTAGAAACTACCAGAGTCTCCAGTAATGTTCTCCTGACCAGCCTGGAGATGGACCAAGGCAGGGCAGACAAACCTAACTTGCCACATCACACACAAATACCCTGAGAGGAACAGGACTCCAGCACCTAGCTGCAAGCAGCAGGAAAGGGGGACCAGCACAGAGAGCAGATGCACACACACAGCGCATGGCAGACCTGGGCTGTCCGTGGCAGCGTCCCCTCCCACGATGCCGTTGCAGTACATGGCGTGCAGCTCGATCTCTGCAGCAGGGAAGCCTCGGTCACACAGTGGGCATGGAACGTGGTCAGCAGCCGTGTGGTTGCCCTCAGACAGAGTCCTGTCAGCACTGCCATCTCCACCAGCCTAGAAGAGCAGAGGGAAAAGAGACAGCTGTGTTTCTCTCTTTCTTTTTTGGTAAGTGCAGAGCTGGAGCTGCTCACCTTCCCATAAACTCATTTTTTCTTGGAAAGTTTTATTTTCTCTTCTTCGTATACAGGTCAGAAATAAGACCACTGCCTGAGTAAACTGCAGGGCTCTAATACCTAATTCTTCTTCCAAAGGCAGTGTGTCCTGCTGAATCACGGTGACACCTCCCTGCACAGCCGTGCACACCACTTAAGGCAAGCATCACCTACACTACTGCTGAAAAATGGCAAGGCTTCCATTAATCAGGAGAGCTCAGAAGCGAAACTGATGGGAAATTCATGGGGCAAAGCGGGAGTTCAACACCTGACTTGCGCTCATCAGTTCCTGGACATGATCCACACTACAGAGGCTGCGCTGTCTGGGAACACTCCTCTGGGATGAAAGGAGGCTGCGGGGTCTCAGATCCTGGGGTGCTCCTCCTCCTCCTCCAGAGGACACTGCTGGAGCAGCTGGAGGGGACACAGAGCACGGAGAGAGGCAACCCGTGTCACACAGCATTGCTAACAATGGCATTCTGCCAGGGCCAAATGTCACCACTCGTGTTTGTTCGCTGGGTGCCACTCTCACTTACCAGCACTGTCTTTTTGCATTGGTTACACAGCTGCAAAGGTGCTCTGCTACACACCCACAGAGACACAGACTGCTCCCTACGCTGTGCATGTTTCCAAGACACAGCAGACTGCTGCCATATCACTCACAATTAGATCTCTGCCTAGTCAGGCTTGCTACAGAATCTCTTCCTATTTAAGAAAGAGCCATTTTTCCCTCCATTAAAATAAATATTTCAATATTAACCATGTAGAAGAAACCTGAAGGGAAATAATAAAGGCGAGCTCGTTGTTCTTGGGGCTAAGCAGCGACATGCAGCCACTATGCAGTAAAACTGCTGCCTGCATCCCTTCAGCAGTGTAATTTCAGGGAAGCAGTAACCAGGGCCAGCCAAGACGCTCGGTGCTGCTGGAGCACATTGTCACATGTAACACTGCTTTGCCAAACGAGGGTCTGATCCTGAGCATCCATCCTCATTTTTATGTCCCAAAGGGAAGGAGAGGGCTTTGTTGACTCAGAGGAGCGATGCAAGAAATTGCACGACGAAGTCTTACACTGAGAATCAAGTCAGAAAACTCATTTCTCCCCGACGCTGTCTGACAGGCTATGGGACTGACCCCCAAAACCCCGCACTCATTTCCAGGGAGACTCAGCACCAGATTTCTATGGAGGAGTTGCCACCAGAGTCCAAACGCAAGCTGTTGCAGCGCATCACTCACAGCATTAGCGTCTGTGCCCTGCTCTCACTTCTCAGTGTCACTACATCCTGTGAAGTCCTCACCGCAGCGCGTTACAAAGAGGAGTCATAAAAAGCAGGATGTGTCAACTGTGAATGATCAGATCAAACCTGCGTTATTCTGGTCTGACAACGCAGCAAAAAAAGTGATGGGAAAAGCAGCAGGCGCTGCTCCTGCTAGCTGCCATTTTTAAATCAGTCTGAGGAGATCACTGATTCCACACACCCTGCCCACCTACGTTCGGTGGTAAATCACTAATTTTAAATGGAAATGCAACGTTCTGTAACACAAGACACCAGAGTCCCAAATCCGCGTGTACAAAACCTTGCGGTGACAGCCTGGAAAACCTCGACTGCAGAGCCCTGTCGGAGGCACAGACTGCTGCCTCTCCTCTTTAGCAGAGAAAATTGCCCACAGGATACAGTGCTTGCAGCCAGCAGCCAGCAACCAGCCAAGAGCGATGCTGGAGGCTGAGCTCAGGAACAAGGCTCCTGTGCCCCGGCTCAGCAGCTGTGAGGAAGAGCTCTGTCCCCACGGTCCATGCTTGCTTCACGCTAACTGCTGATCCATGCGATGGCTGCTTCCCTGCAAGGCTGCAGGCTCAGGGCTGGTACCCGCTGCCAACGACCACGCTGTGACAATCCCTGGGAAGCGCCGTGCTGCTCGCCTCGTGCCCAGCAGCTGTCCAGGTGAAGGTGTGAGACCCAGGGGCACGCTCTGCAAAGCGGCAGGGACAGGTCAATGCCCTGCCGCAGCCAAATGGGTCACGGCTGTGCCCTGGGGCTGAGATCCAGGGCTGTGCACAGGACCGCTGCGGTCTCTAATTGACTGAGCAGTGCTCTGAGATACCTGCAGAATGAAAGGCACACGAGAGCAGAACCTGGTTTATTAAGAGGCCTGTGACAATGAGACACGGGAGCTGCAGATGCACTGTACAAGCTGCAGGCTTCCAGAGTGAGCTTTCCACAAATGAATCCTCTTGTCAAGAGCCGTATGATTCCGTATTCATGTACCCTGCCAGAGGAGTACTTGGCAACCCCTTTGATATCGCTCTCTAAATTAATAGACAAACGGAGTTTTATCAGAAGCAGGAACTGAAGTCAGATGTCGCTACAGTGACAGCTGCAAGGCAATTGCTGCACAGGTGTGACAACACAGGGAAAGCAGCCGCACAACAGCGCACATCTGGATTGGGAGGTAAGAGAATGGCCCTGCCTCTGGCTTACCGCTGCTGGGAGCTATCACTGCATACAAATCAGGATTCTGGGGCTCAGCTCATTCTCATTGGACTGTAAACCACCAGCAGCCCTCAACACCTCTTTGTTGTCTTTATCCCAACCTCCTGGAGAGAGTCTGTAGACGACAATGTCATACAGAGGACTGTAACAGGGCAAAATGTGTTGTAATACGTGTGGCTGAGATTTACTGGGACCCCTCTCACAGCTCCCGGGGTCCCAATGCAATCCTGACCCCTACAGCACTGCTCTTCCGACCCTGGAAAAGCAACAGTGCTGCTGTTCCCAGTGACAATGTCCTTCAGCACAGCAGTTTGTGCAGCACAGAAGAACAAACTGGAATTTATAACAACTCTCCAGCTACAAGGCTGAAAGGCTCCAGATGCAGCTGCACACAGCCCCTAGCCAAAGGGATTGGAACTATGAAGCAGCAGAGGAAGCGGGAAGTGTTTACAAGGATGCCACCCAAGCCCGTGCACCCAGCTACCAGGGGGAAGCTCTAGCACAGCCCAGCTGAAGAAAGCAGCACTGGACACAGGACACATCTCCAGCTCCAGGCTCTTTACCTGCATGGGTGCATCTTTGCTGACCGAGGAAAGCTCTTCTCTCTCTGGCTCAGTGCTTTCCGACGGACTCGGCTGGGTCTCTGCAGAAAGACAGCCCCATGTCAGCACAGGTTTGCAGCCCCCAAACCTTCTTCTCATTTGTTGTTGCGACTTCGGCATTTCACAGCTTCAAAACATTTTTTAGACTTCTCACAAATGTTATCAGACAATGTGCAACAACACAGTTGGATGAGGGGTTAAGAGTCACGGCACAATGGCGTGAGGACAAAGCCACTGCAGCTTTGCAGCTTCACGGCGAGTGAGACCAGACACAGGGAAAGCACGTGGGATGCTTGCTGGGATGGAGACAAAGCAAGAACAGTACACCGCTCTATTTGAGAAGCAAGGCAAACAGAGCTCCCATCCTGCGGTCTTCAGACCTCCATGTTTTCCTTAGCAACAAAACATGCCTCCAAGCACCGCCGCTATGACCTCCACACAGCTGCCCATCAACAGGAGCAGGCTCTTCGTGGGCTCCTTCCCCTAGAACTCTGAACTGGAAAATCTCAAACATGATAGGAGAGCTCAGGGAAGGAAAAAAAGTGCTGGTGCCAAACAGGTTTAATTAATTCATGACAAAAATTATTTCAGCTGTCATGCTTTACATATATTGACAGTGAGAAATGTGACAATTTATTGATAGCATTGCAGAGAGCACACCTGGCACTTGGGAATGGTCCCTCCATGCTGATGTGTGTGCTGGTGCCTCTCCAGCAGCCAGCACCTAGCCGCCCCTGTCACAGAACTGGGATGCTGCCTTAGTGGAAGAGGGTCCAAAACCAGAGATCAACCAAACCTACCTGGATAATTCCAGCCTGGATAAACACTGCTGGAAAGGAAATTTTGTTTGATTTGAACAACTTGAAAGTTCTCCCCTTTTCTCTGAGTTTTATAAGTGTGTAACTTTCAGTTCAAAACGCAGAACATTCCCAGGTGCCTCTTACCTGGGCAAACGGAGATCTCTTCTTCTGCAGAGTTTTCTCTGGCAATGTCTGGGCTCCTCCTACTGCCAAGCGGGGTCAACATGCAGACACTGTTCAAAACATAAATGTAATATAAATCTCCAATCCATCAGTGTGACAGCACACACCTGCCTGCCTTGCACAGCTCAGACAGCTCTGTCATTTCCAGGTGGTCATTATTTGATAGCCAGAAATGATCAGGATAACAGAGAAGAATATTGGTATGAAATGCTGTTCTAAGCAGAAACCGCTAGAAGAACTTTTTTTGGCTTAGAGAGGTCCTTGGTAAGAAAACAAAGGATCAACACCTCACGTGGGGGGAGTGAGAATACCTGCTCACAGCTGCGGGACCTTCCTGACTCTTCCTGCTCTTAGCCCTGGGAGTTGTGCAGGTATTAGCACTGTGCTATCTGCCCCCTGAGGAAGGGAATTCTTAGGGGGAAAGGCACACAGATGCAGCACAACGCTGGGCTTCCCTGCAGCAAAGCTGCACCGGCACGGCACGGCAGCTCCCTGCAGCGTGCTGTCCCTCTCCCTTTAACCTTCTGCGTTGTTTTTTTTCCCACCAGCACAACACAATGTCTTTCTGGAGCAGGCAGGCATTGCTGAGAGAGTCTGGCACCCATGCTGACACTCTCAGCGTTTTGTATGGCTTCCTGATTAGTCTGATCAAGTATGCAAGAGCACACTTTAAAAACATGAATCCCCATCCTGACAAACAGAAGATTTATTAAGCTCAACCACAGGCCTCAGAGAGGAGAGAACAGCCACCGCTGATTTATGATAAATAACAAAATTCTGATAGGAAATCACAAGTGGCTTTTCTCTCTAAATAAAGCATCTCAGAGCATTTGTTATGAATCCAGGCTGAGCGTGTTTTACTCTGTGTCTAACATCAGGGCTCACTTCAAAAGGACTCACACAACACAACTTGCTATGACATTTATGAAATGGGCTAATCAATTTGAAGTCAAACCACATTTCTTGCTACACCAACTATCTCCCAGTAACAAAGCCTATAATCATTTATTAAACCCCCAATCTACCATGCTCTGCACGCAGCACAGAACAATCAGGCCAAGTGGCCTACAGGAAGCACAGGGTTTCCTACTCTGCAGATTGATACCAACTATTTGGGCCAATACTTTCAGAACCTAAGGAAAGCTGACCGTTCTGTCCCAGAATGGGTTGAAATTATAAAAGCCAGCAAATAAAAGAACCACGAGACTATCCGCCCTCTCCTGCAAATTACTCCTTGCATCCTCTCCCATTCGACCTTCCTCTCTCACAGCCGTCACTGCAGAGCTGCATCCCACAAGAAGGAAGGGGAAAAAAAAAAAAGACAGACTAGACTTAAATGCGAGGGAAATCATGTTGCCTTGTCCCACACCTGTCATCTGCTGAAGTGGCTTTTCTGGAGCACTGCACTCTATCTTTGGCTGATAGGCAGTGCCGTCTGGCTTCCTCCTCCCTGCTTTCCTCTTCAGCAGTACAGCAAGAATATAAAAATACACACAGAAATCCAGTAAACCATTCTCTGTGCTGCATATGTGCCTTCAGACAGCCCACGTGACTGCACTGCTCTAACTCACCTTTAGCTCATCTACCCGTCTCTCCAGCTTTACTGTACCATGTCAAATTAGCTGCAGAGGGTAAGGATCAAGTCCTCTTACTTGTACAGTAAGATCTCGCTTGTACAAGGATGCACTTGCATGTTTTATACAGTAACAACAGTAAGTGATCTCTTCTCCCCAGCTGTGCTTCTCTTCTCTCCCGCAGTGCTCCAGAGCCGTGTAGTTGCAGGGATGTAAGAGCAGCAGCTGTAGCAGCCCTTTCAGCAAGGTCTGCTGCTGCCAGGCTGGCTTCAGCGAGCCCATGCTTCAAACTGCTCCAGGAGAAAGGATGAATCCACATCTACAGAGTGAGCCCACAGACCCCACGTGCTGAATTACCCCTCCTCACCTCTGTGCAGTTTGCATGGGCTCCCCATCTCCACGCACACCCTCTGTGGACAGCACCTGGGAGGCCTGAAAAGGAAAATTCTGATATTATATAAAGCAATGCACACAGCTAACGGGGCCGGACAGGCTCTGCTGGGTCACCAGTTCCGTCCGTGGCATGGGTTTTCCTCCAGAAATGGTAAGTATCCATTCTGAACTAGTCAGCTTTTGACTCCGTTCCTCCCTTCACTCTGCAATAACGTGTAGCAGATGTGCTCTGGACAGCCTGTGTCCGTCCATTCCCAGGCCAACCTTGTCTATCACCTCCCAGCCGCTGCCTGCTCCCCGTGTCTGAAGCTGGCAGCAATCGCAGCCCTTCCACATCTCCATTTGTGCTGAGCTAAACAGCCCAGGGTGTAGTGTCCTCCAGCAGCCCTCACCTGCTCCAGCTTAGAATCTATTTGCCTGAGTTTGGGTGACCTGATCAACACATACAGCCGATGTTTGACCACCAGAAGTACTTTTCTGAAATTCGTGCAGATAAGATCTGCTGCATTTTTCTTGGCTCGGAAATCAGCTGTCCTATCAAAGAGAGGGAACAGATTAACCTGCACAATCTACAGCCTGTAAAGCCATGCGCATTTCATCCCATTTTTCATTTACCTCTATGACTCCACTTATTCTTTCCTTTAAAATTTGTTCAAAAGCCTTGTGCACTGCTGAGGTCAGGCTAGCACGCCAGTCATTACCCAGATCCCTTTATTCTCCTTCAGTGTACATATTACACTTGCCATTCTCTAATCAGATGGAATTACAACGCTTTATTAGCAGCCCATGCTGTCAGGCCTGTGATTTCTCATGCCATTTCTCAAAGAAATCCAAAGGATTTTTCTCCCCCTTCCTCTCAGAGCCTGATTACTGCCATAGATTTCAACTTCCATCAGCTCCAGTCCCAGAACAGAGCCTCTTGCCAGATTTCCCTCTGTTTTATCTACATTGTTCTTATTTCTTTACAGCCTAACTCATCATTAACATAAAATACCAACAGCTCCTCCTTTATTTTTAGTTATTTATCCGCTGAACTGCAGATATCTTAAAAATGCCTCTGCCTTGATCACAACACTGCGCCATGCGGCTGTTCTGCGTGGTACGTATGTTTTAAGGTATGGCACTAATTCAGGTCACCAGATTCTAACTCTACAGAACTGGGTCATTCTCCTCTGAATCTGTCAAAAGACCAAGAGGCCCCTGACCTTATTTGAAAAGCTATGAAGGAACGTGTGCTTGGCACTGAGGTCTGGTAGGGCAGCTTCCCAGTGATGGGACCTCCCAGCAATGACCCGTGCTGTGCAGAGGTGGCTTGGTGGCAGGTGCTCACTGCAGCTTCTCTGCGCCCTCATTCCTCTGGTACGAGGCACGGGGCTTTCCAAAGGCAGCTGTGAGCCCCCAGGGATGTCTCCAGCACCCGCACACCCCAAAACCTCCCGCTGTCCCCCCAGAAAAGCAACCCTCCGTGGCACTGGAGGGTCCCTGGCATCACTTGCAGCAGGGGTCAGTGCCGCCCTGTGTCCCTGCTTTGTCACTGCCGGTGGAATTGGATTTGATAGAGGAAAAAAATGGAGGCGACGCACAAGCAAACATCAAACATATCGATCTTGCAAGTAAATCACCTGCGCTGGCCTCAGCATGTGACTGCGCAGAGGCAAAGGGAGAAGGGAGCAGCCTCTCAGGCTCAGAATGATAAGGCAGATGAAAGGGTATTTAGAAATTATTTTCTCTTGAGTAAGTAAAAGGCTGGGAAATCTGGGGCTGGGGCTGCTATTTCCAAGCTCGCTCCTCCTCTTGGTTTTTCACCTTACAAATATCAGGAAGACCAAATCTGCATACGCTGAGAGCTCTCTGAGAGAGCTCTTGTGGTCAGGATGAGTACATTACGAGTTCCCACTCTGCACCACTAAAACCTCTTTTCTCCCTAAGAATTAATTAGACATTAGCACTAAATGTATCATAACAAAAAAGAAAAATACCCCACAGTTTACACCAGTGATTCAAAGTTCGTGCCCCCCCCCCAGCTGCTGCTGCTTCTTGAGGGCTTTGGTGCACACATGCACAGATCCGCAGCCAACCTGACCTTCCAGAGAAAAGGGAAAAGACATGGATGAAAAAAAGCAGTTTGTCTTAAGGGCTTTTGTATCTATCCGAAAGAAACGGAGGAGGGCACAAGTCGGCTCCTTCCCTCTGCAGGTCACCTCTAAGGCTTGCTTCAATCCATATCTGCTAAGCCTCAGCCAAAGCACTGTCATGGAAAGTCACTTTTCAGCACAGACTGCTCTGCACTTTTTCTGCAACCAGAAAATGCAGACATGACGTTTTTCTTAAGTGTTCAATATTACAAGTCAGAATATAAATACCACAAAACAAGTTAAGTATCTTTCTAACACCAGGGTAAATGATCAAATACACTTGAAAACAGGAACAACAGAGTCGAGGCTTCAGTCATAGAGAAGATAAAGTTATACAATGATCCGGGAGTGAAGTCATTATGAAAAATGAGGGTTGGAAAAGGCTGACACAAACCTAAAATACAGCAGTAATAAATACTTCATCTGACTTGCAATCTGTTTAAACTTAGCAGTGACAGAAAGCTGCCTTCCGCTCCAACGAGAGCCCTGACGGAGACAGAGGCTGACACCTAGCGTCTAGCAGCCCCAACAAGCAGGCGTGGGGAGAAGGTGCCCGGCCACGGTTACAAGGACAGCGAGCAGTGCTGCTGTGACACAGCACCCTGGGCAGGCAGCACACACGTGCAGCACGGCACAGCCACCGTCCCCCAGCTGCAGGACCACGAGGGGAAAGAGCACCTGCAGGGTGAAGGCACATGAACGCAAATGGGCACGTGGATGGAAAAGGGAAGGCTGCACTGCAAGGACAAAAGCCACAAAGGAAAAAGCAGGGCTCTCCATACGGCCACAGGTTCCTAACTGGTTTACTGGAGCTGTTGGTGGCACATGCTGCCTCTGCTCTCGCTATCCTGATGCCCTGCCAGGCTACACCCCTTGGAGAGGGAAGTGTCAGCTGGAAGTCTTTATCTCCGTGGTGCAGCGATGGACAGCTGCCAGGCTGCATGACGGCCCGACCACTGCGTGCTGCCAATCAGCCTGCAGCCTTCTCCTCTCCCTCTCACAGTAAGCAGCGTGGTTAGGGAGGAAGCCTCTACATGTACAAGGAGCGCTTATCAGCAGTGCCTGCTCTGCAGAAGGGACTGAACCCTAAAATGGAGGGGAGACATGGCTGCACAACAGCTGCTCAGCAGAGCTCTTACCTGGCAGTAGCTTGTGGTTGGTTCATCATCAGAAGTAGAGTTCTTCTCTTCTTCCACATTGTGCCCTGGACTTTCTGCCTCCCTCTTCTTTGAAGGAAGGAGCCAGGTGATGCTCTCACACTCCTTCTGGGTGCCTGGATCTCCATCTTCTGTGTCATCAGCAACCCCATTCTCTCTGCTTATCTGCTCTCCTTTCCCGAGCTCATTTTGGCTTAAGGAAGAACTGGGCACAATTGGGTTACCAAACTCCTTCTTATGCAATAGCTGCCTCTGAGCCTGCTTCAAGCTTTTCTGGTAAACCTCCAGCTGACACAAGATGACATTGGTGTACTGGTTGGGGTCCACCCCTTTGGGGCAGAATGGGATGCCCCAGTAATAGTGCACTGTGTCTCTCGCCTCCTCCTCGTGCTTCTCCTCCGCCACATTCAGCATGCAAAGCTCAGGAGAAGAGTCGGACGCCTCGTTCTGCTCTGCTTGCTCTGTGGTAACACAGACCGCAGCAGCACGCCTGGACTGCAGGCTGTGCTTAGTACCTGCCCCAGCACCACTCATCCTGGGGATGCCACCCTGCTCTGTGGTCCAGCTCTTCAAGAGCTGGGCCGAGCTCCCAGCACCGGCTTCTCCCGCAGAATGGCCAGAGCAGGGCAAGGGCTGCTCTTTTGGTTCGTGGTCTGCTGCTTTGGAAGAGCCAGAGGGGCTTGTGAACAGTCTCCGAGGTGTCAGCCGCCAGGAACCTGAAGGAACTCTGCCAAAGGTGGGACTCAAAGAGATGAGGTCCTCTCTCAGGGTGCTGGGTAACATGTTACTAGAATCACTCTTAGGTGGCGAGGAAGACTTTTCACTTGACCTTGTCAAAGGCTGGCTCTTCCCCGGAGACACAATTATGCTGGATACTAGTGAGCTTTCAACGATTTCCTGGCTTAACCTCTTCAACACTACCAAGGGGCTCCGGGCAACATCTATCTGTCCACTCCCATCAGCTCTGGTGCTCTGTGAGTGGGAGCTGCCCTTGGAGCGAGGGGTGTCAGGGCAAGGCGCCAGGCCTCCCAGGATCCCATCGTCCTCCTGCTCAGCGGGGTGGCTTTGGCCTTGTGTGTCCAGCACTTCCACAGGCAACTGCGGGGTTGCACTGGAGGAATCCGAGGGCTGACAGCTCTGAAAGACAAGAGGTTGATTCTCTGAGAAGTGCGTTCCATCAGCAGGGCATAGCACGAATGGACTGCAGAACCCGGTGCACTGCATCCCCAGGTCAGCGTACCCCAAAACAGAAGACTTCATGTGCTGCTCACTAGGAATGACACAGAACATCTACACTGTGACTGCTCTGCTTCCAGCTCCTGCTGGAAACTGCAAGGCATCCAGTAGTCTTCTTTTGTGCAGTGTGGCAAAGCAAGCACAGAAAGCAACGCTGCTGAAGAACCCTAGTAAGCCTCTTCACAGAAGCACACTTACATTTAGGCTCTCGGCAATGGCCTTCCTCAAGAGTTCCTCTTCCTCCTCTTCCTGACAGTTCACTTGTCTGGCTTCTTGCTCACTCATTTTCAGGGCCAGTGCAAACTGTTCCTCTTCAGTCATCTCTACAGTAGGAAAAAAAGGATAAAGTCATGTCATAGCTGTAGGTGTATGCAAACACCCTACATTTATCCAACATCTTGAGAGATGTCCACAGAGTCCCACCTCCCCAGGAGGAATGCAGAGCAAAGCAGCTAAACCTCAGCTTTCCTGGAAAGGCATCAGCAACACTAAACAGACAAGTAACAGAAGTCAGAAACCCCAGTTAGGGTTTGTATAGCAGTCTGAACTCTGACTCCTTGGGTTTACTAAGGGAATGTCCTACTGCCTTCACCAAACAACATTCTAGAGCTACAGAATGCGTGTGAAAGGATGGAGGATAAAGATTGCCAAATCGTGCTCATTTTATACAGTATGGAGTCAGGAGTAAGGCAGGATAAAGAGCACATCCTCCCTAATGCACTTTATTTCCAGCCAAATAGCATGTCTTGCTGCCTTCTGACACAAAGATGTCTGCAGTACCACAGGAGACCTAACCAAGAGCAAAAGAGCCACATGCTGCTCACCCTGAGCTGCAGGTGGAAAGCTCCATGGAGGATAATGTTACTTGCTCGGCGGTATTACGAAGGATCTTTTACATGCACACATCCCCCTTCTGCTCACATCATTACTCCACTGCATCACTGAGTCAGTCATGCATGGGAAACAGGTTTCCTACAGTCGTAACTGCTATTCCAGCAGAAAATTTCTTCCCGAAATATTCCTCATTCAGGGCAAACCAGAAGCTGAGACCGGCTATTTCGAAACAACGCAGCTATTTACTTTGGAAAACACTTATTTACTTAGATTCAATCCAACACTTCCACTACGCTCAAAATATACGATGCCTGCAGAACAGAGCGCAGCGTGGAAAACAACTCAACAGCACTCTCAGGAGCTGAAAAATGCGTCTTCACACTCACAACAGACTGACAGATCTCCTTCAAAACCCGCTCCCGCCTTCAGGCAGAATCCTGCACAGCCATCTCACACACGAACCGAGAGCCTTGCTCTCTGATGGGCTCCGAGAGCTCTAAAACATGCACCTTGCAGCATTTTTTGGCTGCTCTGCTCGCCAGCCGTTAGATTTCCTCGTGTCCTACTAAATCAGCACTTAGGTTTGGACACGTAATTTCTCTTTAATAATTTCTGGAAGAATTAAGGCAGCGGTTGAGGCGAAGGCAGACAACAGCACACACAGGGCTCGTGGGGATCTTTTGTCCTTGGACAAAGTCACTCTGTAGTGCTCCAGCCAGCAGGGACCAGGAAAAAACACGCTCGCTTTAACAGCAGGCACACAACAGCCCAGGGTAGGAGAAGGCTCCTGTCCCCACGGCAGCATTTCACAATACCAACACCTCCCCAGCATTCAGCAGGTGCGTGACTTGCTTCCCTGCCCAAACCATCACAGCAATTAGGCCAGACTCCGCTCGTTTTGACATGTGGAAGGGAACTGGTGCACGTGATCATTCCCACAACACGAGACTTCCCACGTGCTTAAATTAAAATGGGGGCCTAAGTGTTCTCCCATTCAGGCTATCCACAGCCACGAAGCTCAGTGTAAAGAAACATTTTTTGGCGAGTTACTACTGTACATTTTGTTTTCCTCTCCCTCCCTGGCACAGCAATTTCCCCTCTGGGGACAGGGAACGTGCCAGACAAATGCTGCCTCTGGCACAGAAACCAGCGACAAACAAAACGCGCTTCGTTCACGTTCCAATGGAGTAGGTGCTCTGGGGATGGGGAATGCTCGAGTTGAATTCCACCTGGCCTGCTGGTGGCAACAGAAAGGCTGCCAGAGAGCCAACGTGCTCCTCGCCCCACAGCTTGGGGCAGGCCTGCGTGCCACGGCCCAGCGTCTCCGTGTTCTACCAACTGGAGGTGGATTGCTGTGGTCATCACGGCGACAGATCAGAGATTCAGAGCACTGTGGCACTCTGCCTGGCACATGCAAGTATTGCTTTGGGAGTGAGCAGCAGGAGCCTGGAGCTCGCTCTGGTTCCCAGAGGCTGCTGGAGGCTGCTGGGGGCCGCTGGAGGCCATTGGAGGCTGCTGGAGGCCACTGGAGGCCACTGGATGCTGTCCTAGGAAGGGAGGGTCAGGAGAAGGCTGTTTTTAAGACATCACAGCCCTAAACAAATTAAAGCATTTCAGAGCCTTTTTAAATGCTAATACGGCAATTTGCTAAGCGATTTATGTTCCATTTTGACATTTGCAAAGTGAATTAGATGCAAAACCCCGCTAGTTGTAGCTCTAACACTTACTAATAAGAGATTTACTCAAAAATAATGGAAATGCAGGATCTCGGTATTTCCACGTACCCAAAGTGCAATTACAGTAAAAACATGGAAGCATGCTTTAAAGCACCGACTACACCCGGCAGAGGAGGGAGACTTCTTCACGTCTTTGTACTCCCATTTATCCCGTCGGGATGAAACGTCACAGATAGATTTTAGTTATGGCTTTAGGTTACAACGAATAAAACCACAACAAAGCGAAGATGGGAGGACACGCTTCATAACCAGAGCCTGCAAATATCTGCAATTTTCCAGTTTGGAGGAGAAAGTATTTTCTCTACCCAGAAGCACCAAATGGTTACAAAAGACCGATTCGCCTCACACCTCAAAGGATTCACTTAAAGACCCCGAGAAAAAATAATTACTATTTCAAATCTTAATTTGCCTGGAGGCAAACACCAAAAGTCCAATTACAGCTTGCGATAAAGGAGGGAAGCGAGCCAGCACCGCACGCACACCGTATCCCTGTGCTGCACCGAAGCCGTGCCCCGCATTGGCGCCCACCAAGGAAAGAGGAAGACCTACATCAAGAGTTTCAGCACCTACAAATGCAGCACAAGTCCCCCGTGACGCAGGGGAAGAGCTTTGTGCGCTGCTGCTTTGAGGAGAAAGGGGAACAAAAGAGCTCAGCCCCTCTCCCCCCTCTCTGACGCCAGGCTCGCGCAGCGGATGTCAGCTCCCACCAAGAGCCAGGCTGTTCCGTGCCATGGCCGTAGGCCTCTATTAAAAACAATTTAATTCGCACGAGCCCTCTGAGGGCTGATGAGCCCAACTGCTGCCACTTGCAGAGCACCGGCGGGCTCCATTTTGCTCAGCGATTGCTCTGTGCAGACAACCCCTCTCTCATTTTAAAGCGGTCTGAATTTAACTGTCTGAGTTGAACACGCCGGCTGGACGGCTGCCTTGCGGAGCACAACAACGTGAGCCGATGTGCTGGGGCAGAGCAGCAGCCCGCCTCACCCGGTGGCTGTAACCAATGGTGCCAGGCAGACCGCTGACAGCACTCCTGCTTGTATACCCACAGCACTGACAACCACGCTGTGAGGGATGCTAGCAGGAACATTCCAGCCCATTCCCTCTAGCGTCTGTTTATAGACCTGTTGTCCATGAATGCATTTAATCCCTCATTAAAGCTGCTGATGCTGACCTCTCTACAACCTCCCGTGACAGGCAGTTCCAGGAGATCACTACACGCTGCGTGAAGCATTACTTGCCTTCACCTATTTTAAACCTCTCTCCTGCTATTTCCACCGAGTGCACCCTGGCTGCCAGAGCTGGTAAACAACAGCTCTGCGTTCAGCTTCTGCATTGCTTCCTGATGCAGACTGATCCCATACCACAGCCATTCGCTCTCCGTGCTGGGGGGTCCCAAGCCCACATCTCCATCCCGTGATGACCCAAGCAGCTTCTCCCTGGATGTCCTCTCCTCGCCTTTGAGATGCAGAGACCAGAACTGCATACAGCACTGTTGATGTGGGTGCACCAATGCATTATGTAACAGAAAAGCGATGTACAACAAACCTCTTGTTCTTCACACCCCCTGCCACAATGCCTAGCATGGCTGGCTGCCCCGTGCTACAATTTACAGCAGAAGGGTCTGAATGGGAAAGCACTTCGTGTCTGACGGGACTTTCGGATCAGGTTTGGACAGGAATTGATCTCAAAGCCTGGTGAGGTACAGACAATCTTGAACAATTATTTTGGAAGCACTGGGGTGCAAGCAAGAGACATTCAGAAGGCAGCTTCTACCCCTGAGAAGGGGAGCTGTGTGTCCCAAGCCCCTTCAAAGCCTTTCTGCAAGGGAAACAATCTCAAACACAAACAGCAGAAGCTGCTCAGCACCAGTCTGCTTCCCAGCCCCACGCTCAAGACCTACGTGCAATTTTTCTTTTAGCAGCAAACTTCGTTCGATCCAGCTGCTGTTTTGTTCTTTTCGTTTGCAATCCGCTGTCTTCCTTTGACTCCTGCTGTAATGGAAAAAAAATATGGTGAGCGCATCCAATATGTAGGAAATACTACCAGCTCCCTCCCCCCCACCACTCTGACACAAACACTGGTTCAAGAACAAGCCGCTATTTGTGTGAGATTTGAATTTCAAACATAATTCAAGCACATTCTGTAACTATTAAAAGCAGTGTGATAAGCATAACGAGCAAAAAAGAGTTACAGACTGACATAAACAGAGAAGTAGGAGAGACAATAGACTTCGTGCCAGTCACCACCAAGCTCTGCACCTGCTGCCTATGATTTTAGAGAGGATGTGTTTGGCCTCGCTAAAACTTCGGTATTCACAAGCACTCAAAATGGAGAAACAAAACCTTTCTGTGAGTGAACGCCTCATACCTGGGAGCCAGGGCTGTCTGCTGCCATTCAGCTCCCAGCACTCAGCCCACCAGTATTCAGCCCAAACGACTGTCGGTGGCCAAAACCAGAATCCCAGTCATTGCTGGGGACGCCCAAATGCATCCCAAGGGCAGAAGCCAGCTGTATTTAGTTCTGGTGCCATTCTATCCTCACAGCACCCTGAGAACTGCCACAATTGTGTCATTTTTGAAGCTTGAATACTTCAGAAATCTGCAGTCAAGTGGCCTACAGCAACATCACTCACGAGAACAACCCCAGCCCATGCTGCTTTAAGCACGCTGACTGCAACAAGAATGGTCACAGGCTTAATTGGCACACATTCATGCAAGTTGCTGTCCTAACAGCTTAAGTGAGGGCGTACGCATCACCGAAGGCTGGCCCTGGACCCCTTCCAATTTGTCTCTCTAAATCAGGTAGGATTAGAATCAAACACAGCATTTTAGGCAGAGACACCCACGCCTGGCCAGGAAGGGGCTTCACATTACTCAGCCTGCAGCCTCACTTGGGGTGCTGCTGCCCATGAGACCCACAGCAAATTGCCCCACGCTTCTGCCTCATGTCACCCTCGGGTCTTCATAGTGGGGCAGTGCTTTCCTGCAAAGGGAGGCTCTGCTCATTTCCCAATCTCAGCAGCTCCTTCTGCCTACGTTTTGTAACCTGTGGAGTCCTTCAGATCGAACCTCAGCGCTGAGTTTTGTTCAGATGTCTCCAGCTTTAGCTCTATCTGTAGATTTTATTAATGTATATACACCACTTGCTCCTTCTTGCAGATCATTAATGAGGGTGTTAAAACACACACAGCCCTCGTATTGATCCCCCCGGCCTCAGCTTTACATCTCCTCAGAACAAGCCTCTCTTCTCTTCATCACCAGCCTTTGCTGACAGTCCTTTAGCAGGATTTCAATCCAGGAGCGTTACTATCTAGATGAAATTGAATTATTTATCCAAGTAAGGTTTTGCAAGATGTGCCATTAAGTGGTTTCCTGAAATCCTAATACATCACAGCTTTCATGTCCCCTAATACCTGCTTCACTCCTCACTCCCACCAACTTCAGAGCCCACTTACAGTAAGACAGAAGCACACTCCTGCTTACGTTAAAGGTGTTTCTTTAGGCTCCTTCCCATCCCCAGCCAAGCTTGGGTTTTGTTCTCCGTTTCTGAGGTGTCCCTATGGGCAGCTCACCTCTCAGGAAGTGGGATCACAGCAAGGAGCACGTGCTGGAGGAAGAAAAGCAAAAGCTTTCCTCCTCTCCCTCCACTTGTCTAACGGTGCTAAACTCATGCTGCAAATTCTGGGGCAATGTAATCCTCGCAGGCTCTGCCAATCCCCAGCTCTCCTCTCCAGGCATCAATCTTCCCTCATCACTCTTGCTCTTGCCGGAAGGTCAACCTGACACTCATCTGCAGCTCTCTTCCAGGGCACTGACGTGATTTATGAGCACACCAAACTCGCCATTGGTCGGCGCGCAGAGACGCACATCTACAGCATGCACTGCAGGGCAGCGCTGGGCTCGGGCACCCCCAGAGCTTTTGGGGTCACGGCGTGCCCACATCCTGGGCCTCCCCCGTATGTGTTTCTGTTCCCTGTGCTGGGACCTGAGCAACACTGGCATTTGCAGCAGTGGCAGGAGCAAAATGATTGCAGGACACGTGTTGTACCAACCTCATACATCTGAGCGAGGTGTTTAAATTGCTCGGCAGCGTTCTACTGAACGGCCACAGCACAGAGAACTGCTGAAGCAAATCCAATTAATCCTGATGGGCCAAAATATACACACACACACATCTCAATTCCAAGAATTCTAAAATCTTCTTTATTTTTAAAACCAGAAAATAGAACATACCTTTTAATTAGGATTTATGGCTGTTTGTACCTCTGCTGGGAGGGAGCCCCGCAGGCCCAGGAGTGCTCTGCATAAATGTAGGCGTGGATGCTAAGAACAGAAGGGGCTAAGGAACTGCAGGGAAGACAACAGGGCTTGCTCCTTCTGACCCAACCTTTTAATGCTCATCTGTCTACAAGGATAATAGGAACTCAGGGGGCCACTCAACCAACTGCCTTTCTAATAAGATCACAAGTCCAAAAATAATCTTAATCAATTAAAATATTCCCAGACTGCCACCAATACTCTTAGTTACAAGGTCATCTCCAACACACAACTTCCAGGGGAAACTAATTATTACAGCTGAGGTGAGGTAGGAGCTGCACACCTCTGCTCAGTGCCAGCCTGGAGAGCGTCTCTCCCTTGCCATCAATTTAAAGTGTAATGGCCAGAAGGAATCCAAATTCTCTTCCTGCGCGTCAGGCTCCACAGTCTAATTTATGACGCTCTCTTATGAGCAATTTCACTGTCAGCATTGTACACAGATCAAGGAAAAAATGGGTTTCCAAAGCTCCCCACACACTTGGTGGATGGCAGCCGCTATTCTTCCTTGTTTTTTAACCTGCTTGGTTTCAACAGACAGCAGGAAACCAAATTCCCATTTTAAGATGCTTCTGCACATACTTAGGAGAACCCAGCTCCACCAGCAGAAACAGACACAGCTCTGCTTGCTTCTAAAAGCCCATAAATGGAAGCAACTCGCCAGACTCCCACATCCTGCTCCCTTGAATCCACATCATCAACCACAGAAATCAGCTTCTATTGACTCAGGGAAGGAAAGGCTACAGGAGAAGCAGAATGCAGAGTCAAAAGGTCTGCTTCATTTTGCTGCTCAATAGCAGTTGGGACCATCTAACAATAGGGCACAGCCAAACGCCGTGCATCCTACATGGGAAATACGCAGATGAAAACCAGACTCATTTATTTTTAAAAGCTAATTAGATGTTGGAAGTGCCACGTTTGGTTCTAGCCAAGGCTGCTGCTGAAATTAATATCACACCCTACTTTATTAGTCTCTGACTTCAGTTCAGAATCTGTTTTGGTTCTGCTCTGTCTTTCGGCTCATTAGAACAAACCTGCTGGAAGCGGAGCGTGGAACAAGGAGACACGAGCAGCCTCCTGCTGATGTGGTTTCTGACACACAGCGGGAGGCCAGGGAAGAAAAGAGGGCTTTTCAGTGACCAGCTAGTCCAGCCAGCCTAAACACTGCTCTCCATCTATCTCCCAGAAACATCATCTGATCCAGAACATCAATAAACGCCGGTATTTACTCAGACTCTGAGCACCTTCAAGCAGGAATACTCAGACAGAGGGATGTTCAGCGCCTAAGGGGAGGCAGGCACTGGATGCCACGCAGAACGAGCCGGCACCGTCACGTTCCCCAAAGGCTGCAGAGCTGATGGATGGCAGATCTGGCAGAAAGAGCCTGTGAGACTTCATGTGAATGCTAGGAGTGCAAAGCTCACAAAGGATCTATCCAGAAGAAATGGATTAAGCCACCTTTACGTGAGCCTCCTGCGAGGTTCCACAGCGGATCAGCGGCATTTCAGCATCTGCAGATCCATCGACTGGATTCGCACAGTGACTGGGCCTCTGGCTACGCTCTGCACTGACAACCACGCTTCAGAAAATCCCAGCTGGGGGGTCATGAGGCAAAGCAGCACTTGCCATGCTCAGAGAAAGCTCTGTTGGGCGCTGTTAGGAATGCTGTGTGCTTGGGTGCAAGTGAACCACCCGCCTTTTGGCACCCAATGCTCCATAGGATTTGAACAGTCAGGGGAGACAGGAATGACTTTGTTCACTCGCCAGTCCGTGCTCTCAGAGAAGCAGTCTGCACACAAAGGAGATCATCTCCTCTTGCTTCCACAGAGCCAGAGAGACTGCTCCTAATTTGTCTGACCCTTAAAAAAAAGAAGAGTTCCCTGAATCCAGGATTATATATAATAGAGATCAAAAAGCCTCGTGTCCAGAAAAATTCCTTCTGATGCAGCTCTGCAGATGCCACAGCACAGACATGAGCAAAGAAAGAAAATTTGGCAAAATAACATGGATGAGCTTGATAATCCAGCATGACTGAAAAATTCCTGGGAGAGGCAGTCTGCCAAAGATCATCAAAAGTGAGAAGCTGGAGGCTTTCCAGGTGCAGCTGCTACAAGATCTGCTGGTCTGGAAGCAGAACTAGGGACTCGTTCCATAGATACCTGCCAAGAGACTGCCAAGGAAGAAAGCCATTGAATCAATGATGCCCAAACTGTCCTTGCAGCTTTTGATTCATAAGGAACCATGTCCTAACAGATGCAAGATTAATTGAGAATGTATTGTTCTCTAAAATTGCTATTGATCTGAGTTTCCCACACCTCTTCTCAAACACATAACAAGGTCTTGCTAGAGCAAGAACAACAGTTACAGGGTCTGAAACTGAAATCCAACTTGATGTACACTGAAGAGCTGTGACAGTTACACAAAACAGACAGGATTTTTTCTTTTGAGATCCCATGCAAATCGAATTTTTGGGTGGTTTTGCAGAAAACAACGCTGCAAGAGACCGTGGCACTGGCTCTGGGAGCTGATGACTCACAGACAGAAAGAGACCGAACTGAATAAATCCACTCACTCAACCGACTGAGCTGTTGTCACTTAAACAGAACCTAATTGGCTCTTTAACGGCCTCTCTGAGCATATCCTTTTCTGTAATATGACCGATTATGCCATCAGAATTTATTGTTTATAGACAAACTTACAGAACAGTCAGGGAGCCTAACCTTTTTATAGATGTGCTTTAAGAGACGTTTGTTTCCTCTTTTTCAGATACGTGCACATTGAGATGAATAATTGTAGACAATAACAGGTCCTGATCTTTTATGTACTGCAGCATCTCTTACAGCTGCTGATTTCTTTTTTTCCTTATAGGTTTCACAATAAAGGCCAGTGATGCAGCATACATCTGAAGTTAACTTAGCATATTGCAGAGCTAAGGGTTTAACCCCAATGAACTATTACTGCCATATGTTCCATTTCTTTCAGGGAATTTCCCAATGGGAAAGAACTCAGACAATGCGAAGGAAAAACATCCAATATCATTTGCCCTACAGCTTTTTACTGTTTATTTCTAGTGCTTTTCCCCTCCTCACATGATAATCGCCTTATTGTAGAGACTCATGCTCCAGATGTGGGAACGAAAAGGACTTGATTTAAGATCTACAGCTTGAGAGAGAACTGAAATGCTTTTGAAAATGGTGGAATTACAAAAAGCAGCTTAGGATCCCAAATCATCGGCAAGACAGAGCAAAGCCTCAACAGCCATACATAAAAAAATGGCTCTAATAATTTCCTCTCGTGTACCTCCAGCTGAGGACAGATTCTCAGAGCTCTGGGTTTTTCCAGCTGGGAGTTCTTGCACACATCCCAGCATCAGCGTAACAGGCACAAACATCTCAGTACTGCAGGGCGAGGCTGGTGTTAATGAGATGGCAGCAGGGACCGGACCTGAGCTGGTGTGTCACACCCGCTGCACGGGTCACCTTTACACCCTACGGCAACGGGTTAAAAATTCAGACTGCTGTAAGTCAGGATCAGTTTACCAGGCACCAGCTGTGCCTGAGCTACTCGAAGCCCGTGTTCTGCATCGTTCTCTTATCTGTTTGCAGATAATACAGAATCACGTTTCTGCGGTTTAGCTGGAATCAATCAAATAAAAATTACGAAAAAAAAAGCTTTGTAAAGGGATTGAGGAAAGGTTACTTTTAAATTACGTTTCAAATTCAGTTCTGAGAGGATTTGGTTATCAAATCCCAGACTCATAACTCACCCTCACCAAGAGCACCATTCATTTCCTAGTCAAATAGGATTGGATTCATCTCACAGAAGAGAAAAGGAATGGCACGACATGCCCCAGCACAGCGCTGCTCCTGCAGCAGCAGGGCCTGGCACGGGCTGAGCACTGACCTCTCCATCGCTGTCAGATATAACAATAAATGCGTCCACAAAGCTGCGTTTCTTCTTGGCATTGGCTGCACCCCTCTTCTCCTCCTCCTCTTCCTCTCCATCCTGACCTCGAGAGTCAGGGCCCTCCGTGGCCTTCCTTCTCCTTGGCATCCTTCACTCTGAAACAGAGGGAAAGACTAAAAGCCATTTGTTTCCCTCTCATTTAGATTTCCCCTACTAGACAGTCCTTTCTTTTACTATTTTTAGGCAAAAGACAGCAGCCATTAGAACCTTATTACAAAGTGTGGTACATTTAGCAGTACTGGGAGCCACACGTGCTTGTCACCACTCGTTTAGTTAAGAACACTTTATTAGAGCTGATTGCGGAAAGGAGTTTCAGGGGAACAGCAACAGACAAGCACCTCGCCCAGAGCCCTTGCTCCAACACAACCAGGCTTTCCTCTTTGCTTCAATCATTAATGCTCCCCAGCAAGCTGCCCCAAAGCAGTGCTCCCAGCACAACCCCAGGCGTCCCACCCCCACACGGCCCTGGTGCAGAACACACTTGGATGGGGCACCGAATCAAGCCAAGGGCACTGGGAGGAAAGGACCGAGATGAGAACAAGAGCAAGTAACGCAACAGCAGCATTCAGTGCTTCCTGAGCTGAGAACCAGGGAGCCCTACGAGGTGGCTGAGCACCACCAGCTCTGGTTTTGCTGGAAGGAAGCGCGCAGGGCAGTGAGCAATGAGCCCCTCGTCACACACAGACAGCGTGGAGGTGGAAATGCAGCCCGAGTTGGCCGGCTCCCAGACCAGTGTCCTTCCCAGGATCCCTCTGCCTTCCTTCGCCAGCACTGAAATAGCTCAGATGCGCTGCTGAGGTCTAAAATAAGAGGCAGACAAGATGCGACAAAAGACCCTGCGTTACACAACACAGAGCCAAACCCTCTTCTGTAGCATCGCAGAACTGCAAACAGCCACTACACGTGGAAACGCTGCAAGCATGAAGTTCAGAGCCACATTAGCACTATGGAACAGGGGTGCACTCCCCCCCACAGCTGGGCAGCGCTCGATCCAGGTCAGACGAAGAGAAGGACGTGCTGCCTCTGAATTGCTGCAGCGTGCAGAGCTTCCTTCGCCTGTCTCCTCTGCACACATTGGTGTGGAGACAAAAGAAGATGATCCAGTGAGCGAGGATTTGCACTGAAGGCTTGCTGAGCCCTCTAAAGACAGAATATTGTACGAACTGCACGCACAGCTCCAGGAGCGGCTGCAATCATCACTGCAGTCCTGAAACACTTGTCTGTTTGGGATGGGAACATTAAAACAAGCGCTGCTCTATAGAGAAGCTCTTGCAAAACAAAGCTGTTCTGCTCCAGCTGAGCTGAACCTTGGCTGTTGTTGTATTATCATGGTTACACTTTCTCTGCTTTTCATCTTTTGCTCCAACTGCTCCCTTTGCCCTCTGCCCAGAGAGATGAAGCCCTCTGCACACCCGGCTTCTGGGAACCGCACCCCACTATCAGCAGAACACACAGGGGTTTCAGCACACCGCCTGTGGCCCTGCACTGAGCCTGGGCCACTGCCTTGGGAGACGCCAATGGCAAAACACAGCAGACAGCAGCAAGGAACTGCAAAGCGTTCCTGTCTGATTCCTGTTAAAATCCGTGCTGTATCACCAGCTCTCCCCTCCGCTCGATGCACTGCGCTAAATAAGAGATCACCGAGCAGTATCAGCTGGAGTTACGATGAGTCACCTACCTCCAACATTTAGAAAGGGGGGGAAAAAAAAAGATGTAAAAGATGTAACCACACAACTCCCACAACGCTGCCGAAAATGAAGGGAGTTGTGGCAAAGAGCCTCTCTGTGAATGTAACTAAGGGAACAAGACAAGGAGAGATCACTTGTAGCTGTGCGAGCCTGTGAGTAGGAGAGCGGTAACGGCTTTTATTAGCCCAGCTGATAGAGCTGAAGAAAACAAGCAGCAGAGCACACCCCCCAGGTAAGGAAGCCGTGCGCAGAAGCTGCATTTTGCTTTCAGCACTTCTGCAAAGGACGCTGCTGGTATCCACAGTGCCAGTGTCTGCTTTCAGGTCCAGTGAAAGAAAGCCTGAATCGGCCGAACCTACCTCTGCCTGTTGTCTCCCAGCCTCGTTTTCCAATTTTTCACTTTTTACAGCTTTGAGTTCAAGAGAATTTCTTTGCAAACGCTCTGGCAGCAAAGGTGACCCCCTGACAAGGGCCTCGCACACGCCACACTTCCCCAGGCACATTTTTAGGGATATCCTTGAAGATCCCCAACTTGTGATTATTTGTCATTTTCCCTCTCATCTATCATTTTGATGAATCAGAAAGCAATTACCGACAGAATAATTCTAAATCTTGACACTGCAGCTCCAGACCTGCCAAGCTGTGACAGCTTGAGAAATGCTTGAAAACGGAGCCAAAAATGAATGACTCTCATCCCCGGATGAGTTTTGGAGCTGCTCGAGACTCAGGCTGGCGCGTGGTAAACAACTCCCCCCCCCCTGCTCACAGGGAGGGACATGGTGCTGCCAGGCACGCAGCCGTGCTGTGCACGCAGCTCAGTGCCACGCAGCTCCCTGCAGCCACCAGCCCCAGACCCCCCATGCTGGGAGCAGCTGATGCTCTGCGACATGATGGCCTGCAGCACCCTGGGGAACAGGAGGCATTTGCAGGGTTCATCCATTTGCAGAATGGCTCTTTGCAGGAAGGGCAGCAGAGGCTGAGCACTGGGCATTGCTGAGCTCTGCCGGAGATACGTGCTGCTCAGCTCCTCCAAACAAGCCTGTTACAGCTCTGCCTCCTGCAAGGGGAGAAGCGCCCCCTGCCCCCCCCCAGCACCCACCGAGGGCACCCTGTGCCCTGACACGGCTGCTGAGCCCTCCTCCCAACCCGCGGCCCTCGGGCTCTGCGAGCAGACACGGATGGGGTCAGGGCTCCTCCAGGCGTGCCACCCGGGGAGCTCACAGCGGTGCGTCGGAACGGGAGCGGCCACAGCTGGGTGAAACGAGGGGATGGGCAGAGATGCGGCTGCTGCAGGGGAACGGGACCGAACCGGCCCTGGGAGAAGCAGGAGGGCAGGAGCCAACCCAGCGGTACCGCAGGAGATGGGGACGTGCGGTCCGTACCGGAGCCCCGGACCACAAGGAGGTTTTGCGGGCCGCTGCGGGACCCAGCGGTGGGGCAGTGCACGGGGCAACGCCGAGACCCCCAAGAGCCGCTCAGTACCACCGCCAGCGGGGCCCCGCCAGCACCGCCCGAGGGCCGAGGCCGCTCCCGTGCTCACCCCGAGGGAAGGAGGCGGCCCCGGCCTCCCCTCGCGGAGAGGCGGCGGCCCAGCTCCCGGCGAGCCCCTGGGCAGGGCAGCGGCCCGCAGCGCTGCGGAAGGCCCCGCGGGACACAGCCGACCACGGGGCGCGGGGCCCGGGACCTGCCGGGACCCCGCACGCCGCCCCCGCTCCACCGCGCGGCCACGGAGCCGCTACCTCCCGCCGCCCCCGTGTCGCCCCGAGCCGCGCTCAGCGGGTCTCTTACCCGCACTCAAGTTGGCGGAGGAGGCCTCATTGCCCTCATTCAAGATGGCGGCGGCGGCGTCGCGTCACGTGGGAGGCAGGAGGGCGGGGCCTGGCGAGGCGGGCGGCGCCATGTCGCGTGAGGGCGGCGGCGGGGCCCGAAGGCAGTGGGTGGAACAGAGAGGAACACTGCTGCCTCCTCTGCTCAGAGCCTCTCAGAGGCACCCGGGATGCCCTATCTTATCTCCTGGTCGAGTTCACACAGGGAAAAAAATATAGCGGTGTCACCTAACTGAATTGCGGTCTTCTAGCCTTGAATCAAAAACCGTTCAGCGTCCGCCTCACGCCACGCCTCTCCGCGTGCATCGATCGCGGCGACAAATGGCGGCGCCGCACAGCCGGGGACAAGGCGAGCCCGCCTCCCCGCTGCCCTCAACCAACATGGCCGCCTCCGCCTCGTCCCGCCAGCACGTGCCTCGCGCGGCGCTCCCGCGGGAAGCCGTCTGGCCCCGCCCGCCGTCTCTAGGCGACCGCGGCTCTCGCGAGAGCGACGGGGGTGGCCAAGATGGCGGACGGGGCGGGTAGCAACGGGGACGCCGCGGCGCTGCCGGTGGGCAAGGAGGCAGGTGAGCGGCCCGGGGCGGGGGAGCGGCCTGGGGGCGGCCCCAGGGGCGGCCGGGCCGAGTTTGAGCGGTTCGGGCTGAGCGCGGTGTGTGTTGGCAGTGGAGCGGCTGATCCGGGAGAACGGGCACATCTTCACCGAGGCGCAGTGCAAGGTGTGCAGCGCGCTGCTCATCTCCGAGTCGCAGCGCCTGGCGCACTACCAGGTGAGGGCCGCGCCGGGCGGGGGCTGCGGAGGGCCGGGCAGGGCCGGGTAACGCTGTCGCTGCCCGCAGAGCAAGAAGCACGCCAACAAGGTGCGGAGGTACCTCTCCATCCACGGCGAGGAGGAGCTGGCGCCCGGGAAAAAGATGAAGCTGGACGCCAAGGTGAGAGGAGAGCCTGTCCTGGGGGGACGTGGGCTCCGAGCTGAGTGCTGCCCGCGCTCCTTTTGTTCCCTTGCACTCTTAGAAAGGGTTCTGTGGTTAAGCTGTATTGGTGAGTACGACTCCTGTTGCCTTTCCCTCCTAAAGAACCGCATGTTGCCTCTTACTGAAAGGCCCTCCAAGAAGAACAGGGAAGCAACAAGTTGCCAGGAATATCTCTGTGTGTAACGCTTCGTTTCACTGGCAGCGCAGTGCAGGCTTCATGGTTTGCTGGACTTCTCTTTCTGTCATGCTTTTTTTTTTTTTTTTTTCACTTTTTTAGTTTTATTTCAGCTTCTTGGTCAGGAAGGGGAGCACTCGCCAGCTGTCTGCTCCGTGACTCGTTTGGGAAACAGATTCTACTTCTGTGATTGCTTCAGTTTTAGTCCCTAACCCTCATAGATTTGTTGCACAGATGGAGGGGAGGATGAAGGAGGTCGCCTTCATACGGTGTGAGGCCTAACAGTGACTGGCGCTATCAGTGGCATCGCCTTGCTGATGGCCAGCTGATAGCGGTGTTGGTGCTCCTTAGCTCACACCTTAGGGAGCAGGGGGCGAATCGGTTCCTGCTGCCGTGCAGTGAGCCTTGTGCTGGGCCCATGCAGGCCCTGACAGCTCCTCTACCTCAGTCTCACTAAGAGACTGAGAAAAAGGGAATCTGAAGCAGGAACACTGGCTGGTGAAGGAGAGGATGGTGCTGCACGATGGAAGTCCTATTCGGTCAGAGAGCTTCAGCTCCACCTTCAGTGTCTGAGATTATTTAGTTTCTTGAATGCCTTAGAATTTCTCCTTGTAACAGACTTTCCCAACCTCAGCCATTCTCTGGTTCTGTGTACACAGGAGAGCAAGCAGGAAGGCACCAATGGGGAGGACAGGAACAAGTGTTGTCCCATCTGTAACATGACCTTTTCCTCTCCTGCTGTGGCCACGTCTCACTACCTGGGGAAGACTCATGCCAAGAATGTGAAGCAACAGTCCCCTAAAGTGGAAGGTATGTCTGCAGTGCCTTTGTGTCGTGAAGCTCAAACTAGGAAAATGCTGCATGTAATGATTTTCCATTGAGAGGTGCCATTGGACGTATGTCATCTTTTTTATGTGTGTGGTCTTGACTGTGAAACAGGGAAAGCCAGCAGCATGCCTCCAGATCCACAGCCTTTATCCGCAGTGTGCTTGCTAGAATGGCTTGGCTAATTGTTCCTGCATGCAAGGAATGGGACAGAGCCCACTGTTGTTCATGTAGCTGTGGAAGTATCTGTCACAGGATGTGATGCTTGCTTAAAGCTTACAGGGACCAAAGTGACTGGTGAAAGCCCGTGAGATGAATTTGTCAGGCCTGCTCAGCTGCAGGGTTGTAGCTTCTGTGGTTCAGGGACTTCTGATCCCCAAAATGCTGGAGGCTGGGAGAGTGGTGCTGGGAAGTGTGAATGTGTGCTTGTCCTGACCTCGTGCTTTGCCTCTGCTGTCTGCCGTGGCCCATTCTCAAGGCAGGCCCTGGCTGTGACGAGCCTTCAGGAAGGGAGGCTGCGCTCATGGTCTGGTGTCTGCCACTCCCCTGTGAGAGGAGCCCGCAGGTGTTTAGCTCCTCTCTGGTGTTTGTGCCCCTGCTGGGAGCTGTCTTCCCTTGTGCCTTCCAGTTCTGGAGCGATAAGGGAGGAGGTTGGAGCAACACGGATTTATCTGGAGGTCTCACATCCTCTCACTAGGTTTCTTTCGGGGCTGTTTTATGGTTTTGGTTTGGGGTTGGTTTGTCTTGTTTGTTTGTTTAATGCATGTTTTGGGGAAATAAAATTACCTTTTTTCTTTTTCTATCTAACTGACCAAGAGTTTGCATTCATCCTACAGAAGTGGTGCCCCCGCAGAAACATCCTGCTGCCCTCCCCACCTCTACTGTATCTTCTAATGAAGAGAACAAGGACATTACAGACCCAGACAAGTTCTGTAGCCTCTGCCATGCCACTTTCAACAACCCCCTTATGGCAAAACAACATTACGTAGGCAAGAAGCACAGAAAGCAAGAAACCAAACACAAGCTGATGGCTCGCTATGGCCGAACTCCTGACGCACCAGCATCGTCCTTCCTGGGTGAGTTCTCAGCAGGCAGGCTGGTAAGGAGCTGGAGAGCAGGGTGGGAGAGCAGCAGCGTGCATCTGACGGGTCTCTGAACGAGGGAGTCTGTGTGGAGGGAGCAGGGAAGGATTGCTCGTGATGAGGATCTTGATGATGCCCCGTAAGACTGATCTGGCTGGTACTGTAATGCCTTGGCAGCAGGAGAGGTTTTTAGACTGTAGCTGCTCGTGAGGAGCTTTGAGTTGTGTTTTGCAGTGTCGTCTCATGGAGCACGTGTCCTTCTTATTCTCTGTGCAGATAATCCAGGGATTTTGGCCGGTGCTGTTTCCAGCTAGGTGGATTGCATCCAAAATGGAAAGATAAAAGTGGCTTTTGATGCTTAAAAAATGTCTAAGGGACTAGGCAAAGATGGAAGAAATAGGTTTAACTGCACCTGCTGCTTCAAAGCACATGAAAGCCACAGAGATTTCTCCCTGAATGCTTTCTGCCTCTGTGTGGGCACTTCATCTGATGAACGAATGCAACTCTCTCTGGAGCAAGCAGGAATGTGGAAAAAATTGAGCTATTAAGGAGGAACTTTAGGCAGACAGTTAACGCTCATTTGCTTTATGGTCTGTTCCTTATGAGTGCTTCTGTATGATGGAAGCCCTTGGAGTCCAGTGAAAGCATTAGGAGCTCACAGTGAACTCCCTTGTTCTTTCCAGCATCCTTCTGTTGGACCAGGAAGTATGTAGCACCCTGCTGGATGCTTGAAGTAAATAATAAGCAGACAAATCATCTTAAAATCTTCTTCGAGGGCTTCTTTCTCTGTCGTAAAAATGCCCATAGGCAGAAGATTAATTATTCTTCGCGGGCCACCTTTAGCTACTGGTAGCACTTACGAGAAATTAAACTCAATTATCCCAGCAATATTCTCTCCCACATTGTGTAGTCATGTGGGAGATGGAAAAGGTGCTTCGTATCTTGTGTTACCCATCTGCTCTTTACCTAATTAGTGGGGCCTGATCAGTGGTTCCATTTTGTTGTGACTCAGGCTGTGGAGCCCCAGCCCAGGCTGGGTAAGTGGGCAGTGCTGTTGCCATGTGATTGATGTGTCCTGTGGAGTGCTTACAGAGCTGGAGCGTCGTCTCCATCCACATCTCTGTGGTGCTTAAGCTGTTCCAGAGGAGGTTACAGAGCTGTGGCATAGTGTGGAGCTGTTCTGGTGGGGCAGGCTGCACTCAGAGATGTATTTTCCTGCTCCCTTTGCCTGTCTCTATGTGCTGACAGCCATGCCAAGCTGGCATGCCAGCACAGTTCTTCCCAGCCCAAGCTTCTCATTCTCTCTTACAAAACTGGGCTTGAATTCTGACCTATACTTTTGTAAAGGCTCTGGTCTCTAAACATGCCTTCCCTGTTGGGAGCTGACCCTCAGCAGATGAAGATGTGTCATTCATAGCAGAGCCAAGATGCCTTTCTGCTTGAAGTTCCTCTAGGAGCCATCCGCGTGGGGTGCAGGAGCGTGCCTTACAGGACCCGTCTGCCTGCTTTTCAGCAGGGAGATCTTGACCTCAGTTGTGCAGGGAGGTGGGTGTGAGGGCTGTGACGGCTCCTCTGGCCCTCCACATCCAAACCCGGCCGTTTGGAGCGTTAAATGGTGCCCACTGGAGTCTGAAATCTCTGTGGGGCAGCAGCCAGCTGGGGAGGCGTCTGCTGCGTCACGTGCTGTGCTTTCACAGAATCACAGAATCACTAAGGTTGGAAAGGACCCATAAGATCATCCAGTCCAACCATCCACCTATCACCAATGGTTCTCGCTAAACCATATCCCTCATCACAACATCCAAACGTTCCTTGAACACCTCCAGGGTCGGTGACTCCACCACCTCCCTGGGCAGCCCATTCCAGTGCCTGACCACTCTTTCAGAGAAGTAGTATTTCCTAATATCCAGCCTGAATCTTCCCTGGCACAGCTTGAAACCATTCCCTCTAGTCCTATCACCAGTTACACGAGAGAAGAGGCCGACCCCCAGCTCACTACAACCTCCCTTCAGGTAGTTATAGAGAGCAATAAGGTCTCCCCTGAGCCTCCTCTTCTCCAGACTGAACAATCCCAGCTCCCTCAGCCGCTCCTCATAAGGCCTGTGCTCCAGACCCCTCACCAGCTTTGTTGCCCTTCTTTGAACACGTTCCAGGGCCTCAATGTCTTTCTTGCAGTGAGGGGCCCAGAACTGGACACAGTACTCAAGGTGCGGCCTCACCAGAGCTGAGTACAGGGGGACAATTACTTCCCTGCTCCTGCTGGTCACACTACTTCTGATACAAGCCAGGATGCCATTGGCCTTCTTGGCCACCCAGGCACACTGCTGGCTCATGTTCAGCCGAGCGTCAACCAACACCCCCAGGTCCATTTCCTCTACACAGTCTTCTAGCCACTCCGCCCCAAGCCTGTAGCGTTGCTTGGGGTTGCTGTGGCCAAAGTGTAGGACCCGACATTTGGTCTTATTAAACCTCATCCCATTGGCTTCAGCCCAGCTATCCAGCCTGTCCAGATCCCTCTGTAGGGCCTCGCTACCCCCAGGCAGATCGACACTTCCAGCCAACTTGGTGTCATCTGCAAACTTACTGAGGGTGCACTCAATGCCCTCATCCAGGTCATCAATAAAGATATTGAAGAGGACAGGCCCCAGCACCGACCCCTGGGGAACACCACTCGTGACCGGTCGCCAGCTGGATTTAGCTCCATTGACCACCACTCTCTGGGCCCGGCCCTCCAGCCAGTTCCTTACCCAGCCAAGAGTGTACCTGTCCAAGCCACGGACTGCCAGCTTCTGCAGGAGAATAGTGTGGGAGACAGTGTCAAAGGCTTTGCTGAAGTCTAGGTAGACTACATCAACAGCCTTTCCCTCATCCACCAGGCGGGTCACTAGATCATAGAAGGAGATCAGGTTGGTCAAGCAGGACCTGCCCTTCGTGAACCCATGCTGGCTAGGCCTGATCCCCCGGTTGTCCCGCACTTGCCGCGTGATCTCCCTCAAGACAATCTGTTCCATAACCTTCCCTGGCACCGAGGTCAGGCTAACAGGCCTGTAGTTCCCCGGGTCCTCCTTACAGCCCTTCTTGTAGATGGGAGTCACATTGGCAAGCCTCCAGTCTTCCGGTACTTCACCAGTCAACAAGGAGCGCTGATAGATGATGGAAAGCGGCTCGGCTATCACCTCCGCCAGTTCCCTCAGCACTCTCGGGTGAATCTCATCCGGCCCCATGGACTTGTGACAGTCCAGTTGGAGTAGCAGGTCTCTGACTGTTTCCTCCTGAATCGTGGGTGGTTTAGTCTGCTCCCCAGCCGAGACTACCAGGTCAAAAAGTGGAGTACCCTGAGGATAACTGGTCTGACCTTTAAAGACAGACGTAAAGAAGGCATTCAGGACCTCTGCCTTTTCCTTATCCCCAGTAGTCATATTCCCAGCCTCATCCAGTAAAGAATGGAGATTCTCCTTAGTCCTCCTCTTACTGTTGATATATTTGTAAAAGGGTTTCTTGTTTCTTTTTATCCCAGCGGCCAGGTTGAGTTCGAGCTGGGCTTTCGCCTTTCTGATTTTCTCCCTGCACATCTTAACAACTTCTCTGTACTCTTTCTGAGTTGCCCGTCCCTTCTTCCACAGGATGTAGATTCTCTTTTTCTCCCGGAGCCTCAAGAATAGTTCCCTATTCATCCACGCCGGTCTCCTTCCCCGCCGGCTCATTTTGCAGCTCAGGGGGACAGCCTGCTCCTGCGCCTGTAAGACTACCTTCTTGAAGAGCAACCAGTTGTCTTGGACCCCTTTACCCTCTAAGACTGAATCCCAGGGGACTCCCCCTACTAGTCTTCTAAACAATTCAAAGTCCGCCCTCCGGAAGTCCAAGGTAGCAGTTTTGCTGTTCTTCCTCCTGGCTCCACCAAGAATCGAGAACTCTACCATCTCATGGTCACTCTGCCCAAGACAGCCCCCGACCTCCACATCTTCCACCAGACCTTCTCTGTTTGTGAACAGCAGGTCTAGCGGGGCAGCTCCTCTCGTAGGCTCTCTCTCCAGCTGCATCAGAAAGTTATCTTCCATGCACTCCAGAAACCTCCTAGACTGCTTCTTCTGCGCTGCGTCACTCAGTGACTGCTGCGCTGCACCCCTAGAGTGAGTATCCCCGTTGCCCTTAAGGAAGTGTTCACTTTGTGAGCCTCCCAGGCAGAGCCCTTCCCCAGAGAGCTGGCATTGAGGAGCACGTAATGTCACAAGGATGCATGCCAGGACTTTCCCATTATGGGCTGCTGTGGCCAGCTCTGCTGCTTTGCTTGCTTATTTGGTATCTGTGACCCCCAGAACTTCCATTCCAGCAGGAGCCGTCATGACACACACAGCCACTGCTCTGCAAGTGTTGTTGGAGACTGTTGTTTTTCTGCAGCTAACTGATACACTGACTGTAACTGAAGGGCTTGAGGATAGAGTTTGGTATTCCCAGCTGGCACCTCAGCAAGGCTCAGCAGAGCTGTGCTGTGCGATGTGCTGTTGTGTATCATCTCCTCTGGCTGCTTTTTTTTTCCTTAATTGAAACATCAAGTTGACAGATGTAATATCTGCCTTGGTCTTTTGTTAGGAGATGTACAGACCAGGAGGAGTGGGAATCTGGGAGGAAAGGGGAGTTACAGAGGCAGTAGAACATCAGGTTTGGTGTACTGATTGCTAAGTTTTCACCTCATCTGATATTGTGAACTGGTTACAGGAAACGTGTGTTTGTTTTTGTAGATAACAAACCTTGTTCTGATCAGGAAAGGTTTTCTGGCTCTGTTTCCCTCATACCACTAACCAGAGTCTGACCAGTATCTGGTGGGGTCTGGGATCCTGTGACCTCCTGCCTGGTCAGGCTATTCATTTGCTACTTGCTTTGTTTAGCAGTTGTTTAACACATCAAGTGATTGATTATCTCACTTGTTTCTACCTCAGGCACCAAGTTGTTGGCTAGCTGTGCTGTGTGTGTTAACATTGATGTCTGTTTCAGCTGGGAAGGGCTACCCCTGCAACACATGTAACATAGTACTGAACTCCATAGAGCAGTACCAAGCTCACATCAGTGGCTTCAAACACAAGAATCAGTAAGTAGCTTTCTTGTTGAACCATGTTTCTAGCCTTGCTGTTCAAACTGTTCTCAATATAGCTTTAATGCAGTTTTGCATGTGTATTTCAAGCTGACCCTGGCAAACAGAACAATATGCTTTGTGCAAGCTTGTGCTGCTTGTTCTGAAGCCAATTAACCAGTGTAGGTTTGCACCCCTTCAGCCTCTTCAGCAGCTCCCTCTGCAGACAGCTCGAGGATGCTGCTGGAGCAGAAGTGCCTTTCAACTGCTTTCATTTCTCAGAGGCTCAGGTCTGCGTGGACCTCTGCAGTGAGCACATCCATCCTGATCTTGTTAAACAGCACTTCTGTAAGAACCAAGATGTGAATTAAAGCAAAGCGTGGTGTGGTGGAGGTCTGCTTGTCATTCTGGTCTCTCTTGGAGCTGCTTGTTCTCAAATCTGGCACGTAGTCAGCGCGCTCCAGAAACCTAGACTGCATTATTGAACTCGCTCTCACAAGTGGGGAGTTAAACTGGATAAACTCCTGCACGAGCTGTTCACCTTCTGCCAGGGAAATGATTAACACTAAATGTACTTGTTCTGGACACTGGCAAAGTTCAGATCTCTGATTTCAAAGTGTTACCTTAAGGAGGGTCAGTAACAGACCTGGGGTGGTGAGACAGCCTAGAAGCTGCTTAGTGGGTTAGAAGAAAGAGGTATTAGGAAATACTGCCTGAAGTGGTGGCCGAATTGCCCAGAAAGACTAAAAGAAAAACTGGAATCTTGCATTGCATACCTGTGGAATAACAGCCCCGTTGCACTCTCGAGTATTTGATGGGAAGGCATGAGCCCTGTCTGTCCCTTTGTGAAGGCCAGCTCTCAAACAGCACAGCAGGATCAGTGGATGGCAAACATCTAGCCTGAATTTATCCCCTTAGAAAGATAACGCTGAAGGCATTCCCAACACACATGCATAACTGCTCACTTTGAGGACGTTGGATGTTGTTCCAGCTTTTCCAGCCAAATAACTCCCTTTCAGAAAGCTGCTTCTGGATTTAGCTGTTCAGTCCTGTTCCAGGCCAGCTTCTGCAGTCTGAAAGGAGCCAGGATACTTGCTTTGTAGTGGAAGCTCTTCACGGTCCTTGAGCTAAGCAATAGCTAATTCTGCCATCCTAAAGGTGTCTGTTTACACGCACACACACAGAGGGTAAGAATCCACTTGGGAGCTTTTCTGGCAAGTTGTTGACTTGTCTATGGGAGGCTGTTACTCTGCTGGCAGCCGTGTTTTCTGAGCACTGATTGCAGCTGACGGATTTCAGAGCCATTCTGACACTGTTTCCTTTTTTCCCTTCTCTTCCTCTTTCTCCCTCCATGCCCAGGATGCCAGGAGCAGTGCCACTTGTAGGACCATTCCCACCACAGCAGTACGTCCGGGAGGAAACAACTGCTCCAGGAGGCTACAGTTACTTCAGCCAAGACTTCTAGAGCAAGTTGCAGCACTGTTCTTGGAGTTGGTGGTGGCCCAAGAACACACATCCTTTGCCAGCCCACAGTGGTTTCATTATCCCTCTGGATAAGCAAAGCCCTCCCCTCCTGTATGCACCCGTTGAGCAGAACGGGGGCTGAATCTGCCCGAAAAAGGATCCAGCTGAAAGAGACTTGGTAGACAGCAAATACTTCACTCCCTTAGAGTAGTTTTCATTGTGTAATTGCTTCCTGTAAAGGTGGGTGCGGTGTGAGAGGAAGTGTGTATCTGGTGTAAGGAGAGTCTGGCAACAGGCTGGTAACATCTGCCTCCTCCCTCACCAGAGCAAATAGTGGATTCCTGCACCTGGAGGCCAGCAGCCCACGCTTAGGGGTGTCTTTTGCTGGAGGAGAACTCCTAGTCCATAGCAGGCAGCGCTTATGCGGTGTGAATGGGACACCCTGTGGGTTGCCTGGCTTTTTACAGGCCTAACGCCGGAAATGGCAGCATGGCATCTCTTGTCATGACTCCTCTGGGCAGGTTTGCGTGCAGAATTCCTTGAGCCACTGGTTGCCATCAGAGCCTTTCTCAGTGCTGGGGTTCAGGAGCCGTGTTGTTTGGTGTCTGACAAGTAGTCATGGTCTGTGGTGTGCAGTGCTGCTGCTGGGAGCGGAGGGCTGCCGGGGACTTGGAGCTCTTGGCTCTCCAGGCAGCTCAGCCCTCCGCCCTGAGGATTTCCACGTGGAAGGAAGAAACAGTTTAGCCTGGTTTCCTATGGAAACAGGTGTATGTGATCATTCACCATGTGTGTCTTTACCCCTCATAACTTAAACCAGTCTCAGCCAAACTTGGCAGTGGTGGAAATCCCCGAGACCCGAATGCAGTCAGCAGAGGAAGGTGAGCAGGAAGAGTCCATCTCAGGTTCTGTCAGGGTCTAAGTGCAGCGTTTTCCCTACTGCCAGCAAAATACTGATAGAGAAGGAGGATTTTAAAGGAATAACAGAATACTGTAGTATGGCTTGGTTGAATTGTTTGCTGGCTGAAAACCTACAAGTCCTTTGCAAACCCGACAGTCCTTCATTAGACACTACTTGCCCAGCCCCTCTCCTCCAAGTTCTGACACATTTGTACCATCGTGGAGAGGAGATGATCTGTCTTTCAAACCCGGAAATGAAGATCGATGGTCTCTTCGTGGTGCCAATGTACTGGATCTGTTAGAGGAGCCCCCGGAAGGAAGGAAGGGCATCTGAGGCTGTTGTGCATTTGGGGTGAGTGGTTCAGTTGTTCTGCCCTTGGGCGAGGGCAGTGCCGTTCTTTGCTGGCCCTCCGCAGGAGCCGTGTTGTCGGGCTGGCCTCGTGCTCAGCGCCAGTGCTCCGCGTTGGGCACCCCGTGGCTTTGTCCCAGCCTCAGTGCCTCCGTGGAGCTGAGAGTTGGCCAGCCTGGGGCAAGCGCCATTGTTTTCCTTCCACGGGGCAGGAGGACGGGGACCTGCCTGGCCCATGGACGTGCCGAGCAGAGCCGCTGCCTCCCACTGCTGCAGCAGCTGCTGGAGGGCACTCTGGGGCCCTGCGCTCCCGGTGCTGCGTTCCGGGCTGAGCAGCTGCCGCCTTTGCGAGGCTCAGAGCCAGGCTGGGGGGGCACCTCCAAAACCCTGCGCACGCTGATCAGGTTAAGCAAGGAGGGAGAGTTGGTTGCTAATCTCTGCACTTGGAGTGAGTGCCTTCCCTCCCCGCTCAGGGCTGTGCACGAGCTTTGTCTGCCTTCACCCTGCACAGGATCTGCCATCTCCCCTTAGGACAGGCTCCTGCTGGGCTGGGTTCTCCTTTCTGATGTTTTCCAGTCTTGCTGTAGTGCTGAGGGCTGACCTTAGCCTCCTGCTTGAGGGGGAGTCCTGTTAAACCAAGCAAGCTGATCAACCAGCAGAAAATTGCAATGAAGTAAAGGAAGCATTGTGTGCCTGGTGGCTCCGGATGGCCTCCAGCTCTGATTCCACTGCTTAGCTCCCGTCTCGCTGCACGAGGGCAGGTGCCTGCTAGATGTGCTGTGCATTGACACCGAGGGATCCATTTCCAGCACTGCCCAGTCCGGTGTGTCACTCCAGTCTGTGTACTGACAGTTTTGCCTTCCTCTGTACATGATGTTTATGTATCTGCTGTTTCCCTAAGGTGAAGCTCTCCAAATAGAGTGTTTATTACTACTTCTGGGTGCTGCTTCTTTACTATAGCCCTTCCTGGGTTTTGCCATCCTTCAAAGCAAAGAAGAGAGGATACAGACATCTCTGACTGGCTTGGGAGGGGTGGGAGGCTTGTGTTCCCATCTGCTATCCCCAGGCACCCTGAGATCCGGACAGAGCTGCCAAGCGCCTTTCTCTGTGCTCCTCTGGCACGTCTGCATGGCCTGGGGCACACCAACGTCACCAAGGGGAAGGCAGGACAGTCTGCACCCACAGAGTGCTGGCACTTCTGCAGGCTCTTGTGCTGCTTGTGCTGAAAACATCCATCACAGCCACGGGGCGCTGGGCCGTTTTCTGGCAGTGTGGGAGCAGAGTGATGGTGCACAGCCACTCCTCTGTCTGCACCACGCCTCACTGGGGCAGGATGTGCTCCCAGCACGGCTTAGATGGGTGCCAGCAGCTGTGGTGTCCCGCATTGCCCAGCTGCAGGCTGTGCCCAGCTGTGCCTTGTCCGGGCTCTGTCCTGCTGCCAGAGCCAGCTGGCATGCTTCAGCCCTCACCTTCTACCCTGGTAGCTTGCTGCAGCACCCGCGGGCACCCCGCAGCACGATGCCATGGGAGCTGCGGCCTGGCAATGGGGCGGTGTGCTGGGGGAGGCTGAGCACACTGTGGCCCTTTTATCCCACAGCAGAGCTGTCTGCCCCTGCCCGGGCCCCTGCGGGCAGCACCTGGCTGTGCCAGGGCTGCGGCTGTCGTGGCCAAGCCCCAGCGCCTTCCGTGCTGGCAGCAAGCACAGGGCGTGGAGCCACCACGTGGAGCCACATCCCCATGGAAGTCCCGCCGTCCCCTGCCCTTTCATAGCCAGCTCTGCAGAGCCTGCCCAGCTGAGCCCCGGCACGGCGCTGGGACCCCCTCAGCTGGGGAGGAGCGCAGCCCATCTGCAGCCCTAACCACTGCTCTCCCTCGTGGCCCCACTGTCTCCAGCAAGTAAATCAGGTGCAGATGTGGGGCCGGGTGCCTGCTTGCCATTAGGGTTTGGGAACACAGGGGTGGCCCAGCTCCTGCCTTGCAGCACCCTGCTGCTCCCGGGGTATCCTGCCTTTGAGTCCTGTGGCACAGCTTGCTCAGCACATGGGGTGTGCAGCACCCTGGGTGGCAGCACCCGTACAGCCTGTTCCTGAGCTGTCCCCAGAGGGGCTGCAGTGTGGATGGGCATCGCACCGCTCATGCTGTGCTGCAGGATGCTCCCTGCTTGCCTTGGAAGGAGCACAGTGCCTGCTGATGGGGGCTTGGCTGGGGCTCCACGTCCCTCACTAGGCAGCCCCTGTGCCAGGCCCTGTGTTCTTACCTCCCCACAGGGAACAACAGGTTCATGTTTGCCAAGTGGTGCCTGGTTAAACCTTAACCTGGCTGGGTTGCTCCATCGGTCCCTCCCTGTGGGAGATAAGGATCAGCAGGAGCGCAGCATTCTGCTCCCCGCGCAGCAGGGACCAAGCTGCAGGGCTGGGACCTGTGTCCCACAGCCAGCTCCTCTGTGCCCAGCAGCCATGCACCCACAAGGCTGGAGCGGGCACTGGCACGGCTGACCAGCAGGTTGCAGGCTGCGGCTGGGGAAGTGATGCCACGTGCTGAGGGCAGTGGGGCTGCAGAGATCCGCTGGGTACTCTCACATGGCTCTTGTGGCCCCACTTGCTTGGCCTCGGCATCCCGACGCCATGCACGTACAGAGTGCTGAGAGCTGCGGACCTGCACCCCAAACAACAGCCGTTCAGGAGAGGCCAAGAGAAACTTCCAGGAGGAAAGAGCCCCCCGGGCTCCGGCCCCCCCAGGAGCCGTCGGCCGTGCGCGCTGGCCGCAGGTGCGACCGCAGCAGGACCGGCGGCGAGCGCTGGGGCCAGGCACAAGGGGCGCCTGTGTTCCCGCAGCCCCGGCTGCCTTCCAAGAGCAATATTGTTGGCACCAGGCGGGCTCCCTGCACCGGCAGCGCATACACGGGCCTTTCATGACGGGAGTGGGGATGATTTACTGCCTGGGGGAAGGGGCAGGGGTGGGAGGATGGAGCCCCTGCGCCCAGCCCCTCATGCGTGCTGCTGCCACGGGGCCCTGCACATGAGCGGGGCTGTGGGTCTGGCTGGGCACTGGCAAACAGTGGGGATCACCCCTCCTTGGGCACGGGGCAGAGCAACTCCCGCTGCCCCATCCACCCCATGCCCACTTCTAAGCACCCCCTCCCTGGGCAGCTCAGCGGCCATGGGGACGTGTGCCTCTCACAGTGCCATGGCGAAGCAAGGTGCCAGGGCAGGGCCGTGCTGTGGCACAGGGATCCGGTGCTGGCACAATCCCCCCTTGTTGAGCTGCTGGCGTGGCGGTGCTATGGCGGTGCTGCCGGAGGCGGGCAGCAGGCAGTGGGCTGTGCTGCCATGAAGGGCTTTTTGTTTGCCTTCAGTTGCTGCTATAAATCAAGCAAGGCAGCCCAAGCCCCCCAGCCCCGCGGCTGGGAGGGGAGCAGCTCCCTGCGGCCTGCACCCCGCTGCCCATCCTGGCACAGGGCGAGCTGCCAGCACGGGTCCCATCGCCCTGCTCCCATGTGCCCACCTGGCTCCAACCACACTGCAGGAACCCGGCAGGGATACGGGGGGTCTCAGCACCCATCCCAGGCTCCCAGCACTCTTGCAGGGCTTTGTGCATCCCTCCCCAGACAGCCGCAGAGGATTTGCTGCTCCCACCACCCGGGGCCCGGCTGCCGCCTCTGCGTCGCTGGGCATCTCCGCGCCCCTCGCTTTTGGTTTGGTTTGGTTCAAATCGAGCCGAACCCAACATTTTTCTGTGCTTCCGGCACTTCGCAAAGCTCTGCGGAGGCGGCGGCTGCTCCGTGAAATTGATGTTCTCGTCCGCTTCACGCGCCGGCAGGAATGCGCCGTGCGGAACAGCTGCCGGGGGCTGCGGCCGTGGGGGCTCCGGGAGGGGAGCGGGACCCCAGGAGGGGAGCGGCCGTGCACGGGATGCGGCACTGGTGCGCCCCGCAGTCACGGCGCCGCGGGATGGGGGTGACAGCGGCAGCCCGCGAACGGCGCAGCGCCGCAGCTCCGTCGCAAAGCGGCTCCGGGAGGAGCTCTGGGGTTCGGCTCCCGGCTCCGTTCCCGCACGGACGGGGGAAACGGGACGCGGCCGGGACTGCTCCCGGTGCCGAGGGTCCCTCCGCGGAGAGGTGTTTATGGCGCGGATTAGGGCCGGGCCGGCCCCGCCTCGCAGCCCCGCGGTGTTTTACGACGCAGCCTTATGGGCTCCTAATGGGGGTCACGGCCACTTGATGGCCCCGGCAGCGATAACGCCGCGCTAATTGCGGCGGCAGCAATTAGCCCGCGCGCCCCGCCACGGGAACGGCGCCCGGCAACGCGCGGCGGGGGCTGCGGGCTGCGGGCTGTGGGCTGTGGGCGGTGCCGCGGCACGGCCGGG